>JAUCMS010000145.1:16191915-16223172 GCA_032357445.1 Enteromius radiatus | reverse complement strand
AATTGCATCCTAAAAAAAAAAAGTTTTTGTATACATAATATATATATATATATGTGTACTGTTTATATTTATTATCTACAAAGACACACACATGCAGTATATAGAAAATATTTACATGCATTTACATGTATGTATTTAATATATAAACATAATCTATTTTTCTTAAATATATACATGTTTGTTTTTATATATTTTATATATATATTGTATATTTATTATGTAAACAAATACTTTTATTTTGTATCGTAATTAATTGTTACCCAGCACTAATATATCTATAATCTGTTGCTCACTATGTTATATTAACAATGATCAAATGATCACATTATTATTATTATTAAAAGGGTTTTATTGGACTTTGACTCAGCCCTTATTATGATGTAGCTCTTGTGGCAACTGTAAAATTACACATTATTAAAACCTGCATAATTGATCATTAACAGCAACTTTTTAGTCTTTGATCAGTTTTGGTATTTTGGCTGAACTACAACGTTGCTCAATTCTTGTGTTTTAGCCAAGTAAATTTCAAGTAAATTTATCAAGTAAATTTGCTTAAAAATTCCCTGTTTCTGTGACTTTTGCCACAGGGGTCTGATTGTATTTCTCAGTGACTTTCTGTTAAACCTCATCTCATCTTTCTGGTAGACATACGCTGCATTTTTCCGAGTCCTGGGCCTCAAACCAGGGCTCCTGTTACTGTTTTAATATCAGCTCATTTCGCCATCTCTTCCTCTGCTGCCCTTAAACATATTTATGTTGGCCAGAAGCACATAGCTGTGACCGACTAGGAAATATCCCTCTGTGGGTTTGCAGTTGAGAATACATATCCTCAGTCCTCGACAAGGGACTGATTCACCCAGGCTGTTTCACAAGCAAAGCTGATTTTGAATGATTACATGGCAACAAAACACACAAAGAGCTTTCTTACACCTCCTGCTACTTGTGTACGACAAAGAATACGACTGAAGTTGAAACAGAGGAGATGTCTAGCAGTGCAGTCTATTAGGACTAAAGATGAAAACAGAAATAACTGAAAATAATTTATGATTCATAGAAAACCGAAGGCCTATAATCTTCTTACACATGATGCACATAACAAAAAGGACCAGAATAAGAACAGCAGGCGACAATGTAATCTATATCTGCACTTTACAGATGATTACATGCGCATATTTTTACATTTTGATTCAAATATTTCAGATACTCATGATACACTATTCTATTCTGAAGATTGGAGTTTAAAATATACTCACCAAGGCTACAGTACATTCATTTGATCTAAAATACAGAATTGTCTCAGAAACTCGCAATTTAGACTCAGAACTCAGAATTCTAGGATATACACTCGTAATTGCTAGAAATAAAGTCCGAATTGCCAGATATAAAGTCATAATTGTGAAAAAATAAAGTCAGAACTGCGTGAAATAAAGTCATAATTGTGCGAAATAAAGTCAAAATTGCGGAATATAATTTTTAATTTTTTTTTTTCTCTAAGAGTATATTGTTTATCTTTTCAATGCTTTTGCTCCTCAGAGGGTCCGCTGGAGCTGCACACACTGTCTCTGTTACCCTCGCTGCGACAGGTCGTGTTTAAAGGAGACAGGCTGCCTTTCCACTGCACTGCTTCACTGGTGGACAAAATCACTGCTCTTCACTGGCATCACAACGGACAGCCTGTCACCTTTGACCCTACTGATGGAGTTCATCTGGAGGAGAGTGTGCAGCATGACTGCACCTTCATCACCAGGTAACACATATATGAATAAACTAAACCTGATTTACTGATGTATGTGACCCTAGAACACAGAAATAACATGGGTATATTTGTTAATTTGGCTACAGATCATGTTCCATAAATACATATATATATATTTTTTGAGTTGTGAAAGAGTATTGCAATTTAAAATAGCTGTTGTCCATTTGAACATATTTTAAAATGTATTTTATTCCTTTGATGCAAAGCTGAAATTATAATTCCTTTCTTCAGTGTCACATGATCTTTCAGAAATCATTGTAATATGCTGATTTGATGCCTGAGAACCTTTCTAATTAATCAATGCAGAAAGCAGCTCTACTTCTTCATGTTTTTTTGGGGCAAAAAGTGTATGCACAAGGGAAGAGAACAGACCACAATTATATGGCAGCAACACGATGTATAAAGAAGAGATGAGACTATATTAAACAGTGGACTGAGAGATTAAAATGGGGAAAAAATAAATACAAAAAAATAATGAGCAATGCCACTGGTTCTATTTTGTTATAGTGAGCTGATCCTGTCAAACGTGCACGTGGAGGCGAGTGGTGAGTGGGAGTGTGTGGTGTCCACGGGCCGTGGGAACGCCTCACGCAGTGTGGAGATAGTGGTTCTGGAGAACAGCGCCTCCTTCTGTCCGGAGCAGAGAGTGACTAACAACCGAGGGGAGTTCAGGTCAGAAATTCGTTCTGCAGCTTATCTGTGGCTTAATAATGCTCGTCTAGAAAAGTCTGGCAATATGTGATGTGTTTAACCTCTTTGGCTTCAGGTGGCCTAGAACTCTGGCTGGTATCACTTCCTACCAGCACTGTCTGCAGCTGCGCTACCCCTCCTTAACCATAGGAGGCGGTGTGGAGCAGAAGAAGGCTTCGCGTAACTGTGACCGCTCTGGACGCTGGGAGGAGGGAGATTACTCTCAGTGCCTCTATACTAATGGAATCACACGGGTCCTGCATACCTTCATACTGGTTTGTGACATTCTAGCTAGAGCTAGAGTTTTTTTTAAAACAGATGCAGATTACTAATATGTAATCCCTCCATAAGAGAGTATTATAATTTACATGTACTTAAGTATAATGATAATTCCGACTGCATTTTTCAGTTGCAAATAAAATTGATTTATAGTTTAATTTTATATTGAATGCAGTTGGGCTTGAAAGTGTTTATTAACCCACTTAAGTAGGACTGAAGTTAGATGTAATAAATAATTATTACTGATATTGTTTTTGAAATCTGGATAAAGTGTAGACGAATGAATGGACAAGTATTAATGTAAACTAAAATGCTTAAAAATATTTTCATGTCATTTTAATTTAAACTTATATGTTATGCATTCAAAATTATTTCTATTTACACATTTAAAATGATAAAGTTTCTATTTAGTACATGCATGATATATTGGTTTTAAATCAAGTAACACACTAGTAGTTTCCTTTAGTATCAAAATAAATGTATTTTAAAATACAACAATTATTAAAACAATGATTTAAAATTTTACATTATTACAAAATTAACCTTTTTTAGAAGTATATTAAGAAACATACTGTAATATATTTAAGTGGCCCTTTATTAATTTAATGTTATAATAACAATTTTTTGTTATACTGTACATCCTAGTGAAAATTATTATTTTTCTTTTCTCAATATTTCACAATAAAAATCATCATTTTATGATGTTTTATACTCATACTTTATATTAAGTCTTCATTTATTGGACCAAAATACAGTAAACTAGCAAGTATAACTATTATTATTTTTAATTATTTATTTTAATATGATTAATATTTAATATAAATAATATCTGTATGTATAATTGTATTCCTGTGAATAATTCCTGTCTTCAGTGTCACATTATCCATCAGAAATCATTTTAATATATTCCAATTTCATAGTTAACTCTCTACTTCTCACTCAGATGCCCATGAACATCTCCAACGCGGTGACTCTGGCACACCAGGTGCGATCATACACTCTGGATGCTGCCGGCTTCACAGACACGGTGGATGTTCTTTATGTGGCTCAGATGATGCACAAATGCATGGACTATGTGACAGAACTGCATGAGGTCTGTAGGAAACTGTATTCAGCAGCATTTCTATTGCATGGCATTTGTGCCCTTACATAAATGTGCACTCCTCCTTCCCAGCTGTCCGAGGTGCTGGTGGAAATGGGCAGCAACCTGATGCAGGTAGATGATCAGATTCTGGCTCGAGCCCAGAGAGACGAAAGAGCCTGCAGTTCAGTCGTCTACATGCTGGAGACTCTCGCCTGGCCTCAGCTGCACTCTCACGCACAGGACTTCTCCAAAGTACGCTTTTATATTGCACATATAAATTGTACTTTTATTCAGCTAGAATGCATTAAGTTGATCAAAATCGTCTATTGCTATTTCAAAATGCTCTTTTAAATAAATGCTGTTCTTCTGAACATTATATATTTATTATGGAATCCTGATTAAATATGTTTCACACAATATAATATAATAAAAATAAATCAGAAATGTTATTCGAGGACCAAATCAGCATATTTCCTTGCTTTCTTAGAGTTCTCGTAACATCGTGATGGAGGCTCACCTGATTCGTCCTGCTCATTTTACTGGCATGACCTGCACAGTCTATCAGAGAAGAGAGGTGGCAGGAGGGAACCAGGGGAATGATGGGACTGAATCATCTCTTGAGCAGCAACTGCGATTTCGCTGCACCACAGGAACACACAACACCTCACTGAATGCTTTTCATCTCAAGGTTTGTCATGTTTTGTGTCCAAGTGTACACTTGTGTATATATTTACAGAGATAGATAGATAGATACATTTAATATATAAAAATAATTGCAATTAACATGCATCCTAGTGAAAAATAAATATATTAAAATGCATTTAAAATACATTTATTTTATTCTAAGTATACCATTTACAAATGTAATTGCTAAATAAAAATACCCTGCAAATGTATTTTAGTATATAAACTGGTATACTTAAAGGAAAACGCTACCGTTTTTTCCATATTCCACTATGTTCTTCCCTAAACTTAGACAAGTTGATACATATCTCTCCCGTCTCAGTGCATGCTCTTAATTGCTCTAACATTCGGCGCCACTATGTTAGTGTTTAGCTTAGCTCCATTCATTCAGAATACAAACAGGGATGAATTTAGAAACCACCAAACACTTCCACATTTTCCCTATTTAAAGACAGTTACATAGTTAAAAAAAAGACTTGGTGCAGTAATATCATCACTCCTGAAAACTCCCCTTCCCCTCTCACTTCTGTCAATACAACCAAGGAGTGATGATATTACTGCACCGAGGTCAAAGTGCTCTTCCATCATACATTATAGTTATTTTTTATCTGCCACATTTTATTTTGAAATATCGAAAAAACTGTGATGTTTTCCTTTAAAGTCTGCTGAATTGAAACTAATTTTGTAATTAATGAACTTTAATTGTGAAAAAGTACTGTTTAAGTCCAACTAAAGTTATAGTGATGTACATTTAAATGTTCTAAAGTGGAATTATTGCAAGTATGTTTCTTACAGACTGATATGATCTAAAGATCATACAACTTGTGAATAGTAACATTAAAACACATTTTAGGCTTAATATTAGGAAATGTGCACAAGTCCAAATTAAGTTTGTTATATGATCATTTTTATATCAGTAATCACAAGCAATATGTCAAGAGAATTTTAACTTAGTACTTAGTAAATGTATTTAAATAATTGTATTTTCAAATATATTCCTTTTTAAATCGGGCACTAGGGCCTAAATCATCACATCCAAGTATAAGTGCGTTTTATCAATAGTAAGCACTAAATTGCTACTTTTTCACCATGGGAAGCTTTTGGTTTTACGGGGGGGAAATGTGTTTTTGTGTTGCCTAAAAATAGTTTATTGTCATAATCATGTGTCTACCATACTGGTACTACTTCTGTTTTATACATGTAAAAACTAGCCAATTGGTAAAATCACTGAAAAAAAAAAAAAGAATCACTTTTGTTGGCCCTTACTTTATCTTGTGTTTCTCTCTCTAGAACGCAGTGGCTCTTGCTTCAGTGTCTCTCCCTGCATCTCTTTTTCCTCCAAACGCTCCTCCTGACTGTAAGCTGCAGTTTGTGGCATTCCGCAGTGGAAGATTCTTCCCATTTACCAGCAATTTCACCGGACATTCAGACCTTGCCCGCAGACGTGGCGTCAACACTCCAGTTATCTACGTTGGCCTTGGTGGGTTGCCTTCAGCTCGAACATTCAAGGGATTGAAAACATTCATCAAATTTTTACAATGTACTTATGTAGTACAGGCATTTTGGGAGAAGACCAACACGATTCACCCTTGGACTCAAAAGCATTCATTTTTAGAAACTTTTCCAAGAGCACAGATGTAAACTTTCCTGCTTTCTCTCTCTCCTCCTTTTTCAGATGGATGTAGCATGTGGAATCAGTCCGATCCCGTTATCGTGTCACTACGACACACGTCACCTGGAAATGACCCCGTTGCTGCCCACTGGAGCTTGCAGGCACTGGAGCATCATGGGAGTTGGAGTCTGGATGGCTGTCAGGTGGCCCACAGTGATGCCTCCACCTCTACACTGCGCTGCTCTGTGCTGAGCAATTACGCTGTACTTCAGGTAACAACTTTATAAAATACAGATATGACCTGTGGGTGCTGTAATTTTAATGCCTTCTAAGATATATATTTCAGGCCAACGTCTCACATATCCTTCATATTGGATCCCAAAATGCATTGTGCTGAGCTCTGATGTCCAACAATGCAAGACAAATGTCAATTGTAAATTTAAGATTTTAATATTATATTTCAGTCAGACCTCAAAAATGTAAAATCAATAAAAAAATGGATGCTAACTGACACCAAACACCATTGGATTGTCAAGTCAAGTATGAGGTTTTATGCCTGTTATGATGTTACCTTGAAATGTAGGAAGTCAGCACCAAGGCAGCTCAGTAGTTTTTGGAACAGAACCACCGATACAATGAAATGGATCGTCTAAAATATATCATTGTTATTTATTATTATATATACATTCATTTGTGTAATTGCTAACCAAGAGCAAAGAATGTCAGCTTGATTAATAGCCCGGATGTTGTTGGTTATAACTAGTTATTAGGATAATCCTACCCTGCCTACACTTAGTAGAAAGATACTATATAGTCGGTCCTTTACTTGAGGAGGATAGGTCTCCTGTTACAAACTGATATGTTATGCAACATTCACCATGACATGCGTCAAAGGATTGTAGTGTTCAGCTATGTCCAACACTGTTTTTGTTATTGAGGTAATTTGCTAATAGATGGTCTATCTTGGCCCCTGGTTTAAACTTCTTGGCACTGAATAACCTTTAATTCACAGTACTGGCATCAGAGCAATACCTCAAAACTTTATTACGAGGAAAAAGGGTCTATATTTAAATAGCTATTTTTCCTCACAAAGCTTTCCATTTGTTACTATCATTATCAGCAGTATTGGCCTAGAAGATGGCATCTAAACGGAAAATAAATGGCATCATCTTACACCTATTCTTTTTTTAGGTGTCCTACCTCGGCTATGAAGTCATGTGTATGAATTTTTAAATGATTCTCTCCATTTTCGCTGTCAATGTTTCAGGAAATGCCAGATTTCCCAGGTTCACCTTTGATTCCAGTGGAGGTGCTCCATCCAGTGATCTACACCTGTACTGCAGTTCTTCTCCTCTGTCTCTTTACAATCATCATCACCTATATACTGCATCACAGGTATTTGTCTCACTTTGTTAAAATGAGATCATTCTGAGACTGAAAACATACAGTACATGGCCAAATGTATGCTATTAGACCAAAAAACAAACAACAAAAAAAAAAAACAGTTCTGCAGACTGTGACACAATTCTGCATCATTTGTTATTACTTTAAATAGCCAAAGATGTTAAATTAGAAGTGGACATCCATGTGAAATTTGCTGTTTGTTTTTCTGCCATCAGCTCTATCAGAATCACAAGGAAGAGTTGGCACACGCTCCTGAACACTAGTTTCCACATAGCAATGACGTCTGCAGTGTTTGCTGGAGGCATCACTCTGACAGGCTACCCAGTTGTGTGCCAGGCAGTATGTCTCCATTTGACATCTTACTTAATAATAATGTTTTGTTTCATTAAAATAAAAATGAAAAATTGTTAAATTGTTAAATAATTTTTTTTTTACTTTTAATCAGTTTCAAACCTGCGTAACTTTATTTTGTTAAACACAAAAAACTATATTTTGTTCAAAAACAAACAGTTGCTGGAAGCTATAAAATAGTATTATTTCTTTTTTTTAACAGAAGAAAGCAATTCATAAATGTTTAAAACAACTTGAGAGTGAATAAATAAATAAATGAAAGAATTTTTAACAGACATGTTTATTTATTTACAGTGAACTATCCTTTTAAGTGCCTTTCCAGGCTTTTCGACAAAACAAAGAGAGCAATAATGTACAAAATACTGTATAAAAACAAAATAGTAAAGAAAAATAATATATAATAATAAGTGTTAACTAAACTAACTTTTATTTAGCATTGTACTAAAAAAAAAAAAAAGCTACACATTAAAACATCTGAAATTTATTTTATTATTACTTGTGTTACTCATGTATTTATATGTTTGTGTCAGGTGGGAATTGTTCTTCACTACTCATCTCTATCCACTTTGTTATGGATTGGAGTTAGTGCCAGAGTCATCTATAAGGAAGCCTTATTAAGGGCACCACAGCAGCTAGAAGGAGAGTCTGCTGTACAACCAACCCAGCGGCCCATGCTCAGGTCAGGAAGTGTTAGATGGTTATTAGCAGGTTGTTTTTTTTTAGAAATCTATATTTAACAAGCACACTCAAATCCTTTTATACCTGTTTTTTTTGTTCTATAATATGGCCCATTGCCCATAAAACCCTCACAGAACAAGAATTCTTTGTAATACAGTCAATAGGCCTATTTGGACTGTATTTGTTTTACAACAAATGCCTTTTTATTGCCATCCAAACGAGAAATGTCAGTGTTTTTGTCCAAACACCTAGGCTGGATTTGGAACACAACTGCAGTCAGACATTTCACTTATGCTACAATTAGCAAGGTAACAATTTAGCATACTAGCTTAGCACTACACTACATTTTGATAAGGCTTTAAGGCTTTATATGATTCAGTGGGGGAGCAGATTCCCTTGTCCTTGCATCTGAATATGTGCATTTTATGACACACAGTTCATGCAAAAATATCTTCATTCTTGAGAAACAATGCATTTTGAAAGCCTGCAAGTTGTAATTGTGTGAACATCACATTTAATGACATTTAACATTAAATATTCTTGAAACCATCTTAAAAAGGACATGTATGGGTTCGACCAGGACTCTTTCAGAGCGGTTGTCATACCTCAAATCGGTCCAAAACATTGACAGTTTTATGGACAGACGTCATATTGAATTAGCACTTCCTGAGTAGAAACTATTGATACAGGAGCAAAATGGGCTTTTGAGTGCAACTGAATGGACCACCATGATGTAAAAACTAATCAAAGACCTCTATTGTCCAGATAAAAGCTGATTCCCATCTGCTGTTGTGGAGAGTCAGACGGAGGAAAAAGAGAGCAAATGGGGGCAATAGAAAAAGATAAAAGTGGACGAAATAGTTGTAAATCAAACCAGGGACAGGACTAGTTAAGGCTAACTTTCACATGTCCTCAGAGACGTGCATGCAAAAATATTCATCTCCTCTAGTCTGTGTTTTCTGTTTTTACTCTAGACCTCCGTGCTCTTCACATTCCCTGGGGAGGTCTGGCCAGATCCCACGCCTGCCTCCTGGGATAAATCCTGTTATGTTTCCCCTCTCTCCTACACTGTCTGGAGCCCAGACTTGGCTCTTCATTGACAGACAGTGACAAAGAACTGCCTAATGTATAGACCACACAATTTTTTTTACGCCAAGTAAAGGGCAAAGGCCAAAGAGAACATCTGTAGGAAATATAACAGATAGGAGCATTGTGCACATTAAAATTTTTGAGCAATTATTGTATGTCTTGTTTTTTTGACAACCTTGACAAAACAGCAGCAACTGGATATGCTATCCTTTATATTTTCGATAACTTTTAATATCATTAAAATGTTAACATGGTTAGCAATTGACCACTAACAAAATGACCACTAACAGTTTTCTTTTCTCTATCTCTGTTTCCCTCATTAGGTTTTATTTGATAGCTGGTGGGGTCCCACTCATCATATGTGGCATCACTGCAGCTGTAAACATCAATAACTACGGATACAACATTCCTTAGTGAGTTTGCTAGCTTTAAATGTTTGTATTATCAACAACCTACATGCAAACATTAAAACACTGATTCTTGATATGTTGGTCAAAGAACATTCCACAGACTTACTTTAGCAACAATAGTAGCATTTCTAACTATTTATATTTACAGTATATATCATTTATGCAGTTTATACATTCTGACTTGTTGAAACATAATGAGTGATAAGCAATGAGAAACATGTTGAAAAGATGAACCCAGATTTAGATTCCATGTTTGTCATTTATGAGACAGTACTGCAAATCACACAGTAATTAGGCCTTTCACAATGATATTGTTGTTGGGAATTTTATTATGTTTTTGTCACATTACAGTCTTACACATAGACTGGCGACACTTAATATAAAAGAAAATTCTCTGAGCTCATACTTTATTAGCTTCTGTTCTTTCACTGTCTAATACTTTATTGCAGATTTATTACACATGGTGGGCCGCTCCCTTACAGGCTCTTTTAAAAAGTTTCCGTTTTGTACAGAGCTTGCTTTGTCTTTCTGTTATTTGACTAATTACCGCCTTTGCCCTCTCTGACCTTTTTCACTGCTCTTGACCTTTTGGCAGCTGCTGGTTGGTATGGCAACCCAGTTTCGGAGCCTTCTACATTCCAGCTGGATTGATCATTCTTGTGACCTGGATCTACTTCCTGTGCACTGCTTTCTGCCTGAGGCGCCGAAACTTCCAGGAGTCCAAAGATCACCCTTGTTCTGCCTCAGAACCCTCAACCTTGCCTGAGAGCCAACCGGCAGTCAGTGGCAGCACCAGCCTGCTCTCGACAGACTCTGTGGTGGGCCCGGTGCATGCTGGGATGACGGTTGAGGACCAGTACTCATTGAAGGTCCAGTGTTTGGCACTGGTGGCAACGCAGTTTGTGTTTTTGGGGCTGTGGTGCTGTGGCGCCATGGCCGTTTGGCACGTAGGTAGAGAGCGGAAACTCTTCAGCTGCCTTTATGGAGGAACGGCTACCGGATTAGGGATCTTCTTGGTGCTCCATCATTGTTTCAAGCGTTTGGATGTTCAGACGGCATGGCTAAGTTGTTGCCCCGGGTACCGCCGCTCCCAACCCATGGCAGCTTATTCCCACCCTTGCACTGCCACCGTAGGTGTCCAGAGTGCCTCGGAAAGGGGTTCCCAACTTTTTGTAGGATGCCATCCACCGACGGACACCAACAATTATTCTTCTTCTGCCAGGTCGTCTTCTACTCAAAGTGGAACAACGAGCATGACCGCCGGGCCTTGCAAACTCACCAACCTAGTGACACAGGACAACATGAATAACACCACGCGAGCGCCAACAGGAACTAATACCAACACAAGCACGAGCACCGAGAACAATAAGCCTGCCAACAATCTGCTGCCCAGTCTACTGCCCATCCAGCAGCCTCAAAGAAGGAAGGCTTGTAGTAGAACAAGGGGTGGCAATACCCAATACCATCATAGAGGGGACGGGAGAGGGCACTACCGCCTCAAAGCTCTCAGAGCGGGTGGAGGAGGTAGCATGGGCGCTTTGGGACCTTCTGGGACAGAGCAATCAAGCATCCACCATCTGCACAAACATGCTTCCAGTGAGAATGGAAGTCTACGGAATAGCCATTCAGAAGGTCAAAACGGCCTTTTGACCAATGGGCGGCACAGAGGGGAGGGACTAGCAACGAGCCCTTCGGAAGGTAGTGATGGAGGTAGCAGCGGAAGTAGAAAACCTTTTCCTCTGTTGCCTTCGGTGGCGAGCAGGTTGGCCACGCAGCAGGACGCTCAACGGCGCAACGCTAGCAAAGACAATCTTAAACTGGCCGCCGCGGCTGAGAGAGAATCCAAGCGGAGCTCGTTCCCTCTAAACGTGGCATCAAATGTCACTGCGACGGCCTCGCTGACGACAGTTTCAGTGCCAAATGGAACACTAAAGGGATCTGTGGTGGAACTGGACACTAGCGGAACTGACCAATCACAAGGTTCAGTTAGTATGAAGAGCAGGGTATGGAAGAGCGAGACAACTGTATAATAGACTTGGAAGGTTTCTTGAAGGTGTGAACTGTATGCTAGGAGCCAATGCATAAATTTCTTTCTCCACAACCCTGCTGAAAAACTAGTTTAAACCAGTCTAAGACGGTTTGAGCGATTAGTTGTTCTGTGGGCTTGTGTTGGACATTTTTGAGCCAATAAACATCAGCTTGGCTTGGCTGGGATACCAGTCTAACAGTGTTGTAGAACTTACAACTGGACGAATGCCTATATTTTATGGTCTTTGTTTGGATTGTGGTCTCAAGTACTACATGAGTTGCTAATACTGTGGATGCATTTGTAGTATGTGCACACTCGCGCATACAGCATCTGCTCTGCCTGCTGGAGTACAAGTTTCACGCGACACTTAAGAAACCTTGCTTCCTTTAAGACCCTCTTCAGGTCACTGTTTTGAGTCCTGTTTCGTCCAGTTTCAAGTATTACAACACTGGAGCTTAGGCTGGTTCAATCAGGATTCTTTTTCAGCGTCCAACATGCTAAGAGCTAATGGTAAGCATGCTAATAAGAAGTTGTGTGAGGCTGTTTTATATAAAAAAAAAATAAGGGGTGTGTATGCAAAACCTTACTCCTTATAAAGACAATGGTGGAGGAGTTGGTTTGCCAAAATATGCAAAATCATTTTGAGTGCTTTTGTTTTCCCGTAATACCACTTAACCTAACTACCGAGCTCCGCACATGACATACAGGGGGAAAAGAATAGGCTATCAGGCTAAATCATGTGCATGACATGTTTACTCGATTTAAAAAAAATGTGCACACGATTTAGCAAATCGAGGGAACTAAATCATAACACAATATATATATATATATATATATATTTTTTTTTTTTTTCTTCCTGGATGTCATGTGCAGGGCTCTGTACCTAACAAACTGTTCAAACGTAATGGATCTTTTAATATCAAATACGTCAAGGGACCTGAACCTAAAGTTCAGCCATTTGGCTGTGTTGATCTTTGTGACTATGCATATTGATCAGGATGGAGGACCGTCTGCTTGTTACCTAAGCTTTCTTGTTAAGTCCCTTTGTCTTGCGTGTTCATATTTTTTTATTTACACTATTTCATTTACATGTCTGTAAGAATGTACATTGTGTTTTGTATGTATTGTTTGACCATTACAGTGTTAATTCAACTCTCTGGCACTAATAAGCAGCTTTTGACATCAGTCCCACACAAATATAGAAAACAAAGACTTGCCATTAATCCATCCATCTCCAACATTTCTATCCAATTTTTACTGCTGCTGGGAATGTCGTTCTTATTCTTCTGATATCGTTCAGCAGCAAGTGAACTTTTGCATGCAGTTTTTAATGAATATGAATCCTTTTGGAAAATGTTGCTTAACACTGCCCTCTATTGGGCCATTCCTGCCATTGATCAAATGCACTGATTATGAATGATGTTGATGGACAAATTATATCAACAAAGTGACAGCTGCTCCGGATGTCACTCCAGATTTACTAAGGGATTTGATAATGAAGAGCAAGTGTTTGTCCGTACATGTTCTGTTGTAGCACCATGTGTAACATGGGCTTTTTTAGCACTTGGTTCAGGTTATGAAGAGAGCATTTGGCATATTCTTAGAAATAATAACGTATTTATATTATACATATCAGTATTAATAGTGATGTAATTGTAACTGTCATTATGCAATTTTTTGATATCAGTATTTTATAGAGGATTGGCCTAATCCATTTTATAAACTCTCTGTTTTAGTCTAAAAGCACACTAGCAATCAAAGCTAGGTCTCCCATGCTTTTTCCCCTTTCAGAATATTACCATACATAGAGCAGGTTTTGTTTAATACAAAGCACTGTTCATCCCACAAATGGTTAGCATGAAAAACTACTAATCAACCTTTTTAAGCTTATGCAATGTCCTGAAGAGCAAGGAATTTGTGATTTGTGGCATTTTGCTTGTCAAGAGTGTTAAATGTCTTTTTCTCAAAAAAGCAAAGAATGGACAATCCCAACCAAAAACAAAAGGGGAATTCAGATCTTTGCACTGACTGCTTTTTTCCCAAGGCCCACAAGCTATCAGATGCTGACTCTAGTGCCATTATTTTTAGATCACATCATGACGAAGTCACAAGCGTTGCCTGTCTTTAGCTTTAGGTGCACTTTGATTAAAATATAATTATTTTAAAGTGTGTTCAGGGATATTTGTATGCCAAAGAAGCTCAAGCTTATTTGATGATGTGTAGCGTTCCATTTGTCTTTTACCCCTTCAAGCCAGGAATCTCCCTTAAAATTGTTAAACATTCAAAGACCACTTATTGCTAAAGAACCAGTCCTTTATTTTCCCAAATCAATAAAACATTTAACGTCACGATGACCTGTGTGAAAATTTTGTGATTAATGTAAGTTAAACTTTCAGTTATGAAGGCTTATAATCACCATCGTGTCAATGCAGATGACATATTCTATATAATTTTGGTTGTATATGATTTTAGTAGTTTTTGGTGCAAAGTGTCAATTGCAAACTGCAACAAAAAATGTAGTTCAGTAATACA
This sequence comes from Enteromius radiatus, assembly GCA_032357445.1. Taxonomy (NCBI): domain Eukaryota; kingdom Metazoa; phylum Chordata; class Actinopteri; order Cypriniformes; family Cyprinidae; genus Enteromius; species Enteromius radiatus. Next base: position 16,208,574 of record JAUCMS010000145.1, on the reverse strand, counting down.
TGGAATTTATGGCCTGCTCAAAGTTTGCCATGTGTATGTAATACTTTTTTTCCTTTAAAGAAATTTACATTTTAAATGGGTTGTTTGTGCATAATGGTTTCATGTGACATTGTGATATTTGCATGAAGGTTTTTTGTTTGTTTGTTTTGCGTTTGGGTAGGCCTAGAGCTTATAAGGGTCAGTATAAATTCAGTTTTATCCTAGATAATATTTTGATTGTCATCTCGAAGTTTAAAAGGGAGATTTCAATAATAACATGAGTATTTATATTTTTGTCACTCACTTCAATATGAAAATGATAGCAACATTTTTGTATCGATTTCAGTAATATATTTCCTATAGATGTTAAGAAGTGCCTTATCAATGACCTGATGCAAAATAAAGGTTTGGAAAAATGTCATAAAATCAAAGTTAGTTCACTCGTATTTTTATGTTTCCTATATGTGATTTAATGAGGGAAAAAAATCTCAGCGTTTTGTATTAGGCAATTACGTAACTTCAGTTCCTATGTAATGTGTAAATCGACATCCTCGACAAGAAATAAAGCCAATCAACAGTGAGCCTTGAATTATTGACACATGCTTTATCCTATCAGAGAGCGGTACTCTAGAGATTGGGCGGGACAAAAACAGAAACGCTCACTGAGAACAAAGGAATGAACATCACGCTAGTAAGCTTAAGCTACTGATAAACACTGACCTCGGCAGCGCTGTAGAGGCGGTTTATAACCAAATAAACGAATACAGCAATTAACAGATAGCAGTAGACCGAGTCAATCTAAAAGATGAATCATCTGCCTCAAAACAACTAACGTTCCTCATACTGGCGTTTTCTATTTTGGTACTGTTTTTATCTCTAGCTCTGTAGTGATTCACTTGACCTTAATAAAGTCTGAGGAAGTAAATTGAGGAAATGCTAATGAGGAAATTCTTCAACAAAGATATTCCGAGAATAGTCTTTAATGCCTCCATCAAGGTAAACTGAACTCAGGCATGATGGTTTCTGTGACTACAAATTTATGAATATTTAATAAGGTAATCGCTGAATCAGTTTCTGATTGGTTGTCTGTTGCTAAACAACTCGCTGATACATTTTAGCAGTCAAGTCGATTTATCATGTTAATTCGGGGTTAAATTATGACCAGAGGTTAAAAGCGGCGGGGACATATTGGTGGCCTTAACACGGGGTTTATAAAGACGTTATCACAGGGTTATAAGAGTGCTATCAAAAGCTCTTCTTTAATAGTCTAACGTAAGAATTTAGTGGTACCTGCATCACCTGAGCACTGGGTACACCGTGTACGTCATGCGCTAGGGGCGGGGCTTCTGATATCTCCCAAACAGTTACACTCAGGAGCCAGAGCGGCGTACGGCTAACATAAAACGAACAGGAACGGACCGGCGAGCGAACTTTTTGTCCCGGTTGCTTAAACTGAGAATGTCTTTGGGCGACCAGCAGTGGTATCCCACTAGCGTTCAGGTAACGGTGCTTAAAGCGCGAAACCTGCGGATCAAGGGCAAAAATGGCACGAACGACGCATATGCCATCATGCAGGTGGGCAAAGACAAGTTTTCCACCTCGGTAGCGGAGAAATGCGTCTCTCCGGAGTGGAAGGAGGAGGCGACATTCGATCTGCCGCCGAACTACCAGGGGGACGCAGAGCGATGCACGCTCTACATCATCGCCATGCACAGAGCCCTGGTGGGGCTGGATAAGTTTTTGGGACAGGCTGTCATCAACTTAGTGGACCTCCACGCCAACAGATCACGCAAAAAGACCGAGTGAGTGTCAATTTGTTCTGTGGGACAAAGAAGTTTGTTGTGGGTGTCATAAACTATTCCATTATGACTCTAAACTGATATAAACTCACAAACAGTTAATCATAGTGTGTTTTGGTCTCTTTTGCATGGTCTGGTTTCAGTACTCCGCCCTTGTAAAACAATGTTAGGCAAGCAAAAGTACACCTCGCCTGCTGGGTGTTCCTATGAATATAATGTACTAATTATTTACTTGATAAAAAAAAAAAAAAAAAAAAAACTGAGGGGGGAGTATAAAGGAGTTAATTTTAATTAAGCTGTTCTATAAGTTATAAGTTATGTTTAAGTGCAGTTTCTTTAATGTTTTTTATTATTATTTTTTTTTTATTAAATACACTCATACTAATATTATTGTATTTCTGGACCTTATTTAAAACATAAGATATTGGTGAAATAGCTGTGATTACATAAATTACAATTTTGATAATATTTATTTATGTATTTTATAAATAATCTAATGGCAGGGAAAGTCATCAAAAAGTTTGTCCCATGTGTAAAAATCAGTGGCAGGGAAAAAAAAAAAAATATATATATATATATATATATATATATAGCCTATATATATATGCACACACACATCTTCAGATTGTTGTCCTGTGTGATCCAATATACTTTTATTTAATTTATGAGCTTTTTGAAATAGCAGGCATGAATATATTATGAATTTGTCTGAACACGATTAACTCCATCAAACAAGAAAACCTGTATTTAAAGCAGTATTTATTTATTGTATAAAAGTTATGTTTTATATTTCTTTAAAAAATATATTGTCTCTAACCCTGAGTAATAATGTTATGTCCAAATGTTAGGTAGATCTGGACCTTAAATTACAATAACTATTTTAATGGAAAATGTATAAATATAGGTATAGATCTTGAAACAAAACAAAATTTGACAGTTTTTTAAATTATATTTTCAATTCAGGAATTGCTTGAGCTTTATTGTTCTTTAGCTCTTTGAAAATGAGGGCTGCAGCTCATATTCAAAAACAGAAGGTGTGTGAGTTTCACTTGATTTGCATATTTGGCCAGCTTGCTTACTCGTCCAGTCGATTTCTGTTCTGACCTTTGAGAGGGAGACAGAAAGGGAAGTGTAAGAGCTGTATTTTTGCTTTATGTTTGGTCATAGGGGTATTTCGTGGTTTGGCAGCTGTGGCCTTCTGTGTTCGAGGTCCTGTTGTTTGTCCTTGTTGTGTGGCATTGCTGCTGCAGATTGACAGGCGCGTTTGATACATTGCTTCATCAGGGTCTACATTTTTTTTGTTTGTTTTTTTTTTTCGCTCAAATTCATTCTGTTTGGACAATCACACACACGACTTGATCATGACCATGTTTGGTTTGCTTGTTTTGGACTTGAAAATCTCCCTCAAGAACAGAAAAAGCTCAGTATAAAATAACATGTTGTTTTATTATTATTGCTGTTGTTTTTATTTTCATAACTTGAATTACAAGGCCCATCACAGTCGTGTAATTTAAAAAAAGCCAGCATTGATGAGAGTGAGTTTAACTTCATATAGAATCACTTTTTTTATTCCTTCTTCAGCTAGGATGATTCATACTTATCATAATTAGGCTGAGATAAAAATACATGTCCCATGAGCCCTGTTAAGTCATTATAGTTATTATAGTTTTACTTTGTAACAGCTGCTTGAAATCAGGAACAACTGGTTATAACTTCATCAGCTCATCCTTAATTTTTTTCTTGGGTCAGTTGATGTTGTTTTCCTCAGATGTGTTCTTCTGACAAATCATAGTTTATCATTTGAAGTGAGTAAATGAGACTTATAGAGTAAAACAGTCCAACACAATCTCACACAACCAGTCTAAGTTTATTACACATAATGACATTTTTAAATTCCTCTCCACCCATCCCACCTCAGTATAACAACACTTTACTAGTCACTAACTGACAGGCATGAGTGACACCCAAGGTTTGGCCAACGGTGCGTAACTATGTACATTAGTGTTTACTTTCCATACCCTATAAGAATAACGTGTGTGTAAGAAAGACACAGGCACAGAGAACACCATGTTCTTTTCCTTTGGTAGATCTGGTTTATGCAGTTTAGTAATCAAAATAGTTATAAATACTAGAGAAACAAATCAAATTGTAACCGAAAGCAAATTATTGCCTTCTGCAAAGAAAACCTCTTCAAAATTATTTTTGATTAAAAAGCTTTTAGAAACTAGTTATATATTAACAAACATATATATATTTCTTTCTTTATAATAATAATGATAATAATAATAATTACTATTATATTCTTTTTAAGAAACAAAATGTTTCTTAAATTTCTCCTTCAATGGAAACAAGGGCTGCTCTATATTCAAATGCAAAGCCTATTATTTGCCTTTTAGTTTGACTTCCTATTATGGTTCAGAACAGAGAGAGAGAAAGCGACGTCTGTTTGCCTTGGGTTTGCCCCAGTTCACATGCTTGTCATTTAAAGCAGGTGTGTACTGTGCCTGAGACTCACGTAATTGGGAAATATGTTAATGGTTATGACTGTGTGAATACATTCAATGAAAGTAAAAGTGGAATGCAAAGCTTCTTATGACGTAATGGTATATTAATGTAAACGTGTGTGATTATTTCGAGCAGGTGTGTTTTGATGGAGGTCTTTTCTTATAAGTATCTGAATGACTTCATTTATTGTGTCCCTCACATATCTGATCAGAATATCAGTCATCTGTTAGCACTTTTTGTTCTTTCTTTTCCTGTTATGTTTTTTTTTTTCTGTCTTATGTTATCCAAACTAAATTAAACATAATGTATGTTTGCTGTTTTATTCAAATCAAATCAAATTTGATTTATATAGCGCCATACAACTACCTAAGGGTGCCCAGGGCGCTTTCCAGTATTAAAAACACAGTAAAACAGCAATCAAATAAAATAAAAAAAACACACACGTACATATAAAAACAACTATCGAGTCAAAGGCTACATATCAAAAGCTTGGCTGAAAAGATGGTGGACCATTATCAACTCCGCGAGATAGACAGGGACCAGACCATTAATGGCCTTAAACACAACCCTAAACTGTACTGGAAGCCAGTGGAAGCGAGCGGAGTACTGGACTGATGTGAGTCAGTATGTGGATTCTTGTGTTTTTCTGGAGAGGCTCAAAGTATTAGTTCTGCCAAAAAGGAAAATTTGCTGAAAATGTGCTCACCCTAATGTAGATGAGTTTGTTTCTTTATCAGATTTGGAGAGATTTAGCATTACATCACTTGCAGATCCTCTCCAGTGAATGGGTGCCGTCAGAATGTAATCCACAATAATCAATTAATGTCTCGTTTGACTTTAAACCTTCACTTCTGATGAGTGAAAGTCAAAATAACCCATAATAATGCTTCCTTTGGTGAAAAAGTTCATCCCATGTTGTTCTCACTCCAAAAACCACCCGCATATTCGTTTAGAACTGTTTTGCATGCTTGATAATTTATTACAAACAAGTAAAAACAGTCATTGTGTGGATTATTGTGATGTTTTTTTTTTTTATCAGGTGTTTGATCTCTTATTCTGACGGCACCCATTCACTGCAGAAGATCCATTGTTGAGCAAGTGATGTAATTTTTTTAAATTTCTTTTTTTATGAAGAAACAAACTTATTTGCATTTTGGACAGTCTTGAGATTGAATGCAATTTAAGCAATCATGTATTTTTGGGTGAGCTGTTCCTTTAATAAAATTCCTTAGTATCATATAATATTGACAGACTGAGATGTTAGTACTGGCTTCATTATAATATTGTGCACTGCAAGCAATTTTTATTGTTTTGCACATAAAACACAAGGCATCTCCCTGTTTTTGTCGTTCTTCCTCCCTCTCATATATGTTGACTCAAGGGATTGAATTTTGCCTCCTCTTTTTCTTTGAGCCTGCTGGTGTCATGTTACTGCCCTACTTCAGGGTAATGTTGATATGGCAGCTCTGACACTGAGGTGATCACTGTCTCTAGTAACAGTTTAATAGAGGACAAAAGTTTTTATTAATTGTGGTGAACAGTTCTGATCTGAATTGAATGTGGCATTTTTTCTCCCTCTTCCTAAGACTGTCACGTTTTTGCACCTCTCTGATATCAGTTACTGAACCCATATTTTTTGTGTTAGTCCAGGTCCATGTGGACTAAGGTGTGGGTAATTTCTTCACCTCTGTGGATCAGTTTCCTAATTATTTAGCAGTGCATTTATCTAGGCCAACTTTTCCCATGTCATATGACCTCTAAACCCCTTTATAAAATCATTTGTTATACCATAAATAAAAGAGCAGATGAAACTTGCTTCACCAGTTTGTTTTGCAGTCTTACAGTGGCATGGTTTAGTGTTTCTCTGTAAACGTGACTTTGTGTACCTGATACAAATAAACTGAATCAGTGAGGAATATGGTTCCTGTTAACCCTTATGTACTCATTTCACACCCAGGTTAGGCTAGTTTAATTCAAGTTTAAATTAATTAAATATGTATGTGTGTGTGTGTGTATATTAAACAACCTAATGCTATTTAAAAACAACACAAAAAAAAATATATAATAGAATTATTTTTATTATTATTTTTTTAAATAGCATTAAGTTGTTCCCAAAAAAGACACTTAACCCCCCAACCCTGGCTAAAATATTAATTACATTAAATTACATAAAAAAAGATTATTGTGACTTTTTATTTCACAATACTGACTTTATTAATCACAATTATAAAGTGATTATAAACTTGTTAAAAAAAAAAACACAATCTGCTAAATATACACTATATTACATATTTATTCATTATGTTGGTGTTGTGGGAATATGTTTTTCTAACTATTTGAATTCTATAATTTATATTTTAAAAAAGTGGAGTACAAACATAATTGTCATAGTCATTAAATATAAAAACTTTATCAATTTTGTTTTATTATTATACCTAAATATAAAAAGCATTTGTATTTGGACTCTGTTGCTAATTTGAATCTTAAATAATATAGTAACGTTTGGTTTAATTCCTTAAGAAAAACTGACATGTACTCTACTTGTTTTATCTGAAAGAATACTTTAGCAAATGTATACACTGGTATTGAAACACAAATGCCAGGGCTGAATTCTGACCACTAGTAACAATGCTGATAGTAGTGAAAGCTATACAAAAAATTATAAAATAAAAGTAGATTAAGGCTCATCCTGTATGTTGTGAAATAATAACTTAAACCAAACATATCTCATCTTCATAATGTGAACTTAGATTCAATTATTAGGTAGATCTGCTTCCTGGATGTTTGTGTGAATGTGAGGCTGTTCCTGATGGTTAATGATTGCAGCTGAATTTGGATTAGAAGCAGCACTTGTTTGTTTAAGTTAGTTTTTCTCTGTGTCTGTGTGAAGAGATAAAGCCTCAAGCGTTTCTCTGTGTGTGTAGTTTAGAGGAATGCGTAGGATGAAGCTCATTTGTCAAGTTTTTTTTTTTTTCAATGTTGTCTCTGATAACTGAGAAGTTTTAGACCTGAAGTTTGGATCGATTCCTGAGAGCTGTGAGAGAATTAAGTATTAAAGATAATAATGCATGTGAATGTGACTATGGCTTTTACTGCAAAGTGACCTATTAAAAGATATAGGTCAAATCCTAGATATCCCTTTTAAGATGAGATGTTCTGTACTGACTTCACAATTCCCTTAGGTCCAAACTAACTTCAAAAAAAGTAGATAATGTTTCAGAGTTATCTTGAAAGAACTTTCTTTATCTATTTCCTTGAGCTTCAATTGCTGATAGGCATGATTTCCAGTCTTTCTCCACCCTGAAACTACAGATTTGAGCTTCCTGCTGTGATTTGAGTGTAAGGTCCACTAATCGACTGGCAGTCTGTGTTTGCTGGCCTTGGGCTTCTTCAGTCTTTCCCATTTTGATGTGATTCCAAGCATCCTATTAAATCACGACTGAACTGGATGGAACTAACTGTAAAGTCAAGTTTACTAAAGTAAAGTCAAACTGAATTTAATTTTATTTTTAAAGTATTTGCAAATCATCATTGACTGCCATAAAAAGCCATTCAGTGATCTATTATATTGATATATACAATTATATCTAAGCTATATTTCTATTAATTTATTACTTTATTATTCAAGTACTGATTGGCAGGTAAATTTAAATATTTAGTTGCCAAATTAGCTGGTGCACTGATGAAAAAAATAAAATGCTAAATAAAGAAATACAAATAATAATAATAATGGTCATAATGAAGAAATAATAATAATAATAATAATAATAAGTTTATTTAAACTCAAATTGCTAGTGATTTTACATAATTACAAAGAATTGGTAAGTGGCACATTAAATAAAATGTAACATTTTGAAGTATAAAGACAAATAGTATATTTTCTATTTCTCTTTCCCTCTCTCCCTCAGCATTAAATTTACATCTTTTACATTCCTTTTTCTTTACAAATATGAAATTGACTAAATAAATTCTTCCCAAAAAAGGGTGGAAATGCTTCAAGATGAAAATTTTTATGGCTATAATGTAAATCTAACACTATTTTGCTGGAAAATGATTGCATGTGATTTCACAAGTGTTTCATTAGTAGCGGTTTGTCTAAAAGTTTCATCCTGTGGGGGTCCAAACAGAAATGCTTGGAATTCTGCTGCAGCTGTTTTCTCTGATCACATGCCACGTTTAATCAGATTGGTCTGTTTGGTGTCAGTGTGACTGTAGACTTCCCATGATCCCTGCATTCAGGAGTCTATTATGACAACAGTGTGGGTGGATAATGGCATGTTGATGATTACACACTGAACTCCAGAACTCTCCCACCTGCCGCTGAACAAGAGACGACAAGCGGGAGCTAAACAAAAATGTTTTCCTTTATATTATCGGTAGGCAGGCTTCAGTATTTTGTATCCTTCACTGGTGCAGGGTTCAATGTCCAATGTTAAATTCCAGCCTTTCTATTCATACAGTCATTTAGTTTTGAACCTGCTACTATTTTTTATTTTATTTATTTATTTATTTTTTGAACATTGAATGAAACTTTAATCACACCTATATAAGGGCAAAGAAAGAATCATGACAATCACTTTTACATTTTAGTGTAAGTTTAGTAGCTGTTATATCCTCTTATATATATATATATTTCTTTGTAGCTTTATTTTAGTTAGTTGCCAAAGCAACATTTTATTTTATTTTTTATAGTTTTTGAAGATATTAATTTTTTCAGCTTTGTTTGAATAAAAACTAGCAAAAAACATTTGACTATAAATTTATATCAAAATTATTTTAATGTGTGTTAAAAATAAGGCTTTTAATAAGCTAAAATTAATACATTTAAATGATAATTTATAAATGATATTTATAAATGATAATCTTTAACAAAAACAGCACAGCTGTCATGAAGTCTAATAAAGATCTTGTTTTAATCTCTTTGCAGCTGGTACAAGCTGGTGGATAAGAATGGGAAACAGGAGAAGGACCGAGGTGAAGTTCTTCTGGACATTCAGTTCATGAGGAACAACCTGACAGCCAGCATGTTTGACCTGTCCATGGCAGACAAACCTCGCTCTGGCATCGGCAAACTCAAGGATAAGATTCGTGGTAAGAAGAAGGACGGCCTGTCGGATTCTGCATCTGCGATCGTGCCGTCTTCAGTGGGAACAGACAGTGACGGGGAAGGAGAGGGTGGTTCAAACAACCCTAAGAAGAAATCAAAACTCAAATCTTTGTTTGGACCAAAGACAAACCTCCAGAGGAATGTGTCCCAGTCCATGTCAACCCTGGGCACCCTGCCTGAGAAGAACAGTTCACTCAGCAGCAGCAGATCATCCGGCCTTAATGTGGACTCTCCTGATGGTAAGGTCATAGGTCATCTTGTCCTTTTTCAACTAGTTAGATTAAGCTTTTTAATTATCCTCTGTGAATGTTTTTTTTTTTAGTTTTGCATAATATAATATTATCATTATTATTATTATTAAGTGTTGCGATATTTAAGCCACAGTTACACACCATTAATTTCAAATATTTGTCATTGATTAAAATTGTTTGTTGTGGCACAAATAGGCCTATACACAATTTTTTTTTAATAATTATGATTTTAAAAAATAATTTATGCTTTAAAATTATTTATTAAAATTTATTTAAAATTATTATTTATTTAAAAAGTTTCCGAGAGTGTTAAAATAAATTTTGGACCTCATCTACATTGCAGTTTAAATAAATACTGTCCTCTTCTCTTGCAGTGAAAAAGAAGTTTAAAATTCTGGGACACAAGCGTACTGAGAGCTCAGACAGCAAAGTGTCTCTCGGCCCCTTTTCTCTTCTGAGTCGCTCTAAACAAAACATCCAGGAGCAGAATAACCTTTGTATAAATGGCAGCCACGTTTATGCGGAGGATCAAGAACCTAAAGGAAATTTTGGCTCCACACTCAGTCTAAACAGCTCTGGAAAGGGTTCAGTAGAGGATGTTCGTAAATACCACCAACGGAATACGTCCGACATCTCCATCGACTCGCTTAAAGCCCTGAGTATCCCCTCGTACAAGCCTGAAGTGCCAGACAAAGCTTCTCTAGTCCCACAGCGCCCTCTAGAGGACAGGAGTCATGTAGAGGTGGAGGAGAAGGGAATGAAACCCGAAGGAAGAAGCCTGCAAGAGATGCTGAACCGTCAGGAAGAACAAGAGCAACGGAGGCAGCAAGAACGAGACAGAAAACAAGAGGAAGAGAGGAAAAGCAGACTTGAAGAGCAGGAGAGGAAGCGCAAGGAAGAGGAAGAGCTGCAGAAGAAGCGGCGCGAGGAAGAGACGCAGCGAGTCGAGGATCAGCGGCACCAGGAGGAGACCAGAGTAACTGAACGACTCTCTTCTCTCTTTGGCATTGGAAAGAAGAAGGAGGAGAAGAGAGAGCAAGCTATGAATGAACCCAAACATCTGGATGTCTCGTCCTCTATAAACCCATTTGAAGACGTTCCCCTCACCCCAGATACTCCAGCCTCTGGCCCAGAAGAGAAGTCCACGGACCCACGGAAGGGTGTCAGGACCACCCTCACCCCGACGCCACCCGCCACCGGTGCTTTCCCCAGCCGCACGGCCAAAGTGTCCGCTGTCAAGCCAAGGTGAGTGCTCATGTGCTTCAGTAACTTCCTCTATCCAAGAGTGTGTGCTACATTGCGCTAGAACATTTATTGCTATAATATTAATTATAATATTACTATAATATATACAGTGTAATTCAATTGAATTGACCAACAGAGTTTGTGTAAGAGCTTGGTAGACTAGTTTAATCAGTCCTGCACTGGTTTATTTGGTAAGCCCACAAACACCAGAACCTATCTACCAGAACCACAGCAACATTAAAAGGGATAATTCATCCAAAAATGAAAATTAGCTGTTAATGTATCCACTATCAGTCCATTTTAGATGTTGTTTATTTATTTGTCTTCAGTAGAACAGAAAAGACGATTTGCTGAAATTGTAGCACTTTTTCATAAAATGCAAAACAGCAGCTGCAGTCACTTAGAGAGGTAAAAAAGTATATCAGGCAATATATTGAGTTCTTATGAAGCAAAACAATTGGTCTGCAAGAAAAATTAAAGAATGAACATTCTGTTGTCATTTACTCACCCTCAAGTAGTTCCAAATCTTTATTATTTTCTTGCCGAACACGAAGGAAGATATTTTGAAGAAGGTTTGTAGGTCACCATTGACCTTCATAGTAGGAAAAAAATAATGGAATTTTCTGTATCTTCAGTTTAATTCTGTAGCCAACTCGTTTAAAAACACAAAGGCCACAATCCAAACCACATTCACATTCAAATACATTTAAAAACTGATATTAGCAAGAATGTTTTAGAGTACTACTGTTTAACGTGGCCTTTCCTAATGGAAAGTTCATAAACAAAAAAAAAAGCACACTAGAGCTTGTAAATTTAATTTAATTCAAGTAAATAAATATTTCTGTTCATCACTGTGCATTACATTAGTGCCTACAAATAAAATGTTAAAATGTATGTTTCCTTGTATTCTAGGAAATGGCAAAAACACCTTAATTTTTTATAATTATTGCATTATACACTACTACGGTTCAAAAGCTTGGGGTCATTTATATTTACTTCAATAAATAAATACTTTTATTCAGCTAGGAAACATTAAATTCTTTAAAAAAGACATGTATAATGTTGCAAAACATTTCTATTTCAACTAAATACTGTTCTTTTGAACTTTGTATTTATAAAAGAATCCTTGATAGAAAAAATTACAAGCAACTGTTTCAGTAAGAAATGAAACAAATCAGCATATTAGAATGATTTCTGAAAGATCGTGTGACACTGAAGACTGGAGTAATGATGCTGCAATTTAGATTATATTCTAATAGAATATAGTTATTTTAAAATTGCAATAATATTTCACAATATTACTGTAGAGAAAAAAAAATAAGAGCATAAAAGACTATATTACTGACACCAAACTTTTGTATGATAATGTACATTATGAATCTACTTTAATAACTTGACTGTTTGGTTCAAACGGAGCAGCACATATTTCTATGTATGCTGTACATGTGATGCACTCTCTTATTAATTTTTATTTTAAGCAAACACTTGGATGTTTTGTCTTTTTTATTTGAGGTTTGTAAGCTGTATTTTATTCAGCCTAACTCATGGTGAGGCCGCATGCTAAATGATAAGTCAGACTGCTCTGTAATGCAGTTAGCATCTTGCCACCTGAGAGCTGAGGAAAACCCAGACTGAAACTTGACTCCTCTCACCTCTGTCTGCTCCACTGCTCTTAAAGGGGAACTCCGTTATTTAGAAAAGCCCTTTGTGAAAATGGTTTCAACAGATGGTTAATAACAGAAGATCTTAAATAAAATGAGCATGCTTACAGGTCAAGAGAGTACATTTTTCGCATAAGGTCATTACCGAAACATTACTGCTCATTCAAACCTCCATTAGCTTTTAGTATTTTCATTCTACTCTCTCAGCACAACTGTATCCCGTTGTAAAAGTGTGGGGTGTGGGGGGCAGGGGTTGTCTGTCAGGATGGGATGAGATCATTTTGTTTTTCTACTAGACATGGGGGTTCAGGTATCACTGAGTTTCATACCCTTGGGTGAAAGTGGAACATGTTGAATTACAGTGATTTTAGTGGAATTTAACGGCAAATTGGTCTAGCTATAATTTTTTTTTAACAGCAATTAATATCTCTTTGATTCATTATAAATAAACCGCTGTTCTTTCATGTTTAGTTGAGTGTTAATAAAGTGACCGAAAATAGGCAAAATAGACACATTTGTGCAGAATTTCAGCTGATCCACCTACTTCAAATACATACTAAATATAGCCTGTGGTATAATTACGTTATCATTTAGCCATTGTGTTTTATATGATCATAAAGTGTACTCAGCCTAGGTTTTATTGTATTGAATGATTTGCATTTTGACCCTACGCAACTTACCTTACCTGTTTGGCCGAAAGGCATGTGATTGGTTGAGGAAGGAATGTGGACTGGATCGTCAAGTGCTGCTTTTCTGGTTTGGAGGGAAACATGTTGTAAAAGATGATGAGCTTGTAGTCTTCAAGACAGTGACTAAGGGACATTGTCTTAGGAAAAATCTAGGATTACTTTTGTTGTTGTTGTTGTACTGGGAGCTTTAAGGATTTTAGGAACATCTGTTTTAGCATTAACCAATATGGTGAGTAACTCATTTCCAAAAGCTGGGGATAAAAAGAGACAGCAATAGTTGTTTGTTTGCGTAGAACTTTTACATTTGGAAGTGCCATGTACATTTTTCTTCTATCGAACTGTTTAAATATTTTGAAGAAAGAAAGATTAGTTAGATTTGTCTAGTACTATTATATTTATATAGCTACATTTGTCTAGTACTATTATATTCATATAGTTTTTGTACATGCCAGTTTTTAACAGGCACATTTTTGACAAATTATTTTATGATACCTTTAAATAACCAAGCAAGATGTTACTTTTTGATGTAATTTAAGAGTGGAGACAAACATTGTTTCTGTTATGCGATAAATGTTCAGTTGTACATATAAAGTGTAAATATTAGGCATTAAATTAGGATAATATATTTAGGCAGGGAAGTCATGTGCCGTTTTCTTAAGTGGATTTTTGTTGTACTGTATGTAATGCCCAACAGAAACATATTGGAAAACATTGGACTGTAAGTGCTGCTTTAGCTGTAAGTTGACCATTTTATGTTTTTTGCTCTTTGGCAGATTGGGTCTGAGTATACTGCCTGAAACCGATAATAGCCATTCCCAATTCCCCTCAGGCTTTGTAGACACCCAGACCACTTCTCATCTTTCCCCATCCCTCTCTACTGAATCATTTGAGTCTTTTGGTATGTTTTCCGATCTTCACTCTTCCCTGGCACCTGCTAAACCTCAGAGAACTTTCAGTGAGTTAAGTGAGTCCAGCATGGAAAACCTCTCGGCTCCCAAATCTGACAAGAAGAGAAAGGCTCCTCTACCCCCTGGTAATCTTGGGGGCTCGTCTAAGACTGAAAGCCATCCTGATAATGACGGACAAGGGCATACCCACAACTCCAAAGATAGGCCTGTCCTTCCTCTCCCAGACTATGAAACCCTCTTTCCTAAGAAGAGGCATGGGGTGATGGGTCAGACACATTGGGACCATCTTGTTGCAGAGGTAAACCAAAGAAACTGGGATTTCTCTGAAGAAATTAATGTAGATGGACCTGAGAGACCAAATAAATCTGGAGTCTTAAAGGATAGAACTTCCATGAACTTTACCCAGCAACAAAGAAATCATGAGGCACCGCCCCCTGCTCCCGCAAGGCACAAGGTGGCACTCTTTCCACCCAAAGCTCCTGCAACACCAGAACCATCGGTGGAGACCACTGTCCAACATGGTCATATCAGAGAGTCTTTATATGCCACTGTCAATAAGCCTAGAAACTCTGCTTCCAACAACTTGGAAAACAATCCACCTCCTGCTGTCCATAGTAGACATGTACCTCAGGAGATAGAAAGGAAGTCTTCAACTCCTGACGCCATTACCCATCAACTCTCTCAGTCAAAAGAGAAGCCTACACCAGCTGCCAGATCGCTACAAAATGTAAATTCAAAGACTGATGATGTGGCTAAAGAGATGCCTTCAGTCAAACCCAGACAACAGTCATTAGTCAAGGACCCAGTCAGGCAAGTCCAACCAGACAAGCAGGTAACCAGTCAACCCATGACATCAGAAAACAACAAAGCTGAGAAGCCACACAAGAGCCAGAAGGGAAGCATTTCCACAGATGGGTTTTTTGACGTAGACCTCCTCAAAAGTGCTGAAAGTCCAAAAGAACAGCGTTTGGGGAAACTCTGCAATGAACCTGAGGGGAAGAGAATGATTGATCTTGACCCATTCCCAAGTAATAACCTATTATCTGAAGATCCCTGGGCTTTACCACAGCAGACCACCAATGAAGATGACCTGTTTGCTAAGGGTCCAAAGAAAATAGGAAATCTTGAAGATCAGACACCAACCTTTGATAAGAAAGATAACAAGTCTGCAAACAAAGGTACAAATGGTCCATCCTCAAATCTTCAAGAGAAAAGCAAATCACAGAATGCAGAGAGTGGAAAACAATCACCCAGCTTCACTGAACAAGCCAGAGCCTCATTTCAAAGAAATTTTTCATTTAAAAAGAAAAATGCATCTCGCCTATACACCACTACTGGAAAAGCTGGTACAGAGAATACAGACCTGGCCAGATCAGTTTCTCAGACTTCACAAGATGCTGAGGACGTTGAGCTGACTGTAACCAGTGTTGCTCCGCCCAGCAGATCTGACCCCACCATGGTTACATCTGAATCCCCTACAGGGGGTAAGACCACTCTTCGCGCTTGGGTCTCACCATCAGAGAGTGGTAGTGGAAGTGCAGTTTCTAATTCAAGAAGGTGAGAAAAGTTCTCCCGACCCCTACTAACAACTCTTTGAAATCCTCTAACAGTCATCCCTGTTGTGCTAAACCCATCGGCTTTCGAATCAACAGCTGCTGTTTACCTTGAAACTACCTGAATCAATCTTTTGGTCTTGCTAGAATAAAGGGTATGTTTTCTTGAGTGTTTGTTCGATTGGTTACTTAATGGTTGGTTCCTCCTTTATGGGTTTGCGAGGGTTGGGATTGTGGGCTTGGGGCTTTTGCTACTGATTGTTTGTTTTTGTTTGTTAAAAATGTCATGGTCTTGAAGGACCTGTGTACAATGGAACAACGGCAGTATGGCAGATAATAGAGGGGTTTCTGTTTTGTTATTTTAGGCCATATTAGATTGTCTTATGAGTCCATATGAGAGGCTGTATATGTGGGATTTAATGATGTGCACATGAACGTTTACAAAAATTTGATGTATACAAGACTAGTTCATGTTCATATGCTAACATGACGGCAAGAGTGATGGGCATGAGTTAGAGTTTGTTCTGGAAATCATGTTGTGATATGTGCGTAATGCTTGATTGCTTTGCCACAAAGATGCTTGATTTGGTTTTACATGTTATCTGCTGTGCTTTATTGATCTTTTGGGTTGGTTGGGAATTACACATTGGGTGAGTTTGGAATGGTTTACTAACAAAATGACAAGAACTGCTTCCTGCATATTAGAGAATATATTGTACTGGATTCATTTATTTTACATGGTTTCCCTAATGTTTGTAGTATACTGTGTCATATGCTACATTTATCACTTGATGCATTGATTTTATGTTTATATCAGCAAGTGGTGTATAGTCATCATACTACAAAATACTACAGTGGATTATATATATATATACAGGTGTGTATATATATATATATATATATATATATATATATATATATATATTTTTTTTTTTTTTTTTTTTTATTTTTTTTGATATTTT
>JAUCMS010000145.1:16126418-16138846 GCA_032357445.1 Enteromius radiatus | reverse complement strand
TACTTTCAAAATATATACTGTACGTGTGTGTTTTAATATAAACAGAATAAATAAACATAGCATAAATGCATATATTACGTAAAGAAAAACTTTTATTTTGGATGCGATTAATCGCGATTAATCGTTTGACAGCTCTAAAAAAAATGACTGAAATGCCTGAGTCCTTCTGCTTCAGGTCAAAATACTGGCCCCTACAGGCCTTTCCATCACTTTCATTTTGTTGACCATCTTATTGATTTAAAAGCTTTCCATTTTGTGTCATACGATTGGGTTCATTTCACATTACACATTTATTATAGACGAGGAGAAAATAAACAATTTAGAAAAAAAGCTTGACAAAAATTCAAGTTGTTGAATTTAACACTATTTTTGTCAATATAACTATGAAGTCATCCATGATGCAAGTATCTTTTAGCTCAATGCCAGAAGTCAAATGTGATTATGATTGTTTGATATTACTTCACAGTGTTCAGAAGTAACTTATTGGTAATTTAATTACTAAATAAATGCAAGTGTATCATGTTACGATTACTTGAAATTTAATAAGTTAATAATTACAAAGAGGGTTACACCTAAATATTTTCAAACACACACACTTGAATTTGTGTGAACTCTCTATTAGGCATAATTGTTTTTATAGTGTACAAACTTTATTTTCTGTCGCCCTACACCAACTCCACAACAGGTGAGTAAACAGTCTTTAGATGAATTGGAGAGTGATAACTTGGATACTGAGGTTCCGTTTGTATTTGCAGGTGGATCCACCACATACCACAGATGATGAGGAGCACTCTGGAGACTGGAGACGGAGACACGGCGGAATCCTGGAGACTGGAGAGAGAACACTGGAGAAACACAAGGAGATTGCAGGTAAGGTATTTAGAGAAGTCGCTATCGGTTAGCGTGAGTCCACTTCGCAAGAACCAGCTTGGACAAGGCAAAGACTGTGGTGTGTGGTTTTATGGGGGACTGATCACGTGCTGGCATTGGTGGCAGGTGTGCAGACAGGTGATGATAATTAGTATTCCGGTTACTGGGATCGTTGTGTGGAAGTGAAGGTGGAGCCTGGCGAAGATGTAACACACACCTAATACTGACCCCTTACGGGCAATTTTTGAATTTCATAAAATACAATTTTATGTTTTAGTTTTTTTTTACATCTTTTGTTTTACAGCAGCACAAGAAGTATCCTCATAAACCATGTTTGCGCTGTAGTACCCATGTCACTATACACATTTGTGTCCTGATATATACCATATATAAACCATTTCTATCAATACACACACACACACACACACACACACAGAATTTCTTTCCCAAATGGCAATGCTCTAAAATATGAGACACTGTCAGGAGTTTAGGACAAAGAATGGGACCCATGCTTATATTTTTATGTGTTTTATGTGGGCTGTGCTTTAGTTTTGAATTTTTTATTTATTTTTTCTGAAGGCATTGTTAGATACCAGTGTTTCCTGTCATAGCTATGCAAAGACTTCATTTCAAAAACAATATTGCAGTATAAACAGTAAAACATCAGCTATTTAAATATTTCTTATGCTTTTAAATGTGTACTGTACTTAATATTAGCTATCTCAGCGTAAAAAGTAGTGCTGAAATCTGATTTTGTAGTGGCTGTGCTTTAAATTGCACTGTGGTTACATTTTAAATGCAATCTGTAACCTACATTTCCAAAATAACCTTGCTTGTTCATCCATTCATCCAGTTTTTCAGCTACCAAAACATCTTTCCAAAACACTTTCAGTACCTACACAAGAACTCCAGCTTTTATATGGCGTATAGAGCATGGGAATGTGTCGTCACAGCGGCAATGCATTCTGGGAATTTAGGACACAGGCACTACAGCAGAGACTGGAAAATATAATGAATGTAGAAAAACCCCTGCTTTTGATTAACGCTATGTTTACACAGTAAGGGTTAATCACTCCAATGTGATCTTAAGTTGAATCATATAAATATAAAATAATAGTCTACATAATGTCTACCTTCACTACGTAATATGGATGAAAGTTAAACTGAAACTCAGTATGGTAAGCATCTCAAATACGATCTCTGTATATATAGTGATTTGAATTAAACTGCAAGTAAGCCCCCAAATTACAAAAAGAAGAAAATGGAAATATTATCTCCAACAGCTCATGGATACCCGGCCAGGCTTGGAAGTATTAAGTTTCATTCATTAATTTGATGGCTTGCATCCTTGTATAAAAAGTAATCTTTAGCTTGGTTCATTAAAGTCAAGGTATTTATTTGCATTTCATCCAAAATGTACGTCTCAGCAGCTTCTAGTATATTCTGTTACCTTTATAATGGCTTAATTTTTTACAATGAGTGGTTTTACTGGGCAATATGATTATGATAACTGTCTGATATCTACTGTAGCTATTTATTCTCCCCTTTAAAAAATAGCCACGGTTTTGCTACGCTAATCAAAGTGTTTTAGCAGTTAGCCACTGTAGTGAATAATGACCATTTGCAGCCTCTTGGACAAATAGGTTTTTTGTTTTATTTAAAGACATTTACACATTAGTCTGTTTTATTCTAAGAGCATGCAAAATGGTTTTCAAAAAAAAAACAGTAGTAGTAAACGGTCAGGTTTTTCTGTGGTGATTTGCATTTGTTTAAACTGCGTGATCCTCAGCGTGTCCTAAAACATAGCAGAATCCAGCACGGCGTGATGTAGATTACTCTATAAAGACCTTGACAAAATTCAATATGGCGTCTACCCTGACAAAGGTCTGTTCACCTCGGTTACAAGGTGTAAAAATCACTCGCCACAACTTTTAAAGCACCATTCAGCCAATTAAAATATATTAAAAATTGTAAACTATAGTATAATGTGAACTATTAGAACAAAAGGCTTTTTGATGCAGGAAACCAAAGCACTTATGTCTCGCACTGGAGTTTGAATGCCAATCACATACCAGAAAAACATGTGTCTGCACTTGTCAAGAGCTACAGTATGAGTCATGAACGAGGAAAATAAAACTTGTGGCTGTCAGGACTGCAGTGATTGTTGGGCTTCACCAGATATATCTGGATTGTACTGAACTGTGTGGGCGGCTTGCTGCTGTCCTTGCTGTCACTTACAAAGAAAGCAGTTAATTATCAGTGGAGAACAAAGGCACGAGACTATTAAGAGACTGTTGGACCTGAGTAATGGGCGCAAGAAGGCGCGTGCTCAAGTAATGTCCTTGGATTAATGTTAAATGTTTTGAAATCCATAAGGGTAAGTGTAAGTTAAGTTGTGTTTGTCCCAGGTGGAATGGTTTTGATCAATTGCAGTTTTGTCTTGGAGAACAATAGATTGTCTGTCACTTTTAATGTGGAAGTCATCTTGTTCTGTCACGATTTGTCACCTTGATATAGCCTCTGAAACAGCTTTGCTAGGCTGTGGTCATGAAGTTATCAATTTTACAGAACAATAAGGAGAAATGTCACAGTAGCTACTGTGGACACCAGACACTTTTCAAGGACATTGGACGCTTTTAGTAGTATTCTGGGTATTTTTGGGGGCAGTTGTGGCCTAATGGATAGGGAGTTGAACTTGTAACCCAAAGGTTGCAGGTTTGAGTCAGGTACGGCAGGGATTGTAGGTGGGGGGAGTGAATTCCCACTGCTCTGGGTGTGTGTTTATGGTGTGTGTGGTTGGCTGATCACTTCTCACTGCTGTGTGTGTGTGTGTGTGTGTGCACGTTGGATGGGTTAAATGCAGAGCACAAATTCCAATTATGGGTCACCATACCTGGCCACATGTCCCTTTACTTTCACTTTTATTATACATGAAAAATCCAACCCTGTACACTCCTACTGATAGGAGGAACCAAATATAATGACTTCTGACAAGCATAAAATACTTTTTTAATATTAATATCAACATTTCTTATACATGCATGTAACTTACTTACTTATTTTATTTAAGTAACTTAAATTATAATCCATTACTTATTACAAATTACATGACAAAAGTTGTAGTTAGTTACATAATCTGTCATACATTTCCGTAATAAAATCAGACTACTCTTTGATTACTTTTGACCTAACTTATCACATTGATTACACTTAACTATTAACAAACAGCAAATTAACAATTTATTGAAAGAAAATCATACTTAATAGTTAACAAGTGTTACCAAAAGATTTCTTAACATGCGACCATTAACCAAAGTCAGAGAACAATGAACATGCAATACACAAATGTGTTAATGAACTGATTAAGTATCAGGGGCATTTCAAGAAAATATTAGCTTTATGGACAGATAAGTTTTAAGTGAATCTTAAAAGTACTAGCAGTACGCATCCATCCACAAGAATTTATCTTCCAGAATGTGGCAGTACGTTTTAGCAGCTTATTTTAGTCAATCTCTGCAAGGATAGGAGATGGACTAAAAGCAGCTCCTAAAATGTACTGCCAGATTTTTGAAGATAAATTATTCAAGAATCCTTATTTTTGCTAGTCACTCAAAACTTATCCGTCTATAAATCCCATAAGAAATCAGTCACAACACTTCAGCATGCTATTCTCATTAAATGAGTTTACCCAAGCAAAGTCCCTGAGAACCTGACATATTGCACTTATGGAGACTCTGGAAGAGATGCAATTCTGGAAAATGATGGCGCTGGAGACTAAATAGTTATCGATGGTTGCTTAATTCTTTTGCAGTTTACATGTTTTCTTGTTTTGTTTTTTTCTGATTGTGCCGACCCAATGAGCATTTCGCTGCCCAATGGTCATGCCCTAACTTCTATTATTGCATTAGTATTGCATCCTTCTCATGAAATAAATATCTTTTTCTGGCTCAGTTTACCTGTAAAAGAAAACCTGCCTAATATTTTAGCACCTCTGAATATAAGGAGTTGTTGGCTTTTAGCCTTCATGGACAATTATATTTAAATTAATAAATACAAAGCCAATAGTAGTTATTACGATTGATTTGGTTTGGAGTTTGTGAAAATAGGACAGAATGTCAACTTGCCTAATAATTCAGCACACAGTGTAATCATAAAAAGTAACCTGTCAGATTACAAATATATTCAAATCTAATCTCTCTCTGTATACTTTTTATCTCATTATCAAAAACTGGGGTAAAAAAAAATAAGTAAATAAACAACAGTTGATTTTTTAAAAATGCCATCTTTCATTACAGGCCATGCCATTACATGTCTTGGATACTGATGTGTGAATATGGTAATGAATACTCTTCTAAGTGTTGAATGTGAGAGAAATGTGAGAATGTTGCTTGTTAAGTGGCATCACACTTTTATTCCTTGTGTTTTATTTTTTTCAACCTTATCAAATACAGTCTGTCTTATAAATATATATAAAGTATCGGAGTACACCCCTCACTTTTGTTGCCAGCAGTTCAGACAAAAACGGCTGTGTGTTAAGTTATTTTGAGGGGACATCAACTTTACACCATTATACAAGCTGTACACTGATTACTTTACCTTCTATCAGAGTTTCATATCTATAGCGTTGTCCATTGAAAAGATATAATAAAATATTTACAAAAATGTGAGGGGTGTACTCACTTTTGTGAGATACTGTATATATAACAAACAAAACAACCAATAATTACAAAATAGGAAACCAGTAGCATTGATCGCTGCTCTGTATTACAGCCTTCATTCAAATTTAAGCTCATTTGAATATATTGGAAATATACATTTGACACAAAAACAGCAATCCTCAAAGCAGACGTTTCAATGAAATGAGATCAGAGTTGAGAGCTTAAGGCTTGATGTATGGATTTAGCAACATAGTCTAAGTTACGGCTGTTAATGGCACTGACATTCAGACAGCCATTGGGTAACAAGTAGACGTGTTTCTTGTGAATCAGGAACTGAACCTGTTGAGCTGATAGAGAACATGACATTGATTATTAACATGCATTTAATGGGTTAGCTCAACCCAAAATGAAAATTCTGTATTGAATTACTTGTACTGCTGTCTATGGAGGGTCATTTTTGATTTCATCAAAAGTATCATAATACTCATAATCATGTCATAATCATGTTTGAAGATGTACAAAGGTCTTACAAGTTTGAAACAGAACTTACAGGACTAACCCTTTAAATGCATACTGTATTATTGCTCCCCTTTGTAATGTATCACTCACTATTGAGTCCAAAGCAGCAATAAAGCCCTCCGGGTTTTATTATGTGATCCCAATGCCACGGACCGCCTAATAGCCTCAGTCTGTCACGCAGACGCTCTCGATTTAGCATGCAGCGCTCAGCGATGGCCTTCACACTCTCCTGCCTAAGAAAAACTTCATCACTCATTTGCTGAATAATAAAAAGAGCAGTTTTTAATTTCAGCACAGTTTTTGCATAAAGAATAGAAATCATTGGGCACTTGCTCATTTCAAAATCATAACTGCAAGTCTAGATGTTCTTAATTTACAATTCCAGTTTTAGGGGTAATTGATTTTTCATTGCATATGAATACTAAGCTTAACTGAAATGCTCATGGTCAAGAACACAGTCCTCAGCAGCTTTGATGTAAAAAAAAAAAAAAAAAAAAAGACTAACAATCATATGTTCTAATAGAAAA
Organism: Enteromius radiatus; assembly: GCA_032357445.1. NCBI lineage: Eukaryota > Metazoa > Chordata > Actinopteri > Cypriniformes > Cyprinidae > Enteromius > Enteromius radiatus. Next base: position 16,132,272 of record JAUCMS010000145.1, on the reverse strand, counting down.
GTTGTTTGTTTATGTAGATCCAATTGGTTTGACATTTTGTCACATACAGTAATGCAGAAAAACCACAACAAGCCATTCTTAAGCAAATCAAAATAGTTCCGAAATTCAAGTAACTCATCCTGGCATCATTTGTTTGCATATGGCATTTGGATATATATTTTGCATGTACTAGTGTGGAATGACACTCATATAGAAGATTGTTTCCACAGCAGAATAACAGCTTTCTTATAGTTATGAGTTTACATGTACATCTCATAATTCAGATCCCCCCCCCCCCCCCCACACAAAACAAAAAGGAAAATTACTTTCTAATATCAAAATCAAAACTTTTTTCTTGCAATTGTGAATTTATATCTAATGCAATTTTACAAGGTTGCTAATTTATACGAATTAACACAATCCCTTTTACAAATGAATACAATTTTTTGCTAAATTACACAATTCGTATAAATTTGTACGTATGACATACAGTACACCTAACCCCGCCCCTAAACCTACCCATCACTGGGACTAGAGAGATCATACAAAAAGTAAGAAAAAAAAAAAAAAAAAATATATATATATATATATATATATATATATGAATTGAGAGAGTAAGTTTGCACTTTTACTTTTTTCCATTTTTGAAAAATACGTTTCCATGAAATTCATTGTATTAAGCATTTGTGAGGTCTTATGTTATGTTTAAATGAATGAATGAATCTCAATTGCTATATTCCAAAATATGCACAAAACTGGAATATAACAAAGCATAATTGGTTTCCAACCAAGGAGTCAAAGAGAACAAAATCATCACTTCCTGATGAACTGGCACTAAATATCCCAAAGAAAACTAGACGTCACTGAATATAATAATTTTCATATTTGATAAATTACTTGCACCTCAGAGAGAGCAGACGTAACACAGTAAATGCAGTCATTGCTTTCAGGGGTAGATTGTTTGAGAACGCAGTCATGTAAGGCAGTAATTACACAGAAATACTTTGATTACAGACTTTGCTCAGGCATTTCAATATAACCAAAACAAACGTTTCAGAGGCTGTGAACGAGACTGTTCTGATGCTAGTCGAGTTAACCTGTCTCATAGACCAAAGTCATATAGGGTTTTTTGTGTTTACATCGTAGTCTATGCACTATGACATTTCTCTTTGAAACTGCAGCAAAACATGCAGTAAGGTAACAGTGTTGCACAAAAATTGCACCGAGCTACACATTTTTATAAGACAAGGTTGTTTTTTTTATGCTACATTTCAAAATGCGCATACAAATAGGTGGAAGGACAGATAGCTATTGAAAGGGTTTATGGCAATATGTACTATTATTCATGCACAGTAAGTGTGACTTAAGCATCCAAATACTTCACTACTGTATATATTAAGTAGCAAGTTTCTTTAAGTGTATAAATACAGTTCCCAAAAGGTTTATGACAATGCCAGGTTTATTAGAAAGCTGGGCTATAGGAAGAAAAATAGAGCAGGTGAGGTGGAATGCAAAGTATATACAGTACAGTAAAACACAGTATAGATGTTAAATGAGCATTTTAATCATATCAAAAATTCTAAATGAAATCTTACCACTCAACTAGATGGGCAGGATTGTTTAATACGGTGGCAACCACCCTGGCCCCTTCCATCGGTGGACAGGACCAAAGCTTCTGAACGAGTTTCTCAGCTTGAGATTGCACGGCCAGCGGGTTCTGCTTTAACACGCAGAGAAGATGCCCCACTCGCTCACCTATCAACATGAATATCTAACATAACTCTAGTAGCTTAACATGTAAATTACATTTAAACATGACTGGAGTAATAACCCAATTACAACTGGTAAACACACCATAAAGGCCAAAGTTGTGAGAAAAAGACTGAGCGCAGAGAAGTTCAAGACCCAAAGACACACAGTGGCGAACAGGCCAGGCGTCTTGCTCAAGAGAACCACTGCACAAGCCTTGGGCAGACATCAAGAAGAATGGAAGTAACTGCCGCTTCTAACCGAGAGAAAGAGACAGAATGGGATTGAAAGGCTGACTTATGCTTAACAGGTGCTTCATACAGAGAAGCATTATATTTCAAACGATACTCATCCACTCTGTGGCTATTACTGGTAAAAGCTTGTACTATGCTGTATATCACCTAATCGTAGTGAGATCAAAGCCATTAATGGTCAGCCTAGTATTAGGGCACAAAATAGGACAAAAACTTGCAGCACATACCTAAACATGTGTGTATTTAGGTGCTTTGTGATCCTTGATGGGAGTGCAAAGCACTGCAAAGTAGATTCTGTGCTATAATTTGATCTAATATTTCATATTGTATTATGTAGCAAATGAGAATCAACAAAAAATTATCAAATATGGTTTGAGCTTTCAGAATCTTTCATTGCTTTCTTTCACCATCTCATACATTAAAAAAAAAAAAAAAAAAAAACCATAACACTTAATGATTTACCTTCTTACAAAATGTGTTGCTCCATAAATGTTTAATAAAAGCATATCGAGTTTTCTGCAATCATACAATATATAAACTGAAAACCATAACTATTTGTTTACTTCTTTTAACATGACTGCATAGCGATTATGAATTATGGATAGGAAAACATGAAAGGAAAGTTTAGTGAAGCTGAAATATAATTGATCTTACCGTGAAGGGTCTAACTGAGTTCCTTACACACCTGATAATGATTATAGAACTCTCTCACTCTTCCCAGTTTGGAAAAACATGAGTTTTTTTAAGCTCAATGTTGTGTTTGTGAGATCGTACCACTATGACCTCAGCCACACGTTTCCAATCCTCCTGAGAAAGTTCAGCCCCGGTGGGACGATGGCCAGAAGCAAAAAGGACCACCACACATCGCTCTGGAGCATTCTCCAAGTCATGCACCATGTTTTCCACACACACTCCATTGGATTCTGCATCCCAGTATCGATAATGTTGCACATCTTCAATCCCTGCTGCCTTAAAAGTGCCTACTAGCGAGTCTAAGAAAAAAGAGAAAATAACATACGGGTTACAACTGCATATTTAAATATCAAATGTTTGAGTGTAAATGGCAACACTGTCATACTGTACATGTAAAGGGTTGTGTTATGGCTGCATATTCAAAAATAAAATATTTGTGTGGTTCATATTCAAGTTTGCTTTAAAATTACTGGCAACGTTGCAAAAGCTCTTTTTAATTAAGAATGTAAAATTCACAGACCTTCTATCTTATTTTGTTGGTACCATTTGGCTCGACAGGCCTTTTAATATGCAAGTCGAAGTTGTTGAAAAGCTATACATTTCAATTTATCCTTGATTCTAACATCATGCAAGTAAATGTTTCCAACTACTTAATCATGAAAAACATACTAGGTACTTTTGTATATAAATAAAACTCAGAAACGGTATCTCAAATAAGGATCAATAAATAAATACTGAAGCAAAAACATCATAAATGGCATTTATTTTTTATGATTGAATTTATTTGACAAGTATATATTGAATAGACTCACACAAAGGCATGCTGTACAAGTCAGGCTTGTGTTGAGGAGCCACTAACAAAACGTTTATTCACATAACATTCTCTCTCTTAAAATGTAAATGAGTGTAAATGTCAACATTATCATAAAGGACTGAAGTCTGTCAGGTAAAACAAGAGCTTATCGATTCAGTCAATCTGCTATTTCATTGACACCATTATGCCTGGAGTCTAGTTTAATGTTTAAGTTTAAGTTTAATGGTACAATGAAAAGATGTTTAGCAGTTTGTAAGCTGTTGTCCATTTATGTCAGAGCTAAAGTTGTAACTGATGCACAGCTAGTGCAACCAGTGCTTAACCATTGCAATTCATTTCTACATCACCAAACAATTTCTGCATGGCATGTGCACATTTATACAGACCATCACATGGAGAGGAGAGCAAGATGGTTCCACTCCAGGAAGAGCTTGAAGAGCAGCAGGCTCTCAGTAACTCAGCACCCAGACGCACTGCTCCAGTACATCCGACTGTTTGGACGCCAAACACCTACCACAAATCCAAACACATTTCATCTGAGCTGGTGATTTGGAAATGAAACCCACAACATCAATTTTTCCCCAACTCCCTTTTGTCTTATTCAGCCCCTCAGCAAGACTTAGAGTAAGTACCCTTTAATTAATGCCAAACCAGAAATGTTAATATTATGCAAGATACAATAATAATAATAATAAAAAACTTTGATGAAAGTAGCCTTTTTTACTTTTTATACATTACTGATCTATTTTAATAAAAACAACAATAAACAATTACTGTATTAATGTGCACAGGGATATCAAGAAAATATTTTAAATAGTCTATTCATGCAAAACACTTTTTTGCATTTAAAAAGTGAGGTCCACAGATTTGTATTCATTTATTTAAAAAAATAAAAATATAAAAAATTATATACAACGTTTTCGAAGTTGCAGTCAAAATGAACTCTGCACAAACATCACATGTCCCCTGCTTTGAACTGGACATGACGCTTAATCCTCCTGACTGTGTGAAAAACAGAATCACCCTAATAAGACACCTGAGCTTGTTTGTCTGCCACAAGTTTTGACAGTTCTGGGGGACAATCACAGAGAAACCTTCTCTGACAAAGACCAAATGTATTTATAAAGAAACCAGGAGTCACAATTTCTGTTTTATAAGTTTAACAACCTTAAGTACCCCCTGGGGTACACATGACCTATGGTAGGAAATAATTGCTCTGTATAGCTCGTTTAAATCGTACGGATTTGCTTATTTGCCTCATGGGTGAAAAACTTAAGAATGAAAGAAATGCGGTTGGGGGCTGGGGTTTTGTGTCAGACCTGTTATTGTTTTTAACCAGAATATTAAAACTGTGGGTACAGAAAGTATTCCGCCCCTCCCCCCTAAATTTTTCACTCTTTGTTATATTGCAGCCATTTGCTATCAATCATTTAAGTTCATTTTTTTCCTCAGTGTACACACAGCACCTCATATTGACAGAAAAACACAGAATTGCTGACATTTTTGCAGATTAGAAAAGATCTCTTTTTTTTTTTTTTTGCACTTTTAGGTCTCTCCAGAGATGCTCAATTGGGTTTAAGTCAGGGCCCTGGCTGGGCTATTCAAGAACAGTCACAGAGTTGTTGTGAAGCCACTCCATTATTTAGTGTGTCTTGTTGGAAGGTAAACCCTATGCCCAGTCTGAGGTCCTGAGCACTCTGGAGAAGGTTTTCATCCAGGATATCACTGTACTTGGCCGTATTCATCTTTCCCTTGATTGCAACCAGTCGTCCCTGAAGCTGAAAAATACCCCAACAGCATGATGCTGCCACCACCATGCTTCACTGTTAGGATTGTATTGAACAGGTGATGAGCAGTGCCTGGCTTTCTCCACACATACCACTTAGAATTAAGGCCATAATGTTCCATCTTGGTCTCATCACACCAGAGAATCTTGTTGCTCACCATCTTGAAGTCCTTCAGGTGTGTTTTTTTTTTTTTTTTTTTTTTTTAGCAAACTCCATGTGGGCTTCCGTCGGGCCACTCTCCCATAAAGAATGTAGTGATGGTTGACTTTCTACAACTTTCTCCCATCTCCATCTCTGGAGCTCAGCAACAATGATCTTTGGGTTCTTCTTTACCTCTTTCACCAAGGCACGTCTCCCCCGATAGCTCAGTTTGGCAGGACGGCCAGCTCTAGGAAGGGTTCTGGTCATCCCAAACATCTTCCATTTAAGGATTATGGACACCCCAGTGCTTTTAGGAGCCTTAAGCAGAAATGATTTCGTAACCTTGGCCAGCTCTGTGCCTTGCCACAATTCTGTCTCTGAGCTCTTCAGACAGTTCCTTTGACCTCATGATTCTCATTTGCTCTGACATGCATTGT
>JAUCMS010000145.1:16114242-16126318 GCA_032357445.1 Enteromius radiatus | reverse complement strand
GTGTAGAACCATCTCAAGGATGATCAGAAGAAATGGACAGCACCTGAGTTAAATATATGAGTGTCACAGCAAAGGGTTTGAAAGGAGGAATGGCAGAGGATCCCCAAATCCAGCTGTGAAAAACTTGTTGCATCTTTCCCAAAATGACCCATTGCTATATTAGAACAAAGTGGTGCTTCTACTAAATACTGAGCAAAGGGTCTGAATACTTAGGACCATGTGATATTGGAGTTTTTCTTTTTTAATAAATGAGCAAAAATGTCAACAATTGTGTGCTGTGTGTACATTAATGAGAAAAAAAAAAGATTTTAGCAAAGGGCAGCAATATAACAAAGAGTGAAAAATTTAAGGGGGTCTGAATAATTTCCGTACCCACTGTAAGTGTTAATCAGACTAAAAACAGTTAAGAGTTCAGTGGAGGTAAGTTTCTACCCAACACCAGTTTCTTTAATGTCTGAAATCGGTGACTAAACCATTTGCGTCACATTCTCTCCGTAGTTCAACAATCAAAAGCTATATATGGTTTACAGCTTGCACTGAAATTTCCAGATAACGTGGAAGGCGACCGGCTTTACACCATATACAAACAAACTACACAGTGGGTATGTACTAAGCCTCCCACGCATCAGTGTATTCAGCTTGCAAGTCGCTGTTGATTACAGTCAGACTGGGGATTAACATGTGCTTTCAACAATTGTGGGAATATATTTTATAGAAAGATGTTCTACAGTGTGACGTCAGTTACTGAAAATAATAAAAAAAGATGTTACCGTGCTTTTCATAATGGCAGGGCAATCTTTGCCCAATGCAAGTTCAGTTGCTCTTTTGATAAATTCTGGGATCCCAAGGATGGATGGGTACTCTGGGGGTAGAGTTGGGTCTGTGGCAATTTGCTGCTTGATTTTTCGTACAAGAGGAAGCCATGCAGTGTGTCCATGCTCTCCAATATACTCTACAGAAAGACAGAAATGTACATTTGATTATAAACGGGCAGTGATTAGAAGAAATTTAGTACACTAACAGTCAAAGGTTTGGAAGGATTAAGGTTATGTAATTTAAAAAATAAATTCTGCTCATCAAAGCTGCATTTATTTAATCAAAAATACAATAAAAACTGTAATATTGTGAAATATCATTACAATTTATTATATGGTTATGTATAGTAAGGGTTTTCTGTTTGAATACCTTTTGTGATGTAATTTATGTTAGCATCATTTACTCCAGTATTCGGTGTCACACAATCCTTCAGAAATCACTCTAATAATAATAATAATAATAATAATAATAAAAGTTGCTTAATATATTGAGTAGAGTTTAGGGTAAGATTTGTTATTTAAGAGTTTTATATTTTTATTTAGCAAGGACACATTAAATTAATGAAAATACATCTATAACGTTACAAAAAAAATTCAATTTCAAATATATATATATATATATATACACACACACATTTTTTTTTCATTATTATTATTTTTTATATATTTAATATATCCATAATCCTGCCAAAAATGTATGACCATTTCCACAAAAAATATTCATCATCAGAATCATTAATTATTAATTAATATATTTCAACACCATATTAATAATGGTTGCTAAAAATCCAGATTCTGAATGTATATATATATATATATATATATACACACACACACACACACACATACTGTACATATACAATCAGATTATATACATATACATATCTACAATCTGTATTGTTAAAAGTGCTATATAAATAAAAGTGATTGATTGATGTGTGAATGTACCTTTTATTATTTCTATAAAACAAAAGAAAGAAAAAAGCTATTGTCTTTAAAAGTATGTGGCAGCTCGTGCCGAATGCATCAATATGTTCAGTTATTTCCTGTATTTTTTAACGTTTTATAAGTACATTTGCTTGTAAATTACCTCAAGAGGCTAAAATTCAATTTAGGTTTCATAGTTTTTTTATTAACCATCATTACAGGCAGCAGTCCGTGTCCAGTGTGGGGCAGAGCCAGTAAAATCACTCACCCCTCCCTGCTAGATTCACTTTTTCAGGGTGCGTGTCTCGCTTGAAATCCTCTAGAAGCTTCATCTCAGATGACACGAACACAGCGCCATCAAACACAGACAGGGCAGACATCTTGTGCTGGTGCATTGACTTCTCACTGTAAACAGTCATTCTGCAGCTCTGTGTCAATGACAACGTGCAAGGGTTTGTTTACAGTCTGTTGCTTAGATGCGTGACTGTTTCCTAGCAACACCTCATATAAACTCAGCTGCAGGTCACGGTGTTATACACTCACCAACCTGGAAATCAAAGAAAGAAATCATAAAATTCATTTAATAATTAACATGCTGCCAAAAGTAGGATTCACAAATAAATTCACCAGTAAATCCTTTATTTCTCACTTCATGTCAAATGCATGTTTTATTAAACATTGCATACAAACAGTTACGCAACTGTCTACATATATGGAAAAATACATCAGATAAAACTGTGTGGTATTATTTACACCCCTAGACTTGTATTTTATTACTCTCTTTCATTTGCATTAAAACACTTGAAATTAATACAGCTTTTTTATGTTGTTGTTGACAAACACTGATGCTTCAGTAACTAATACTGGCACAGTCACCGCCCCACAGCACCCATTATGGTTCAAATGGTCAAAATAAGCTCCCATTGCTGGCATTTAATCATCTTCATCCTCATCATCCTCCTCCCTCTCTGTCATCTCAATGGGATTCACTGCAAAAGAATTAAAATAATTTATATATATAAAATAATGAGCAATAGTATGGCTGGGCACCATAAATTCCAGTCAGCATTTTCACACTTGTAAATTAGCAGACATACAGAAATTTATCAGAAAACAAAAACAAAATGTAAGCAAGCTCTTACATGTTATATGCTGGGCAGAGATGAACACGGGTCCTTTACCCGAGCACAGTTTAAAGGTGACAGGGGGAATAAGCTCCAAACCAGGAAAACTGATCTGCAACATTTGATAAGATTGTCTTATGTCATAAGCAGTTTCTGACAACTTTCAGTTAAACTATCAGCCACAAAAATTCACCATTGGCATACAGTGGCGGAGGGTTGCAATGGGCAGCGGTTTTGAAGCTCCGACACCATCACTGACAGCCACTATATGCATCTCGTCACCTGCCTCCTCACTAAGACATATCTGTCAAAATAGAAATCCATTTTACTGTAATGACAAGCTGAAGACTATGGATGTGGGTGTAGGTCATCAGGCTCACTCATACACTTTTTTAATAGATCATTCAAAAAATTTAATCATTAAAAATAAATTAAAAACATTACTCACCTTCATGAACCAACATGTAAATGGCTCAAACACAAAAGGTAAACTTAATATCCTGATGGGTATTTTATAATGAGAGTGAATGTGGACTACAAAATAAAAACCATTGACTCAGATGCATTACAGTTTTTTTTTTTTTTGTTTTTTTTTAATTACTTCTGCACAATATTTCAAGCCTTGAATGAATGGCTGACTGGCAAACATGGCTGCCTTTGCACATTGACAAGCAATGTTCCTTTCATGAATGAAAAGGATTGACTGAGAAGATTCAATGACTTGAATTATATAGGGATTCTTTCACAAATCCAGTAATCCATCTAATCATTAAATCAACAATCAACTAGACATAGCTGAATAACAGATCATCATACAAGTTTTATAAATGACTGTAAGGTTGTTGTTTGTTTTATTTTTACCCATTTGGCAAATGATTTTTGCTGCAAAAAAAGATAAAAAGTGAATAAATATCAAATAAATAAATCACATGGCTGCCGTTGTATATTGCAGTGCAAACAATTAATTGTGATTAAAGGCATACAAAAAAAGATAGTTTGCATAATGTGCATATGGTGTATAAGCATGTATATACATATACATAAGAAAAAAATGTTTATATATTCAATATATTTACATATAATATGAAACAAGAATATACATTTAAATACATTGCACATGTGTTTTTATATATACATAAATATACACAGTGCACATACATATATTGCACATGTACGCAAGTAAAAACTTATGCGATTAATAGTTTGACAGCACTACCATATTCGATTTAAAAATAAAAAATAAAATACTGAGAGGAATGATTCAATGAATCGGATGATACCTTGAATCGTTCACATATCCAGTACTCTAGTTCAAATCATTAAATTAACAATTCACTCACAAAGAATGAGCTCAGTGGAGCGAAAGCTGAATAACTTACGCCACGGAACAAAAGAAGTCATACGAGTTTCTAAAGACATGAAGGTGAGTAAATATTAACAGTTTCTATGTTGGAATGGACTGTGAAGGCCCTAATCTAGGATACCGTTTTGATGAAAAACTGGTTCTCCAGAAGGTCATTTTCTGCTTGAAAGACAGCTGTGGTCTCAGAGCCACTGAGCACACAACCTTTCAGGAAAGAAAGAGCAAGTAAAAGCGACTAAAACAATTTAGGCAATTGCAAAAGCTCGTTGTATATTAGAAGAAATGATCTTACCCCAGTGAACACATGCTCGGTCAGACACAGATGATGAGCTGGATAATTCAGACAGACTGATTGAACCTACGGAGTCATTTTCGATAAAAAAACAGCTTGTCATTTCAGACAGCACGACCGCTGTTGAGGTGAAACGGCGTGATAAGAGAACCGTTCTGCACCTTTTCTTCACAAACGAGTCAGCTCGACCCCAATCGTAAACGTTTGTATAGAAAGCGCCGCTTAATATCATAAAATAATCAACGCTGTGCAGGCAAGAATTGAACAGTAATATAAACTGTGCCGTTCATATGGACGCACACCTGTAAACAGCGAGGAAAAACACTGCACGCAGATAGTTGATAAATTATAAATCGGTTGGTGATGAACTTCAGGTGTTTTTCCTGAGCGCGTGACGCTCTTCATCAGACACGAGAGGGCGCGCCAGGACTTCTGATCACGTTTGTTGCCTGAGGAAACTTTATCGTTCAGCAGTTTGTAAATGACTTATTTTTTTAAAGAATATTATTAAATTAATTTGCGTTTATTTTATTTTATTTTTTTTTACCTTTTTTGTAGGATGCGTATCTAATTTAATTTATTTATTGTCGAGATGTATGTATTTCATTAAGTAGCAGTATCTTTAGTTTAGGTCAAGGGTTAAATCATAATCTTTCCGATCAAGTATCAATCTAGGTGTCAGAGTTTCACAATCACTCTAAAAATTAGCTACTGCGTTGTTTAAAATGAAACTATTGTGAAACTATTCGGATTCACATGTCAAGCACTTATGTACTGACTCATTTCTTCTGTATTTGATCTTTTTTTGTCTAAAGCAGGTAATGCTCCTTGCTTTTCCACAGTCACTTGCTAAACTTTTATAGGCTCGCTCACTGTGGCAGTGCAATGTTTCATAGACTCTTTTTCTTGTTTAATTAAAATAAAATCTTTTGCTCATTTATTTGATAATATGGAGAAAGTAGCATTTCACTCAGGTGTTTTATTATTGTGATTATTAGTAAAAACAATTGTATATACATTCATAAGTAAAAGTGTAATTTATTAATGTGATGCAAAACTGAATTTTATGCATCATTACTCCAGTATTTAGTGTTGCATAATCCTTCAGAAATCTAATATGATTTGCTAATTTTTATACTGCATTTTTTTCTTCAAAAGCATGATTTTCTCCAGGATTCTTTGTTGAAGTGCAAGTTTAAAAGAAAACAGCATTTATATTAAATATAAAGAAATGTTACATTATATCTTTTTCCTGTCATTTAATTTACTTCATCCTTGCTGAATGAGTAAAAAATAAACATAGTAAGTCTTACCCCAAACTTTTGAACATCAGTGTATTTCGTTTGAAAAAATGCGTTTATGGATTTGTCATCTGGATTTTATTTGATCTGTGTGACTACTTGTGTATCGCCGAAGGCAGAAAAACTTCTGACCTTTAGTTAACCTGTCAGGATTTTTATTGTCTTGTGATTTTCACATGTGCCTCACTGTTGTTGCAGGGTGAAATTCTTGTCCACATTGTTTTGGCAGGTGAGTCCGACTGTTGGCTGAGCTTATCAGATGCCTAACCAATCGGTCCTGCTGTATGACATTTTTACCTCCTCTTTTCTGAGGAATTCTCCACATTCTCTTTTTAGCATGTCCCAAAAGAGCGACCCCCTCACTTCACACTCATGTTACCCTCGTTATCTCCGGTGCCCCTGTTATCTTGGCATCGGCACCCTGCCCAGACCTGCAGTTTATTTGAGGAACACACAAACGCATAAACGAGCACAGCATTATTTAGAATTATGGAGGAAATAGGTATTAAGTTGCTCAGATACTCTTGTGTAATGGAGTTGTTTGGGTTGATACTATTTTAAGTTACTGAAGTAACTTTTAAGTAATTTTAGAAGATAGAAGATGTTTAAACTGAGTTAAGCCTGTGAATAGAAAGGAGCACACACAATTCCCTACACAATCTGAATTTATTATATTAAAAATGATCTACAATCATTAGGTTTTATATATATATGCGCAATTTATCTAATTTTTGTATAAAACTTTTGACTATTATAAAGAAAAGGTAAATAACATTTTAATTAATTTTATAATTTTTTTTAGTTACTTAATGAAAATGCAGTTGTTCATTGTTAGTTTGTTAGCTCATGTTAGTGCATTAACTAATGTTTTTAATGATTTCACAACTTGTGATTTTAATAAAGCATCAATAAATGCTGAAACTAGCATTAACTAAGATCAATACATGCTGTAGAAGTATTGTTCATTCTTAGTTTTTTACTAATGTTGTTAACCAATGTTAAATAATGAAGCATATTGTGTTAACAAAGTGTTAAAATGTATTTCTATTAATAATTTCTTCTTCTATAATTCCTTGCATCTAAATTATTTGGTTAAATATACATAACAATGTTTAGACAATTGTTTAAATATTTATTTATTTATGACTAAAACTAAAAATATTTTAGAATCATGGTTATTATAAAGAATTATTACTTTACTTTGAACAAACATTTTAACGCTACATTGAAACCTTTATTAGAATTTTGATAGTGCTGTATTTTCATTTAGTTAAAGCACATCTGTAACAGTTTGGTTGTGTGCATTGATACCTTTTAGTTGAATCTTGAATCCCCTTCATTCCACCGTTTATTTGTTTTAGAGATTCTAAGCCGCTCTGTCCCTCTTCAGACATGATCTGATATACCTCTTTAGGAAAACTCATCTTCCCTCCTGACATGATGCTGTTTATTATGGCTTTGAGCGGCATGGGAGGTTTGGAGATCAGTATCTGCTGAGATGAATTTTCTTTTTCTGTACTTAGGGCAGGTCATTGACCGAGAGGAGGTACAGTGTTAGCTCTGAAGTATCGTCAAACACCCGGTGCCAGTCTAAATGCCAGTTTTGACGTTTTTCCTTGTGTAAATGCTGCAAGGTTATTGTTTCGCCTTGCTCTGTATCCACATGTTTTGGTTGTTAGCTCATCTTGTACTGTGAATGAGGGTTCTTTAATTGTTTCCAGCCAGTAAAGCTGGAGAGATAAGGGTGTTGTTACAGTACATCCTGGTTTGCTGCATTCACCAAATGAGCTTGTAAACAAATGCTAAAGCACGCATAGTCTAAAGCTGTCTGGTGAGCTGTAAATCATGTTATGTATGATGCACTCAGCCATTGTTTTGTTTATTTTGTGCTAAGTAGATACATGTATACTGACATCTAGTGGGGTGGATGCACAATAGTGGCAGATTAAATTTGACTAAATGAAATGGGTTGGCTGGTTTTGGGATTTTATTTTTTTATTTTATTTTGCTACATGTTAAAAGAAACAGCTTTTTTAGGCACCTAATATTCCCTGTGAAAAGAAGTGCACTTTAGCATACTCTACTTCGAAAAATAGTTCTAAATATACTTTAAAAGAATGAATTGCAAGTGGAAACTGAATGTAAAGTATTCAAATATCTGAAATAAAGGTACAAAAGCTGTCACTGGGGTGGTACCTTCTCATAAGGGACATTTTTGTACCTAAAGGGTCCATTTTGGTACCTTAAAGGTACATATTAGTTCTTAAAGTGTACATATTTGAACCTAATAGGTACAAAAGTAATTTAAATTACATTTAATTACAACTAAAGGCAAATATAAAGTAAAGTACATTTAAGTGGCCTTTTATGGCATTAACATTATATTATTAAATGTGTTTTTAAGATTTGAAATACTATTTTAGTGCACTTTTCATTACAATTAAGTGCACTTGTTCACTAGGGATGACGTGTATATGATTCTAAACCTATTTTGCGTAATACAGTACTTTATAAAGAAGGAGAAACTATTAAGTGCACATTCAAAGTAGCTATTTTCTAAATTTAGATCGATGAACATGTTGCTCATTTTGATGAACTTGAAGCATCGTAACTCATCGTGAAACCCAAATAAAGAATGTAATATATATTTCTTGATTATTTTATTTTGTAATTTTGAGCATTTCTGTCAGCTCAAACATTCTTTTGCCCCACGTACATATAATAACATACATTTTAGGAGGGTTTTATGTACAGAGTCTGAAAGGTAGTCTTCCTAAAGTTTTGATTGCTTATAATGTATTTACTGTAATATCAATCAGTATTCATCTCACATTTCACTTTTGGTTTCCCTTTGCATTCTCTCTAAAATAATACATTTAAATCTACCACTGTACCTGATCAAAAACCTGAAAATACACATGTACCTAAAATCCTCTTCTCATTTGTCATGTTAACATTACATCTGAACTCCATCATCGAATAGCATAGCGTTAAAGTTGCCACAAGTGTCCAGTACTTGCTAGAAAATACTTTATGGTAGACTGTAACTCAAGCTGTTACAGAGGAAATTCAGTGAAAGAGGAAGTGGTCTGTTTCGACTCGGTATGAGATGGCATTGTGATCAGTGCAAACAGGAAAAATTCCAAAACTACATTTTTTGGCAAGTATCACATTAAGCATAGGAAGTCATATTATACAACAAATTGGTGAATGTTTTCCCTCTTGGCCCACCATGTCAAACATGTATTCTGGAATATGAGGTTCAGGTGTAGACCTATAATAGAGTCCTGTACATTGCAATGGCTGGAGGAGTACAAGAAACTGAAAAAATACAAATAAGAAAATAGCAGCATTGAACATGAGCCAGCAAAACATAAAAAAAAAAAATCAAATAAAATGTGGTTTTAGGGATGCATGATACAGTATATAGGTCATTTACTATATTACATTTTTTGGGGGGTGTTGTTATTTATTGTTACCCCTCAATATTGGAAACACTGTAACAAGTGATATTTCAAAACTAAACACATTAGAGAAAGTTTTACAAGAAAATATCTCACATTTAATTTGATTGAATGGTATTTACCTTTTCTTTATAAGCAACTGTGAAATGTACTAACAATTCTGAGTGAAAATGGTTTCTACATCAATTTTGTTTAGTGTAATTGTATATACTTGAATACATTTATATAATAATGCTTAAAATTCGTATTTAAAGTTAGTTAATTGATTCTAATATAATGTTTATGTACACACTTTATTTTAAGGTCCAATTATTTATATTAACAACCATTAACCTCAACTTTTGCCTCAATATCTCCCAAATGGCTGCTTATTAATAGTTAGGAAGGTAGTTATTACGTTTAAGTATTGGGTGGAATTAGGGATGTAGAATATGGTCAGAAAATGTGCTTTATAAGTACTAATAAACACCCAATATATTAATAGGCATGCTAATAAGCTTAATGAGAATTGGTCCCTGTACTAAAGTGAAGAGAACATGTGACCCTGGACCACAAAACCAGTCTGAAGTTGCTGGAGTATATGCCAAAATAGCCAACAATACATTGTATGGGTCAAAATGATTGATTTTGATTTCATGCCAAAAATCATTAGAATATTAGTAAAGATAATATTAGAATATTAGGTAAAGATAATATTCTGTGAAGATGTTCCTACCATAAAAAATATTCAAATGGTTGTATCTGAGGCAAATATTGTAATAACAACCATATATCAATAGAAAGCTTATTTATTCAGCTTTCAGATGATGCATAAATCTGAATTTGAAAAATTTACACTTTTATTTTTTTTTGTCCAGCGTCACAAAAGATAAATTCTAATATTTAGCAAATGTATTTATTAAACTAAATAGAGTTTCAACATCAGCCATAAACTCGTCATCAGCAATACCATAAAAATTAACAATTGGTTTGTAAGTAATGACCACAATTTTTATATCAGTGCATCCCTTTTTCTGAGTGAGCGTAGACATTGTCTGTTTTCAATTTTTCCACAATTTACACTCAATTGCACAGCAACCAAATTTGAATGCTCCGATGCAAATTGGTGAAGCCGTACACATGCTCTCCACGTTTTCAGGAGTGGAGATGGGGTTTAGAGTGGGGAATCTTAATATAGCTTATATTGAGTTGGCTGGACTGGAAAAAAATAAAAAATCAGTGGACTGCTCAAGTGTTTACCTGTACAAGAATATATTTACACGGATATATTACTGTTGCAAGCAATTTACACATTCACAGCTAAAATGTGGGGAATAAAATAAATAATAATAATTTAGTATAGGATATTGTACAAAATCTAAACTTTTTATATTAAAAAAAAAAAAAAACACACACTGTGCTTAAAGAGTCTATTGTGTCTGTGTAGTTAAGGAAGTCCATTCTCATAACATAGCACTGAAACACATGTTGGAGGACCTACAGGTCTGATTCACTTTTTGCCAAACAAACCGGACAAAACCGGGCTGGAGCGGATCTCACCAGAACGTAAGCAGTTTCGGATAGCTCCGTGCTACACTCCACCATGAGCAGTACCAGTTCAGTCGTTCTCTCCATAGACGGGCTGTTTCTCTCAGCGCTTGTCTCTTTGTGGTTATATCTGTGCACTCTTTTGTTTTTTTTATTTTTGGAGCAGGCTCCCCTGATGGCTTCATGGATGTTTTGCTGGGCCCTTGTGGTCTCTTGCTGGGGAAGTCCAGCCAACTGTGACGTGGGTCAGTCCTTTTGCCTGCTTCTTCCTCAGCGTTCTTTTCTTTCGGCCATGCTAGAGACTTCAGCCATCCTGCCCCTGCTGGTTACAGCTGGAGAAAAAAAAAATAACAGAAATATCAGATTGAAGTTTGCATTTTTATTCAATGTTTCCCAGCTAAAAAGAATAGTTCACCTCAGAAATGAAAATTGTGTCATAAACTCACCCTAAACCTCCTTAAAAATAGAATATGACCGTTAATTCATATATACTGTATTTTATGAGGTTAATTTGTACATACATTACACGTATAAATTCATATGATTTTTGCTGAATGTTTTTTTGCTGTGTTTTACGTATATGAATTTATATGAATGACCTACACTTAACTCCACCCCTAAACCTACCTGTCACTGGGGACTAGACAAATCATACAAAATTGTGTGAGGTGTAAATTCGTACAAAATCACATGAGGTCGTGCGAGTTTGTACAAAATCATATGAGTGAGGTTGTGGGAGTTTATACAGAATTTTGTGAGTGAGGTCGTGTGAATTCGTATAAAATCGTATGAGTGAGGTTGTGCAAAATTTGTACTAAATCATGTGAGTGAGGTTGTGCGAGTTCTTACAAAATTGTGTGAGTAAGGTCATGTGAATTTGTACAAAATCACATGAATGTGGTCGTGCAAGTTTGTCCAAAATCATATGAGTGCGGTCATGTTAATTCGTACATAATCGTGCGAGTGAGGTTGTGCGAGTTCGTACAAAATCATATGAGTGAGGTTGTGTGAAGTCGTACAAAAACATATGAGTGAGGTTGTGCGAATTCGTACAAAATCATATGAGTGAGGTTGTGTGAAGTCGTACAAAAACATATGAGTGAGGTTGTGTGAAGTCGTACAAAAACATATGAGTGAGGTTGTACGAATTCGTACAAAATCCTGTGAGTGAGGTTGTGCGAGTTTGTACAAAATCCTGTGAGTGAGGTTGTGCGAGTTTGTACAAAATCATACAAGTGAGCTTGTGCGAGTTTGTACAAAATC
>JAUCMS010000145.1:16092415-16108182 GCA_032357445.1 Enteromius radiatus | reverse complement strand
CACATGTACTTTGTCACTGCTATACTGCAATAAACAACTTCTTCAAGATCTTCAACGTCCATCATTTTTTCTTACAGACTGGTAGTAATGTAATGAAACAAGCTGTTGATCAATGAATGACAAAAAATACCACATGAAATCCAATCTGATCACTCAGACTGAAACGCAAAAAGAATTAATCAGATGTAAAACCACCTACGAAGGTTCTTGCAAAATTTCCCCCTTGTTCTGAATAATTAAAATAAAGATCTGACACAGATCTGAGTTGGATAGGCAAACATTTTTTTTCCACCTGCCTGTCTGGACAAGGCCTTAGAATGTTAAAAGTATTTCCTTCTGATTTAAAGTGACTCATACAGTGTCAAACTAAAATTGATAACATGACTTGAAATCGAGAAAACCTTGTTTTTCCAATGCAGCATGGTGACAAGCAAAGAGTCATAATGTTCCAACTGTTATGTTCATGCAAAAAATGAAAACATACTAAAAATAGCCCCTCTGACCACACCTATAAAAACAAATAGAGTTTATAAAACATAACGCAGTCACATATACGCTCTCGTATCTTGCTCTCCATTGAGTTCAACCTTGATTTACTGCACTTAGCCCTCACTGGCCATAGTGTTTCCATTTGAGATGAATCACTGCCATTTATATAACACAATACCTGTCACACATGGTGCCTGAGGGAAAGTAAGGTTGCCATTGTAATAAAATGTAAACCAGGAGTGGAAAGCATGATTTATATCAGGCTAAATAGAAAGGTTTAGCTTGTACTGTAGGTGGAATATCAGTATCCTGTTAAGCTTTAGCTCATTTATCAAACCTGCCTTTGGACGTCCAGAAAACCTTTCATGTACCATACATGGACTTCTTCTTATAGATGCTGCTTACAAGTACAGTATATCTTTTTTTCACCATTTGGTTTCTCGTGAGAAAAACGCTTGTGTTTGCTGACAAGCATTGACGAGTGACATTGTCCAGTATCGGAGGAAAAGGCTTTCGACAAATATCAAGGAAGTGAGCGCTACTGGGAACTAAGTCTTGACAGGACCGGGTGACACTTTTCTTGAGCATTCCAACCAGATACGGCTTCATCCAAAAAAACCCTACATGATCCAATCTCAGCGAGTTGGCCCTAGTTCAGCCCAATCATCTAAGTTCGTGGCAATCCAGCCTGCGTTTGTTTGCTTTTTGTCACAGACACATCCATCTCTTTTGTCAAGGAAATTTGATGTCATTATATGTGTACATAAATGTTTATGCAGTTATTTTGAGTAATAAGATGTCGTGTTCCGATTATGTGCTTCCATGGATGTAGTTCTGTCCCATCATTCAGTGAAATGGAGCTCTTCCAAGGCTGATTTCATGCTCCAATACCAGCTGTACCAAACAGTTATATGAACCGAAGGTCTTGTAGATCCAGCGGCATAGTAATGTGCCTGTTGTCCATCTAATTTACACAGTTTAACTGTAAATTAACTGTAAAGCCTTGAGGTTAGAGTTCAGGATGCTGATATAATTTCAGCCACTTAGTCAAACCGCAGTATTGGCATTGTTGAGGAAGTGACCTCACAATCAACAAATGTTCTCACAGGTTTTACACTTTATCTGTTACAGGCCTCTACAAGAATGGCTTGAACAAATGTGAGAGTTTGTTGACTAAGAAAGTCAGCTGAATTTGTTTTTGTACAAACTGTATTTGATCATCAAGACTTCTTCCTTTATTCATTTGTTATTCTAAACCTGTTTGACTTTCTTCTGAAGAACACGCAGAAAAAAAAAAAATAAAAAATTTAACAACATTTTTAAAGATGTCCATACGGTAAAGGCAATAGGGGTTTACTGTCATTTTGGACCCCATTAAATTGCATTAAATTAGCCAAAACACATTTTTCAAAATAACTTCTTTCATGTTCCTCAGAAAGAAAAAACGAAATCTCAATTTGGTCATTATTTACTCGTCTTTATGCCATGTTAAACCTGTTTGACCCCCTTCTGAGGAACTTTTTTTCCCCTTTGTCTGCATGATTACCTTCAAATTGGTCCAGTTCAAAGTAGTACAATATTTTGGACTCCATTGACTTTAATTATATAAACCAAAACAAAACATTCTTCAGAATAAATTATTTTGTGTTCCTCAGAACGAAAGTAAGTCATACAAGTTTTGAAATGAGGTTAAGTTAATTATAACAGTATTTAGATGTTGGGTGAACTATACTTTAAGTTTGTTCTGAATAAATATTTCTAAAAGTAGAGCTTAGTAATCCTATTCCAACCCCATCAAATGTTATTTAATATTGTGCTAGAGCTGACACAAAGCTGTTTCAACATCGGTAGCTGAATGACAACAGTTTGAACAAATATTTCCACCCAACTCATCTGCCAATTCAGTTTCTATGGTGATTACTCCATATTTACTCCATCATAACTTAGCTGAACCATAGATGTGCCCATTGACCTCTAGTGCTTTACCCTACAGAGGCATTCAGCATTTTTTTCCCCTGACTTTCTTTTCTGAACCGAATGAGGCTTAACTGATTTGATATACAATATACCTCTGAGACATTCATCACAGGCCAAACTTTAAAAACAGACTAAAGCCTCACAGGGCAGAACATTGAGGTTCTCACCCGTTGATTTTCAGCTCTGAAGAGTACAAACACAAAAACAACCGACGAGTATGCGATTGACGTTGAATAGCGAATTACAGAGTGCTCAGTGATCTGTACCTCTGTGCACTTTTTGTGCAACACCGTTTTTACGTACCTTACTGCACGTTTTGCTGCCGTTTCAAAGAGAAATGTCCACTGAGTGACACTAAAACACAGGTTCAATACGTGGACCCCGGCATGTTTTTATTACGTTGATATAGCTACGTATTGCTGTTTTTGTAATTACGCTAATATCCGTGGACTGGTGCTAAATGTTAATGCTCTATCGTGTTGGAAATATGCCTTACACCAAATCCAACCCTATAGTGTTAACCTATGCAAAACTGATCTAAAAAGGTTGATGCAACCATGTCATTTCAACTTCCTTTTATGCAGATTTGAACTGTTGTTTCGAACCGTAGTTACACGGGATTCGAACCGGAGCTTCTAGTCTCTCAAGTACAGCTACCAAACAAACCCGCTGTCCATGAAAACCCTTAGATATGAAGCTGGATATGTGTGATGTTAATGTTCAAAAGCATCAGTTTTCAAATCTCCCAGCATATTAATATTGTTTTAATATTATTAAACGAAGCTCTGTAAATTTGTGTAAAAAGTAATAAAAGTTTTTCCCGAGTTTTGCCGCCTCTAGTGTTCATTTCTTTTGGAAACTGCAGTGATATGAACCCCTACCACCACCAATATGATTTTTAAACAAATTGGATTTAGTGCAAAATGCTATTTTTGTACAAAAGCTATGCCAAACATTAACTCCCAGTGGCAGTAACAACATATTGGCCACCAATAATTCAGACATTTGGCGACCTGCAGCAATAAAATCTAGGTCAGTGTGAACGAGGCTTCGGTGTGAATGTCATCACCTCATAAACGGCCCATAATCCACCACTGCTGCTGGCCACTGACTGAAAAATCTCACCGTATCATAACCATATAAAAAATGTGGTAAAGTGGTCTGTGAGACGGGGGCAGCTGCTCCTCTCTACTTTTGATGTGAAAGCAACTTGACTCTTGCCTCTCATGAGAAATTTGGAAATGCAGAGATATTGACTTTGTTGCGCAGCTGTTTTGGCAAAATGAAGAAGCCAAGCACAGCTGAAAAAGGAACAGAAAGATCATCCAAGACTGGCTATGCAAATCATGTCACCAATGATTGAATTAAAATCTGAGCCAGTGACGGCTTAAACTAATTTTGGTGAGTTTGTTTGCAATCCCGCGGGAGATTGAATATCGCTCTCATGGACAATATCTCCATGCTTTAGACTTTGAACTAAAACCAACACAAAATGTGATCCAGATCAATAGATATACACGTTAGCTACTCTTTTCTGCAGCGTTTGCCTTATGTTAACTAAATAATAGAATAATCCTTAAATAACAGATTTGCTCATTTGTTTAAGATAAGGCAACTTGTTTTCAAAGAATTTATCTGGAATTCTGGGTGCGAGGATTGATCTGGCAGTATTTCACTGCTGATGCCTGTTACTCAAAAATATTCATTATTTAGAGTAATAATGCATTAATCATTACAATATATATATATATATATATATATATATATATTTTAAGAGTACTATATCATTTCTGTATCCAGTTATCAGTTAAGGTTTTAATCATATTTTATTAGAATTTTGTCAATTTCCATGTATTTGGAGGTCTTACTATATATAAATTTGTTTATATTATGTGTTTATGTTTATTCTGGGAAACAATATATTTATATGGATATATAAACAGACATTGAAGTTATTGAGAATTAAGAATTATATAATATATTACCCATAATCCAATGCACCTCCCCAGGCAACAGATGTACATGTGTGTAATTATTTTATCCAGCGTTCAGGCTGCTGTCCTCAAATGTATTAAGAGTTTAAATGCAGTACAAGCCACAGGTGGATCAGGAGGTTTCACAGCTGGTTTATTTATTGCCTCTATACAATTAATATCTTTCTGGTTTAGAGTAAATAGGCCCTTCTCTGAAGGAGCTCAGTTAATGTGACGCGCCATTCATATGTGGTTTATATTTATTTTCTTTTACTCTGTTGTAAAAGAGAATAAAGCTGTAAAGCTGTTGTTGAATGACCAGCCATTAGTGAGGTGCTTGTAATTATACAAAGTGGCCTTGTCTACGTCCACACACCCGCATACTGAGGACGTTTTGAAAAATTGGTGGAATTTTCTTTTTGCTGTTGAGAAGTGTTTTTGAGGCTAGAGAAAGAGCTTTATTTGTCGCAAATGAACCATGGGAAACATTTAATCCATTGCCCCCCCATTCCCCTCGCCTGCTGTGTACGTGACAGGCTTGCAAAACTTCTTAAGGTGTTGATGTGGGTACGGGGCCTACCTAGATCTTCTTTGGAAAGAAAAACCTCTACAGATTACTAGGAACCAGCTCCTACGCTTTCAAACGCAGCTCTTTTGTTCCTGAGGGTTTGAAAGTACCCTGCATTTGTTTCAATAGCACAATGTGACGAGTTCTTATCCTCCTGCTGTTTTAAAGCCCTCTCCGTCTCTCGAGGAGAACTCTGATCTCAGCACCACATCCAAAACAAGCCAAACTACATCTTTCTGACACTCTGCAAATCCTTTTTCAGCAGCCTGAGTCATTATCCTTTTAACCCCGTGACATCCCTCGTTTTTTATTCTCTAGCTCGTTCGATCTCCAATTCACTCGCCTGCTACTTGTAGAGTTCACAGAGTTCAATGCTGAAGCAAAAGTGTATGTTTGCTTTCCAAAATCAAAATGTCCATATTATAGACGAGCCAGAGCATCATTAAACACGTTCTGCTTGTCAGCGGAGCCTGATGCATATAGATGACGCCACTTTTTTAGAAAGTTTTTTGAAGCAACATCACGCACGAAAGGATATGGGTTTCCAAATACTGTGATTTGGCTGTAGACACTTGTTTATTTGATCATTAGATGTAGATGACGTTTTTCCCCTCAGAATTCTTTAAATAGAAAGTTTAAAAGAACACAGGAGAATATATTAAAATCTTTCATGTGTTATAAATGCCTTTGTTGTCACTTTTGATTAATTAAATGCATTCTTGCCGTATTAAAGTAGTCATTTCTTAACAATTTTAAGTGCTTCCAGCAACACAACTATTTTCAATATTAGTAATAATCAAAAATGTTTCTTGAGCAGCAAATCAGCATATTAAAATAATTTCGGGACGACTGCAGTTATGATACTCAAATTTCAGCTTTCACATCACAAGAATAAATTACATTTCAAAATATATGTATAAAAAACTATTACAATTGTAATTATATTTCACAATATTGTATCTTTTCACTGTATTATTATTCCAAACTTTAAACAGCAGTTTATATCTTATAATTTATTCTATATATAGCTTATTATATCTCCACTCTGCTGTGCAGCATTGGTCATGATTATAATGGTAGCATCCAGACAATTGTTATGCGATATTAAATCATTATTATTAAAGTCTTCTGTCAACATTATGCTTCCTCTCTCTTTGGGAAGAGACACCAAGGCTATTTTAATAGTTTAATATATAAACGTATGATATAATATGCATATGAATCTTACTGGTGTAGAGAGAGACTCCTACTAGTGCTTTAATTAGATTTGTTTTATTATATGTTTCTGTAATGTGTTTTTGCTGGAGCCAATGTGACCCTGACAATAAAGGACCTAAAAGAGCGATTTAGCTGTGATGTCATTTATCAGAGGACTTTTATAGAGTGAAGATGATTAAAATAATTCTAAAGAACTGCAGAATAGAAAGTTTTAAATGATGTTAAAGGTTTTACATGAAACTACAGATGACTATAGAAAGAACCGTTACATTATATTATATACTTACTAAAAGACTTCCAAGGCAAATAAAAGGTTAAATATGCATCACTGGGGTAAGAAAAACAAGTCAATCTTAGAAGAACATGAGGGTTGAAGTAGCTTGTTTTAAATGCCCAAAAATGAAAGTTTTACTCCATTAACTGAGCTGATTCGGCAGCTTCTTCTGATAAACCACTGTAAGCTTAGACTCAGGTGGCCTCAGTAAGAGATGATCTCCTGAAATGAGAATAACACTGAGGTCATCTCATAGCAGGCAGATAGGGATGGCTAGATCTTACTGATTTGCTCTATATTGTGGCTAAAAGAGCTCTTTTCCATATTGAGTTCATATCCTGTTGCAGAGAATTACCTCATTGCTTATTCTGTCTGCACTTTTTTGGTCATTCTTTCTTTTTGTCCAGCTCTCCCTTTCCTTTTTTTCACTGAGAATGATAGAGCAATCATTTGAAGGCATGCTAGTGCTGATGTACAACATATGGCTTAATGCACATGTTCAGAAGGCCAACATCAGAGCGTTATTATGAAACTGAAGGCCATCTGGGCATATTCATTGTTCAAATATTAATGGCCATTTCACTTTTGTTATATGTGATTTCATCAACTTGAAAGAAATAGTTCATTCAAAAATTAAAATTTGTATAGTTATAATTTGGTATAATTATTCATTACTCACACTGTGTTTTATGAATGCAAAAACACTAAAATTATACTGCATACAACTTTCTAAAACTCCAGTGAACTGAACTTGAGAATAAAATCAGTTGAAAAGTAATCTTTTTTTTTTTTTTTTTTTTTTTTTTACTTAAAATGTTCAGAGCTTTATATTTCTCCATAAAATGCTCTATATAGTCACATGGACTACTTCTAAGCATTTTAGGTCCTTCGTGATGCTTGAATGCTTCAGTCTTCATTTATTGTAATAGCATGGAAAACATCAACCAGTACCTTCATCGAAATTTCTCCTTTTGCATTCAACGTTTTTTCCCGTTTTTTTTAGCTTTAGTATGGGAATAAAAGAAAGCTGTTTAATTCCCACTATTCCAGCGCTTCTTGATTTAAGATCTTGAACCGAAACCTGTTACGCCACTCTGTTGTTTATCAGTCAAGAGCCAATCTTAGCTCTCCTTTCTTGTGGAGATCAACAGTAGCCAGAGAGCGATACCAGTAGCTGATGGTGGCGATAAACCTGTGATCTGTGGAAACATGGTGCCCCGGTGTTACAGCAATGAAGGCGATGGGAGCAGATAAGCCATTATACCAGCCTCGGCTTGTCAGCTGTATTGTGCTCTTCCTCATAAACCTATTCAGTGATTAAGCACCTGTTTGCAAAGTCAGGCTCCAGGAAAATACGCACACAGGTGTCAGACAGCCGTACTGTAACAGCCCGCTTCGCAAATGGTTTTTAAATCAGTGCAGTCACGATCAGATGGAACCAACATCCTAATTTGTAGAATGTCATACGGCATGACGCGCATTTTTAATGCGCCGAATGGAAATTTCCAAGCTTGCTCATAATGAAAGAACATCCTGATTTAAAGCTGTTCCATTTTCAAAAAAACAAGTAGAGTTGGTACATTGCAATCCTATGGAGTAATGCAGAGAGAATGCTAGATGATGTTCTAGTCTTCGTCTACATGAACTCATTTGATTATTTTCCCAACAAAACTTTACTTTTGAAGTGTCCATCTGACGTGAAGTTTGCATGGATAGGTGTACGCAGTTTATTTCTTTTGGCCAATCATCAGCAGGAGAACAACTGGATGTGCTCCAATCAAAACAGATTTCGACTTTAGTATGCAAATGTGTTGGAGAATTAATTACTGCATTTACGGCTGTGTTTACTGACCTTTGATACTTGCAGATGATATGTCAAGATCAAGCACAAACCAGCAATATGATGAAAAAGCAACAAAAGCAGTCCAAATCAAACAGAAATTACTTTGATTAAAATAGTTGCAAATGAAGCAAAAATTTAAATTTGCAATAATAATTTAATATGTAGTCAGCACTGGTGACTGTCGGGAAAACAAAATAAAGCAGTTATGAAAGGTTTCATCAATGATTACACCAGTGTTTCCAAATAAAGAAACTCACATGAACTAGATCTTTTCAATGAGCCTGTCATGATTTTTAAAATGCTGTTGAATCGATGAATCGTTTATGGCTGACTGACTAATATAATAATAATATTTGAGGCTCAGACTAATAAAAAATACATTTTTAATGGGGGATAAATTAATTATATATTATAATAAACATATACAGATAATAAAATGTAATATAATAAATATTACATAATAAATATAACTTGTTAACTTTATTTATTTATTTATTTTTATTTTATTTATTAATTTAATTTTTCTTATTTTCTTAAATTTATCTTTATGAATATATTTATTTATTTACTTTTTCATCTATCTTTTTTGGGGGGCTCTGTAAACGTTCTTCGAAATCCTGACTTGAAACAAAAACCGAATCTCTCATTTCGAAGCAGAAATTGAGGTTTCGTGTCAAGAGTTTGCTTACTATCTTGCCTTCGCTTTGAGCATTCACTGCGCTTGCTCTGTTTAGGTCGTAAACAGCTTCTCCTCGAAGGCGGAAGTGTTGCGTTTCAGTGATAAACTTTATCAGCTCCTAGGGGTGTCAGAGAAGGACCAGAGGGGCCCTAAAACTTGCCAAAAACACTACAGAAACCTCATTCTCACCCATACAAGTTAATTCAGTGGTAGAAACGAATTTACAAGCAACATTCAATCCATATTTAGCTTTTACAGTTATATACAATTGAAGTCACCCTTCCAATATTCATATTGCATGAAAAATGCATGCTTTTTCAGAGAAAACAATTGAAACAAGTGCTCTTTCTCACGGAGGGTTAATCAATGCACACACAGCATTTCAGCCCTTTCTCAATGTACTCTGAAACACAAAGCAATCATTGTGGATTCATTTATATGTTTCTGCCGGCAACACAAAATGTACCCATCAGCAGCACAGAGCAGCAAAATGTTGACTTCCCGTTAAACAAAACACACTGCCATTATCTCCCATCTGTCATTATTTGAATTACTGTATGTGTACAAGAGCAACTTTCATAATACGCCACACTAAAAATACTCAAAATGCTCATTTTGTCTTATTACATTGTGCCAGACATAATGTTCGAGCTGCCTCGTGTTTAATGAAACTCACTGAAGACCTGGTCACGGTGTACGAAAAGCAAAGTACACTGTTTACGTAAAAGGCCTTCAGACATCACAGGGCTGATCAAATTTTACTCAATGTACTCGTAAGTTGGTGAGCTATACACTGAATAATGTGATTTTGTTTGTTGAAATGGGCTACCTGACACCCGTGAACTCACTGCTTCAAGCATTTGGAGATTGAAGTTGCGCAGAATGGCTGGATTCTGAGTTGTTCCTTTCTCTCCGCTTTTGCCTTTTCGGTTTCCACCGCAACAATTTTCTCCTTACATCAAGTCTGCTGTGGATTCAGCAGCTCGAACGTCAGGTACTCAAGAAAAATGAGTTCTGCGTTTGTAAAATAAAATTAACCCCCCCTTTTTTTTTTTGCACTGAGCAAAAAACTGTACAAAAGAGATCAATTAAGCCTTTTATTTTATCGTTTGAAATTACATATAATGCTTGTAAGAATTTAATCTTACAGTTTGGTTTGATGTAAATCTATAATGTGCCTTCTATTAATAGCAGGCATGTATTGAACCAACAGAAATGTAATTTTACCAATTTCTGGTCCTTTACTGAAAGAGAAAAAGCTGATGTTGTACTCTTTTATTATTTCCTCAAAACACAAGATAAAAAAAATGCCTCTGCATAGTGTCTGGCACACATGACTGTGTTTGGATGTGAAATGCATATGCGTGTGCATTGTTTCCACTTCATTGTGGCTAGGAAATGTCTCCAGGGCTTGTCCACCCAGACCCCCGTAACAGCTGCTGTAAACCCTGTACTGTGCTAGTCAAGTGTGTCTCCCCCCTTCTAGGAAAAACCTTTCCTGAAAAGCCTCTATAAACAGAGCAAAAACAGTATCCAGTTTTAGTCATTTTAATGGATTCAAAATCCTCTGTTGATTTTGTTATTATCATCTATGTCATGTTTACAAAAAAAATGTATTTTGACACCAAAACGTATAATTTCTTTTTTAGTATTGTTTATGTGAGGAAATATGTAGTGTAGTTTAAGTATTTAGTTCCTGTGTTGCAGGAGCATAGTTTATACAATTGAAAAACCACAAAAACACAACTACTTTAAAAGTGGCCTCTTGCAGTGTGTCATTAAAATAACTACCATTCTATCTGGATAAAAACCCACAATTATCGGATCACAATTTGCATTGTAAATCTGAATAGTGCGAATGCATTAGGAAACAAAACAATACTAAAGTGCATGTGGATTAATTATAATTTTAGTCTGGATAAAGAAATTTAGGACTGTAATGAAATAAGAGAACGGTATTTAACATTGTGTCTTTTTTTCTTCTTATTGATTTTTGCTACCTTTCTGTTAAAGTGATACTGAAAATATAGTTAAAGTGTAGACTGTTTAGTCTGGATATCTGTATATTTTATGATAAAAAATATATATCTTGTATACTAGTTATTACTTTCCATATATTTCCTTCTGAAGTAACTGTACAGTTTTCAGTATAAAGAAGTTATTTAACTATAAACAACAAGGTCAACGGAAAAGGGCACGTGTGCTTCTTTTAAGATCGTCAGTTTTCTTAAGCATTTACGAGAAAAGGCCAGATTTAGAGCACGTTTTCTCTTTCATATCAGAGCTTGTGTCCTGCTCCATTCCTCATACTTTTCTTCTGACATGCGTTCTTTTAAAGATAATGCCAAAGCAAAAAAAAATTCCTCATGCCAGTTTCCCTCAAGAACATGAAGTGTTGTAGCTCCCCCGAGGAAGCTTCATCTGCATTAGGTTTGACTGAGCCGCTTGTTTCTGTGTATTCCAGCTATAAACACGAGCAATTATGAGCCTAAGCCTTGTATTTTTTTCCCCCTGCACAAACTTCACCTGGCTGTTTCACATTCCACCGTAAGCAGTACCATAACAAGTTGTTAATTTTTTGTGTAAAAATTTTGTATGCGTCCAATTGTTCTGTAATCCGGGACAACTTCAACACTGCCCGGTTCAACCTTGACGCACTTCTCACAGGTCTTCATCCCCCTTGAGAAGCGCATTCACAACTTTAGGTCATATGATTACAGCAGGTTCCAAATTCACCTGACATGTGATATAGTGCAAGCTGACCTTACTGACATGGCACTGATTCATTGTGGATCAATGCAGACCTAATACTTACATGCATAATAAAGTCAGTCAATTTTGCTGTTCTATACATCTCAGAAATTGATTAAACATATTGTGAGTACTAAAATAAATCTTGGCAATGTAAACTGTAAAACTCTACAGCTAAAAAGCACTGAAGTAAGAAGAGATGTAAACTCACAACTCTGCCTCGGCTTCAGAGAATTCACTGAAGAAGGTGCTTCCGTTGGAGTGCGGCTGTCCTGGTGATGGCTCATCGCTCCTGTAGCTGCTCTGGCTGCTCCCGTCCTCAGGCAATGTCTCTTGCAGTACAGGGGGCTTCTGGAAGGATCCGGGCATTCCTGGTTCAGCAGACCCTAACAAGCAAGGGCATCGAGTCCGAAGCCCCTTGTAAAGGAAGTTCATTTTCAGAGAGGGTATCCAGGGACAGCCAAGAAGGTTCTTGAAGGCCACACGGAACTCTGGGCTTCGGCAGTAGATGATGGGGTTGAGCCCGGAGTTGATGTAGCCTAACCAGTTTAAGAAGCGAAAAACATCTGGGTCCAGCAAGGTTCGATCGAAGACCTTAATGATGTTTACCACGAAGAAAGGCAACCAGCAGAGTGTGAAGACGCCCATGATGATGCCCAGCGTCTTGAGGGCCTTGTGCTCTTTGATGACAATCAATCTTGACGGCCGCCTTCGGGAACCTTTCCGCCTCGCCGCCGTTCCTCCTCCGTTATTGCACGTCGAAGGCAAGTTGTTATTACCGTGGAGTGTTGGCAGTACCTGATTTCCCGTGCACTCATTTTGGAATCTCAAACGGTTTCTGTCGATGAGCTGTACCTGTCGGGTGGCAATGAGAAAGACACGTGCGTAGACAAAAATCATGATGAGTAGTGGGATGTAGAACGAAACCACAGATGACATGATCGCAAAGATCATGTTTATCTCTAAATCACAGCACTTGGGATCATCGTAACAGGCTTTCGCTTTCTCGTCAATCTCGTCTTGATAGGACTGATTCATAATGGGGACGAATGAGATTAAAGCCGAGACCAGCCACACAACACAAACGACAATTCGAGCCCTGCACTTGTTTAGAAGCTGTTTATACCGCAGAGGTCGTGTGATTGCAATATACCGATCCACCGCAATGATGCAAAGGGTCTCTATGCTGGCGGTTACGCATAACACATCGACCGATGTCCATAACTCACACAATTTCTTATTGAGTTGCCAATTCCCTGTTACGACTATCGTGGCACCCGGTGGCACCACCAGGACCCCCATGATGAGGTCAGCACATGCCAGTGACATGATGAAGACATTCGTCGTGGTCTGCAGCTGGGAGGTGCGTGCGATAGCGATGATGACCAATAGGTTACCGACGACGATAATCGTGATGATGATCACCATGATGAACAGCTCCAAGGACTTCAGATGTCCTTCAATCTCTAAAGACGTCGTATTGTCCAGTAGACTGCTGTTCACAACGGATAGTAGAGTGGTGAAGTTTATCGAAGTTGCCATGTTTTGTTATTCAGAGATCAAGCTAGGTGCTGGAGCAACTGAGATACCGTTGCATTTAATCTTGCATTTTATACTGCCATATCTCCAAACCTTGAACAACAGCATCAATTCTGTTTCACCTCCCCTTCAAGCATCCTGAAAGTCGTGCACATCCCGTGTCCCACAGCATTTAAAGCAAGCATATCTGTCATGTTCCACACATCTGAACTGCAGATGTAGGATGGGGAAAAAAAAGTCCCTTTTACTCAGTGTTAAAACAGGTCCATGGGAGATGAGGGAAAAAGCATTTGAACTTTTTGAAAAGCTCTTGAAACCAGCAGGGAAAATACAGATAAGCAGCCGTCTTGTTGAAGTAGTCCGCTGAAGTGGAGTTTGAGCTGAAGTGGAGGAGGTTCAGTCAGCGTGTGTGGAGCGAGTGGAGTTGCCTCTACTGCCAAAAGCTCAAAGGAGCAGTGACACTGCCGACAGTCAACAGTGGTAAAACCCTCTCTCCCTCTCTGATAATGCTTGCTCGCTCTCTCGCTCTCTCACTTTCTTTTGGAGTGTTCAGCATGCTGTAGTTGCAGTCACATTTCACCCGAGGGGTGGAGTTGTAAAGAGTGCCTCACACACACACCCCCTCTCTGTCCAACAAGTACACAATCAGCAAACATAAAACTCTTTTTATCTCGTCTGTCATGCATCAGATATAGAATGCAATACACATGCAATAATATATACTCCAAAAATAGTGCTGTTTAATAGTAAATCTCACAAATATTTTCAAAGAAATGGCAAATAACACATTAAATTAGACTTGAAATTTTGAAGTTTTTTTTTTTTTTAATTATTATTATTTTTCACATTATAAAATAAAAGTTCCAAATTGAGGGGTTTCACAGCAGAATAACTATATTTGGATCCCCTGAACAACTGCTTTTAAAAGAGCAATTTTAAGCACATTGATACTCATTATAAAAAGAACCTTTGAGGAATTTGTGTTTTTTTTCTTTATCGAACATAGATGCCGATAAAGAACATTAAACAAATGTAGCTAAATAATAAAATAATAATCATAATTAGGCTGTCAGTAAAGTGAATTTACCAAAAAATACAGAGTATTTAACTTTAATATTTTTTCATGTAGTAATATTTATTTTGACTATTAAATTAACATTAAAGTTACAGATTTAAATATATGCTGTTAAAATTAGTGTGTTAATGCAGGAGATTCATTCTTCCAGTTTAGCAACATAAAAAATACTTAACACAGTGCATGCAAGAGCAGAGCTAGGATTGGCCATCCCACTCAAAACTACTGCTTCTAGCTGTTTTTCACAACAAGAATTTGGTGCAGAACATCTTTACGACCGCTTCAAACGGGAGACGTTTCAGACGTGCACTCCACCTCAGCGTCAGGGGCTAGATTACTGAGCGTGGAAACAGTACAGGTGATGAGGATCAGTGAACCACGGTCAGATGAGTCTTTTGTCAGGTCCTGTTCTGTCAGCTGTTATACTGTGCTTATAGCACATTCTCTTTGATTGCATGCACAAATACAGTGGTGCATGCTGTAGCCAGTGTCATTTTATATTAAAACATCAATGAAACCAAGAGGATGTGTGTCACATCCATGTCACGTTTAGTCTCGCATTGCTAGACTTTCAGACAAAGATTTAGAATCCATGGCAGCTTTCATTGATCAAGGCCCGCCCATGAGGCCGTTTAACCGATGTCAAACAACCAACCACAGTTCATATCGGGCTGTGGAAATAACAGACTGGCATGTAAAACTCTCGAACGTATTTAAAAGATTCTATGCCGCGAATATTTCACATAGCCTACTTTTAAAATCCAGCATTAGATTGATCCTGATTAGCACTCATCGTCATCTGATTTTACATCTCGCAATTCTAACTTTATAGCTCGCAATTCTGATTTTATATCTCGCAATTCTAACTTTATAACTCGCAATTCTGACTTTATATCTCGCAATTCTAACTTTATAACTCGCTATTCTGATTTTATATCTCGCAATTCTAACTTTATAACTCGCAATTACGAGTTTATATCTCACAATTCTGATTTTATATCTCGCAATTCTAACTTTATAACTCGCAATTCTGACTTTATAACTCGCAATTCTAACTTTATAACTCGCAATTCTGATTTTATATCTCGCAATTCTAACTTTATATCTCGCAATTACGAGTTTATATCTCACAATTCTGACTTTATATCTCGCAATTCTAACTTTATATCTCGCAATTACGAGTTTATATCTCACAATTCTGACTTTATTTCTCGCAATTCTGAGAAAAAAATGTCACAATGACTTTTTACATTTTTTTTATTCAGTGACAGATCTTACAGCGTATATATTTATATCATTATGTGTGTAAGGTGGCCTTTTTTCCACAGGCCTGCGTGTTTCGGCTTTTTCCAGCGCTGCTAAACACAAATGGACTCTCTCC
>JAUCMS010000145.1:16073526-16092315 GCA_032357445.1 Enteromius radiatus | reverse complement strand
TATATCTCGCAATTCTAACTTTATAACTCGCAATTCTGATTTTATATCTCGCAATTCTAACTTTATAACTCGCAATTCTGATTTTATATCTCGCAATTCTAACTTTATAACTCGCAATTACGAGTTTATATCTCACAATTCTGACTTTATTTCTCGCAATTCTAACTTTATAACTCGCTATTCAGATTTTATATCTCGCAATTCTAACTTTATAACTCGCAATTCTAACTTTATAACTCGCAATTACGAGTTTATATCTCACAATTCTGACTTTATTTCTCGCAATTCTGAGAAAAAAATGTCGCAATGACTTTTTACATTTTTTTTATTCAGTGACAGATCTTACAGCGTATATATTTATATCATTATGTGTGTTCCCTTCGGAAACTAAATCTATGTGATTGATAAATTAGGAGTAAAAGGATTTGAAAATTCTATTCAGGAGAAGCACTTGCTTAATTTTTTTAGTGATGCATTTTTACCTTTATTTGTTAACTTGATAGAGTTTTGAGGTTTGAGGATTAACACAAAAAATGACACTTTATACCAAAATTAATTTTTATGTTGCCATTGAAAGTAATAATTTCCTAAGAAATTCAGACAATTATCATGTGTTTCCATGTCTAATGTCCCATGTCTTGGTCTTCATTTCAGCCTAAGGGTATAGCTGCCACAACCAGACAGGCTTGTTCAGACGAAGCTATCTGTTCATACCCATCTCCTTTAGTATTGTCCTTGTGTTACATGTTCAAAGGACGTCAGAAATGTTTTTGTATGTCAAGAATTCAGTCACAAGGCTATCTAAGGCTCTGTCAATCACTCTGAGCTCAGATTAGTTAGAGTCAAACTGATGGCTGATAGCGAATGTCTGCTAATTGTGGATTCCTTCAGGCTTTAATTGGAAGTAGTTTGTAACCCTCTAAAATAAATGTTACGTTATAATTAATTTAATAAAAAAAACAATATATATATATATATTACAACATTTTATATACAATAATTATTATTATAATGAAATCACCATTAAATAAAACCATCTTTTTTAAATAAGAAAATAATTGCATTAACTACTGTACAAAAGCACAAATCCACTTTTTGCGAGAAAGTCTGTCATGTTCCACCCCAACCTGTCGTGGCGTATCTTCTACGATCACATTCTGCTGGGTTCTGTTGCAGTTTCGCGATATGAACAGGATACCCGCTCCCTTGGGGCCGTTGTTCAGCACTAAAAATAATAGATGCTTATCTGGCCCGCGACTCACGCCAACCCGGCCACAACCAGGAAGAACAATCAAGACAAATGCCTGGCATGCCATTCAGCTGCAAAAAATCTGGGTAGAGTAGTCACCAAGGTCTTTGTCATCAAGTACTTCCTTCCCTCCTCTGTCTCTTTTCCTCCTCTCTGTCTTTCTGCTTGACATTTATCTTATTTTGTTCACACCACTCGATACGTTAGCATGTGCTCTCGGTTGCAAACCCTCGTGAAAAAAAAAGTATAGTTTTTTTTCTCCTTAAATAGAGTACTCGTTATTGCATTTTGAATATACTGAGGTGCAAACTGCAATCCAGTGAAAATATAGGATACGTTACATTTATAATAAATGCAATTAGTTAAGTGTTTTTGACTCACTCACTTAAGTAGGGCTCAAATATATCTTTGTAATTAATTTACACTACAACATACGTTTTATGTTATATACAAGTACAGTTTTTTTTAGATTTGAAGTGCACTAAAGTGTGTGTTTTATACAAATAAACTTTTTGTCAGAGGAAGTGCTGACTAACACTGTTGTCTTAACTAGGTGTGAGGCTATAAAATGACATTTAAAGCCCTTATGTCACACATGTTCCATATAAATCTGAGATTTTTTCCCTAACTGGGTGTGACAGCTGGGCTCAAGGTAAAATCTCATTGGTTCAGAGAAATCTAATTGGCTGTTTTAAACATTAACTTTCACTGACTGGTGTTTTGTTGCACATTTGGTGACAAACCGCTTATTCTTGGAAAGTGGTTGCATCACATGTAGAAAAGTGCATATTTAGATCACGTTATATTTGATTCTGAAAATAATGTGTTCATATGACAAGAATATTTCCACTCAGATTGTTTTATATTAACTTTTGTCAAAGAAATTGGCAGAGTACAGTCTAATATTGTAAACAAGGCTCACAATTGGTTGCGGTCACACGCTGCTGAATATAGATGAACACAGATAAAAACAAACTGTATTTCCTCTCATTCCCCATAAAGACTTGGCAGCATTATTCTCTGTTGAGTTAAGTGAGGTTTTATTGATTTTGTTGTTCTCCTGGGAGCTTTAAGCAGTGAAGTACTGAAATTGTGGGACTGACAATCTATTACATTTTCTTAAAGATTCTATTGACATGACGGTGTTTGAAAATATCAAAGTGGTCAAATGCGGTACACCAGACTGAAGTGTACTGTCTCCATCTAAACAGTATGAAAGTTTGTCGGTGCTCATTATCTTTAGAGAAATTCTTCTGTAAACCCTGATGTGATTTAAGTTTTTTATTAGATTTCAGAATGATCACTGCTCCACAAGCTTCATGCCATTCTAAATAAGTTTGGGCAGAGGCTACATTTAAACTACTAAACACTAATGTCCTCAGAAAACCTAGTGCTTCATGTTTAGCTTAGGCTTCCACTGAAACCTTTTGTTTAGTGCTCGGATGTGTCCTGCTGCAGTCATGAGCCGGCAAATTATTCTCAGTTAAATTCATTATGTCTGCTGATTATACGGTGTATAATGATGATTGTGCTTAGAAATGTTTTTACTTAGTGAAAAGTTTTTACCTCAAGACAATTTTGTCATCATTTGCTCACCCTCAAGTTGTATGTATTTCCTCCTTTTGAACACAAAAGAGGATATTTTAAAGGTTAAGTAATAGCAAAACAGTTGCTGATCCCTGTTAACATCGTATTTTTATTTATTTATCTTCCATGGTATGGAAGTCAATGGATACCAGCAATTGTTTGGTTTCACACATTCTTCAAAATACCTTATTTTGTGTTTACCAGAAAAAAAACAACAACTATTGTATTAGAAACATTAATTTTATACTAAGTTAAATTTTAATTTACTTTTTTTTTTACATATTTATGTGCTAAAAAAACAACAACCAGGTGAACTCATGAAAGTGTGTATAAAAGCTCATGGTACTGATGTGCAAAAACGTGTATTATATGCATGGCAACAAATTTCATATCATATGCACAGCAACTTTTTTTTGTGTATCAATAGCAAGAGAGGCATACTAATTATACTTATTTTCATGAAACCAGGCTCTTATAATTTTTAAAATATCTTTCATTTAAAGATTAAAATTAACCAAAGATCAATCCGTCCTCATCAGTAGTGACATTAAAACTCATTTTAGGCTTAAAATGAAGAAATTAGCATGTGCACAAGTAGTAAATAATAATATTTCTATAATTAAAAAAAAAAAAAATGTTTGAACTACTACACAAACTATAAAATAAATGTATTTTAAACGTATTACATTTTTATTAGGGTTTATATTATTTTTAAAAATTGTGATGCCATTTCATATCATCTCCAGGTAATGGATAGGGTTAATAATAAACTTTATGATGTGGACATTTAACTGGAATGCACAAAAAAGCTTGACACAGTAAAAGTTAGTAGAATTCATTATATATCACTTTTCTCACACCATATTCACAATGTGGCGCAGGGCATGCAGGTTTGAGTGGTCACTGCTGGCTCTGAGTCCATTAGCGAGCGAAGTGATGAATGTTCTGTGGAACTGGAGTGACTCATTAGCAAGAGGCTCATCTGAACTTGTTAAGGGCTTAATTGGATTGAGCAATAAAAGCTCTTCTACAGTCTCTTATTTTGATTGATGACAATGCACAGGTCGCCCCCCCCCCCCTTCTCTTTCTCTCTCTCTTGCTCCACTTTTGTCTCTTAAGTGAGATTTCAAATGGTAGGGAGTAGTTGTTTGAAGGGCACTGGGAAGGGCATAAAAACCTTACATTTACAGTACAAGCAGATATACTGAAGATGAGCATGAAAAAGGAAGTCAGGGGTCTATTTTTAAATTATTTTTCTTAAGCATACATTTTATGGAATAGGCTATACAGTATTATTCATTATTTATCTGTGTCACATTAAACAATTGTAGAAATTGGAAAAATTATCAAATGAGTTCCCAGTAGACAGAATCTTACTTTTTACCGTTTTGGAATAAATTAATAATAAACTAAATAATATTTTCACATACATTTTAAATACAATTTGCAACACAATTTGACCATATGACTGCTCTAAAACTAAATTTAAAATAATGTTTTTGACCAAAAATAAAAGAATTCTGTTTACAAGTTATATTTCTTTCTTCTTTCTTTTTTCTTAAAAAATAAAATAAAAATAATGTTCCTTATCAGATGAATGCTTATGAAATGAGTGTTCAATTTTTCACAATTAAATTGTTAAAAAAAAACATTTATTCTGTGAAGAAAATTACAAAAATAAATAAATACATTAAGTAACATTGAATTTTATCCTTATTTAAAATAGTAATGATTTTTTTTTAAATGCACATATATTAAAGGGATATATATATATATATATATAATATATTTTTAAAATTATTGTAGGAATTAGCAAACAATAATGATCCAATAAATTCACAATGAACAAATTGCCTCCTGTATTACTGGATATAATTTTATAGAACTATATATATATATATATATATATATATATATATTATATTTGGATTATACAACACATTAAACAATATTTTCAAACTTCTTAATATAATTTGACCAAATTAGACCTTTATTTAAATCTTTTTTTTTTTATGTCAACCTGTGTTATTTCATTACACTCTTATTCGCTAATCTTCAGAACTAGCAGTTTTTAGTGAAGTTACCAAATGTACAGATGTCCCCTGCTCAGTGTGCAGGCAGCAGTGAACACTATGTAAATTGGAAAGCATCTGTCAGCACACGTTACACCCCTTTTTGGAGGACACTCCCTTTGAAGGAAACATTAAAAAGCCCAAAGGAGGGGCAGTATTTCTCCAATGGGAGCGTTTAAGGGGATATCCTTTGAGACGACAAAAAAAGGGCATATTGCTTTTTTCGTCGGATATAGAAACAGCACATATTTGTAATTGTGTTCTCATGCATCTGAGTGTTTTCTTGTTCTCTGTGTGTGTGTGTGTGTGTATGTTTTAGGGTTGTCAATGGGAACCGCAGCAGTAAGTGTTGGAGCTGACAGACTTGGCAGGTGGTCATTAGTCTGTGCGTGAGAACGTGCCATAGCTGGCTGTGGTAGATGTCCAGAGGGCTGGGGTGAAGACTGGCACAGCCTGAGGTGTTGACGGCCAATGGCTCTTTAAAAAGTTCACCTTGCTGCTTTCATGCCCAAATAAACTTTTAGGAGCGGCATGCTTGGCTTGTCAAATAAGAGTCAATAGATACGGCTCCTGACAGATATTGGCAAAATTACATTTTAACTTGGTTAGTCTTTGCGAATTGATTAAATGAGCCTTTGATGAAGTCGGCTAAATTGAATTTTTGGATACACTGAGGTACTGACTGACACAACTTCTTCTTGATTGGATAACAGTGACCAAAATAGTCTAGCCATTAGTTGGGCTGTGTTTGGGTTTCTGAGCCAATGACTGATAAGCACAGTGATCATTGGAAATATATTTGGTGCAATCATCTGATAATCTTTTGGCAAAACAGTTGGATTCCTTTACTTTTATTGGTCATGGTAATTGTAACTGTTTCACTGAGCCAATATTTGTTATCTTACATTGTGTTTATCACTTTGACAGGGCAAGTTGTATGCGGTGGTGAACTTCCTATCTTTAGAGTTTCTCATCCATTGAATGATTATATGTATATTTCTATTGTTAATATATAAGTTTTTATATATCAAATATTTCCCTACATGATCAAAAGTATGTGAACACCTACTTTTAGCTATCCATTTCAGCTGTTTTAACTACACCCTTAACTAACAAGTACATAAAATCAAACATATTAGAATGTGGCACACCAAAGTTCATAGGAAGAACTTCTCTGATCATGTAGTGTAGTATTTGATGATGAAATCTTAAATAGAAATACATAAAGATTACAATCATTCACTAAATAAGAAACTCTAAAGGTATAGGAATTTTACCACTGCATCCAAGTTTGGTTGTCAAAGCAATAAACACAATGAAACAGAACAAACATTGGCTCAATAAAACTCTTGTGTCTGAATAACATCAAGTCATGCTCCAACATCTAGTACACTCTCTTAAAGTTCTTTATTGGCATTGATGATTCAGTGAAGAACATTTAAAGGGATAGTGCACCAAACAATGGACATTTTGTTAATTACTCACCTTCTTGTTGTTACAAACCTGTAAGACCTTCATTCATCTTCAGAACACAAATGAAGATATTTTTGATGAAATCCAAGAGCACTTAATAGACAACAATGAAACTATTTGAAGTTCAAGACCCAGAAAGGTAATAAGCACATTGGTTAAATAGTGTATTTTCATGAGAGTATCACACAGGTTTTATGCCAGGGTTAGCATTCTCGTAACTACATAAAATTACAATTAAACCACTGATGTGGACTATTTTAAAGATGTCCTTACTACCTTCTGGGTCTGAATGTGGTGTTTCTATTGCTGTCTATGCAGGGTCAGAAAACTCTTTAATCAAAAATATCTTAATTTGTGATCCAAAGATAAACAAAGGTCTTACAGGTTTGAATAAACATGAGGGTGAGTAATAAATGACAGAATTATTATTTTTTTCTCTCTAATCAAGCAAATATGGTGAACTTCATATTTTATGTTCTCGATGTATGAATGTTGAATGTGAATAAAAACCTAAATGAAATCTATTCATCATATAAAACCACTGTGTATCTTCAGAATACTTGGATTAGAACACTCAATTTATTTGGATTACTCTTTGAAGCCGGAAAGTTTCGGTGAAATGAAATTCCAATGTTGGGACAGAATTCTCTCAGGTTTCATTAAAAAAAAATATCTTCAATTATGTTTTGAATGTGCATGAAAGGTTTGAAACAACATCAGGGTGAGTAAAGGATGACAGAATGTTCTTTTTTGGTTGAACCAACTGTTTAAGTCCAATCCTAAAAAAAAATTCCAGTGAAATATTAATGCTTTAGAACGTTCAGTAAGTGAAGTTCTGTCCAGGTGTCCACATTCTTGTGGTCATGTAAGGAACCTCAAGAGGTGCGCTTGATCACGGTGCTCCCACGAAAGTCTATTTTTGTAATTCAACACTAAAACACCAGCAAAAAGAGCCTTGATTATTAGTGGAGAAGCACTTGAGAACCGCCCTTCTAGAACATTCACATCGTCCCAGTAATGACTCAGGAAAAGCTCTTTATCACCGCAGGCAAACTCAAAGCTATAATCTCCCCAGCATCCACATAGTCCCTATGCCTCGTAAATTTTTTTTGCTCCGTTTCCTTGACCCTTCCCACATCTGTCCGGCCTCCGGTCTCTCTCAGCATTGCCTTAGAAGAGCCTAGCCGGATTGGAAGAAATTTACAAGACTGCAACTCTGTCCTTCAAAGGCTGGAAATGCCGTTTACAAAGAGCAGGCCTCCTCGAATTAGCTAGATGCTATCAAGCTCGGCCGTAAGTTATGAGCACAGTCAGAATGCCTTAGTCTGCTTGTTTATCATGCACCCACCACCAATTTGTTTCGGGATTGTTTCATTAATTGCCATGGAAACGTCTGCGCACGTCGGGATCAAATTAGAGACGGTCCTCTTTGCGGAACAGCGACATGATCCCGTTCCTTGAAGGGGAAAAGCAGAGTGAGAAAAGTGGAATTAAGGATGAAAGGAAGGTTCAAATCCAATTTAGAGTGAGATTGCTTAAACTCGAATGTGTGGCATGTGGTATTGGTCAAGAGAGGACATCCGAGAAAAAACAAGTACTATGGAGAGGAAACTGCTGAAGTTAAAAAAAGATGTGCTAAATTATACCACAACTAGGCTGCTCTGATTGGCCTCTCAGACATGATTGGCATTTAGCTTCTCTGAGGAATCCACTATGAAAATCAACATACTTTGATCGTATATGGCAAGTGTCAGATTTCGCTAAAATATGTCGGTCAGGTGATTGCTCAAAACCAGTGAGCCGCATATTACAAAACAAACAGAACAGAAAATAGGATTTAATCTAGAGAATTACATCTCAGGTTGGAATCAAAAGAAACTCGGCAGCAGGTGATTTCGAAGCGTTTGTTTGCATAAAACCTTTACTAATATTTCCATGTGTTGCTCCTCTCAATTTCAGCCGGACACAGTACCAAGAAAAATAATGTATATTAATCCATGTCAAACATTAAAACGTTTTTCTTCAATGGCTGAAATTATTAAAGCCAGTGTTTCCATATGTCCAAAAGAATGTCGGCTTGAAACGTTGCATGCTGTTTTGATATCTCTGTCTTTTTGATATTTCAAGGCTGCATGTCGTGACTAGCCTGTTTGTGTGTAATTTAGTATTGCCCTGTCTCGGTTTGTTTGAGTGGCGTTTTCTTAACACAGGAAATTCTCCATTAGCATGGGAGGCTAATCAAGAGCGCTGAAGGAAATAGGAAATGTTCAGAGCAAAACAGCGTGTCCCTCCCACTCTACCTCGGCTAACTTTTCTTTATTATTATACTTTCTTACCATTACACTTTTCTAAATGTGGCCTGTCTCCACAGGGTACTGTATGTAAACAAAGTAGGAGGCGTTTTGATTCTGCAGTGTGTTTTTTTTTTTTTTTTGTTTGTTTTGTTTTTTACTTTCTGAAACATACAAGTTGAAAGTTTAGTCACACTTGCATATTCATTCATTCATTCATTCACGTACTGAATGTTTGTTATAGTAAAGAAAAATCAGGAATCAGTATGGAAATGCCTTTAATTCAAACTTTGTTATTTCATTGGTTTAAATTTGCTATTATTCTTAATAATAATACAGATTTTAAATGCTTTTGAATTAAGTCCCTTATGCTCAACAAGACTGCATTTATTTGATACAAAATACAGGGGGAAAAAAATAATATTGTGAAATAATTTTACAATTTAAAATAGCTGTTTTTATTGCAATATATTTAATAATAATAATAATAATAATAATAATATATTTTTAATTGTTTCATAGTTTAAATTTTTGTATTCTAAATAGTGAATATTAAAAATAATAATAATAAATATTTAAATGCTTTTGAAATAAGTCTATTATGCTCACAAAGGCTGCCTTTACTTCATAAAAAAATAAAGAAAAAAAACAGTAATATTTTGAAATATTTTACCATTTAAAATAGCTTGTTTTTTATTGCAGTGCTTTTAATAATAATACTAATTGTTTTTAATTGTTTCATGGTTTTTATTTTTATTATTCTAAATAGTGAATAATAATAATAATAATAATAATACATATTTAAAATGTGTTTGAATTAAGTCCCTTATGCTCACCAAAACATTTATTTAATAGATAATACAAAAAAACCTCTTAATATTTTGAAATACTTTTACAATTTAAAATAGCTGTTTTTATTGCAATAATAATAATAATAATAATAATAATATAATAATTGTTTAAAATAGTTTCATTTTGTTTTATTCTAAACAGTGAATAATGATAATAATAAATATTTTAAATGTTTTTGAAATAAGTCTCTTATGCTCACAAAGGCTGCATTTATTTAATAAAAAATACAAAAAAAGTTAGTAATATTTTGGAAAACTATTACACTTTAAAATAACAGTTTTCTATTGTAATATATATTTCAAATGTAATTTATTCATGTGATGAAAAGCTGAATTTTCAGCATCATTAGCATTCAGAACTCATTCTGATATACTGATTTGCTGCTCAAATAACATTTCTTACAATAACTTTGTGGAAAGTTAAGTTTTTATTTGTTTTTTTGTTTTGTTTTGTTTTTTGTAACATTGACTATGAATTGATCCATTAAAAGTGTCCTTACTAAATAAAAGTAAGCTGAAAAAAAAAAACCATAGGCCTACTGATTCAAAACGTTGTATATTATTTCTTAATCAATAAAAAACACATTAAAAAAAAGCATTAATGTGAAGAAGCACACCTATATGTTGAAATGTGTGGACACATTCTTTAGTCATAAAGTCAAAGTCCAGTGAAAGTTTGACCCGAAATAAGAGTAAGGACATGTACGTGCACTACACGATGTTATGAGACAGTTTGTTTCACTCTTGTTTTTGTCATGACTGATCCAACCACTGTAGCTTGGCAAGAAACAAGTCAATGTATCAAAGTTCAGGAGCGTACCTCTCCCCTCGTTGCATAATGGAGCTTTGGGAATGATGGCCAAACTATCTATAAGCACTCAAGCAGATCTATCCAGTAATTGTTCAGAGACGTGCTAGAGTCAAAATCCACATGATTTGTGGAGCTCAGTTGGTCAATCCGTCTGCGCGTTTGAACAGGGAAAAATACTGTTTCAACACCAGAGTCAAATGAGTTTGTGGTTCACTCCT
This sequence comes from Enteromius radiatus, assembly GCA_032357445.1. Classification (NCBI taxonomy): domain Eukaryota; kingdom Metazoa; phylum Chordata; class Actinopteri; order Cypriniformes; family Cyprinidae; genus Enteromius; species Enteromius radiatus. The sequence goes on along the minus strand of JAUCMS010000145.1, from coordinate 16,081,763 downwards.
CAGAAAAGACCACAGTTTAACTGTATAAACCATTATGTCAGGTTACCTACAGTAACAGTCCCTTCTAAAAAACAAGGAAACAATGTCTCAATTCCAGTTGCTCTAAATTCCATGTGAATTATTACTTTGGCGCTGAAGGGAAATGACCAGACATCACTAATTTTATTGCTTTGACATCAAAGGCAGCAGAGTTCACACTTTCAAGGACCTAAAATAAAACAAGAAACTGCTAAAACATATGCTATAATATCATAACATATTTGTGTTGAATAGCCCAACCATTTGAGGGTTTTTTTTTGCATCCAGATGTTGTAGGTATGACATCTACTAGCCAGACCTTGAGCGCTTGGATGACACTTTTGCGAGCAATCTGAGCTCAAACCTGGCTCGTGTCATTTCCTGATCTCATTCTCCTCCTCTCCTCTCATGTTTCACTGTGTTCCCAATAAAAATGGTAAAAACACCGAAGGTCGCAAAGGGTATCACCAGTCGCATTCAAAAAAATATTGCCAATGTTCATTAGTTTCAGTATTTTTCTAAACCATTTGGCATTTATTTAAGGATAGTTTACCCCCCAGAAAGTTAAAATTGTGTCATCATTTGCTAACAATCAGGTTGTTCCAAACCTGTATTAATTTCTTCTGCTATACATGGGTAGTTGACAAATAAAAATTGGACTGTGTCATGGTGTGACATAGCAAAAATGTAGAAAAAAAACATAACATGAGAAAAATGTTCTGTATCTTCATTCTTAGAGTTACACATAGCATGAGAGAGGTTTATCTTCATTGTTAGAGGTTTTCTTCTTTCTTCTATTTTTTTTATTTTTTATTTTTGCTGTCACATAAGACACATACGTACACTCCCCATGTATTTATATATTGCTGTCAAATGATTACTTGTGATTTATTACATCTAAAATATTTTTTTGGTGTTGTTGTTGACATTTTATATGTGTACTGTGTATATTTATTACATATAAATATATATTTATACTGTATATGCTCAAATAAATACACATGCATGTATTTATTTAAGAACAATATTATGTATATAAATATTAAATATATTTTTATATAAATTAAATTAATATAAATATATACATGTAAATACCTGTACATATTTTCTAAGCTCACTGGAAATATGCGCCTTTTCATACATTTGTGCAAAACTGATGTCATCATAGAAGGCCTCATTTTCAGATTTGGATTAAAGATTACAAAGGCAATCTTTGTTTTTTGTTTGTGTGTGGATTGACTTGCACGGATAAACTGGGTACCACAAAAATAGCTGAAAAAAGCTGAAAAAAAAAATTGTCGATTTTGATTTCATGCAGACTTTAAGAAATGTCTTTTTTTTTTATAGTTGATCCTGTTCTTGCCGCATGCTTTAGATCCTTTCCTATTTTGCTGTCATGTCTTCTGAGTCAAAATATGTTTTCTTCATATTTTCTTTTTCCCTTGGTATGCAGGATTATATTGTTTTGAATGCTAGGCTCTATGTCTTAATTCCCAGTTACCATTTAGAAAATCAATAATCTTATACATATTAAAAAACCCTTAAGATATGTGAAGAAAAGGGTGGAATCATCCTGTGAAATCCCACCAGCGTTTCTTCTTTTCTGTAGAAGAAAGGATGAGATCATAAAGCAAATGTTTAACACACTGCGCAGGTTGCAGCAGTGCAACTATCAATATGCGGGGGAAATCGCTGTCATTACGCAAAGAGTGGAAACACATGCTAGTTTTTTCACTTTGCTTTTTCCCATTTTTTTTTTTTTCATCCAGAATCACACTGATGAGTTGTTGTGGAAACCTAATGTGAGAACGTGAGAGACTACATTTCAAGTGTGTTGATAAATTCTTAAGTGGCTTCATGTGGTTCCTATCTGCATGTAGTAGTGATAAGTTCCCCCTCACCTGAGTCTTGCCAAGAGGAAACGCTTATAGAAATGAGGCCCTTTGCATATGTTCACTCCATAAGTGCTGCTTGGTTATGTGTGCTTCGTGTTTGCTTTCAGCTCATGAGTAGTTTTAAATGGGTTCAAAATGTGTGCAAATCTAAACAGGACTAAGGACTGGGAATAAAATGGCCACCAGTCCGGTAAAAACAACAATTAGTCTTTATATGAAATATAGCAAGAAACACAGTAGTTTATGTATTTACATCCTCATAGTCGTGGTTTATATGAAAGGCCCTTCATCACAGCACACAGCCCTGACTGTTGGGTGAGAAGCAGAATGCGGAGCTGAAAAGCTGTGCACTCAATGAACTGAAACGCATAATAAATTCACATGTAGATGTGCTCCTAGTGCTACACACACATGAACAAACATTAGCCATTCCATAATATTACCTGATGATTAAGCAAAAACTACTGTTTTTTTAGACAGGGAAACAAAATGAAAAAAACAAATATTGAATATTATTTATTTCTTTGTTTTTCAAATTAATCTCAATAAAAATGGCAAAACATTGAATCTTGCAAAGGGTATGACAATAACAGCTGTCTTCAAAAAATATTGTCAATGTCCTTATAACTAATGTTCGTTAGTTTTAATATGTTCCCATTAGCATTTTTAATATATTTATTTATTTATTTTGGGGATAATTTACCCCCACAAATGTAAATTGTAAATCATAATTTATTAACCATCAGGTCGTTCCAAACCTGTAGGAATTTAGTTTTTCGTTCGCTGAACACAAGAGAAAACATTTTGAAGAATGTGGTAAATCAATAATTTTTTTTCCCTAACTTATAAATCATTAGGGGCCAGCAGCTCTCAATATTACCTGATACTAAAGCAAAATATTGATTTATTGATTTATTCACTGCGACATCTGACATTTTTTACAGTTTGATAAAATTTTTATATTTTTTTATATCATTTTAAGTGTTAAAAATTATTTTTTATGAAATAATTAACGATGAATAAAACAATAAAATCTACATATAATTAAAACATTAAACAAACAAACAAACAAAAAAACTAATTGCACAAATCTGATATTTATATAAAATAAAAGTGCCAGAAATCTTCTTCCAAGTCAAGAAATTAAAAATTGTGTGTAAAGACAAACCAAATGCCTGACTCACCTGAACCACTGTTATCAAAGGCAGTTTGGATGCTTCAAATACAGCATTAGAGCAGCTTTAAACATTTCCCTGAAAGAGTGTATAATGAAATTTTATATTGAACAATATATTTAAGTTTTTAATGTTTAACATTTGCACGCTCCTTTTTGTTTCTCATATCATAGCATTGTTTCCGCAATTGTAATTAGTGTGTAAATGCATCCACCTCTGAGCTGCATTAAACAATTAGCCTAGTGTAAATGCAGATTCAGCTTTTATTCCACCTCTGCAGTGTAAAGATGGCTTAAGCCCCGTTCACACTAGCAGCGACTTCTGTATAATATAAATATACACTCAGTCCATACATACAATGGCAAAAATGCAAACGCCGTCATCACTGCTGGGGCTGAAAGGAGAATGAGCACGTGAGCACCATCGTCTTCTTTCCTATTGGCTGTCGCTCCCGAAAGTCGCTCCTCATTTGCATAAAGTTGAGAGATTTTTAACTTTGTCGCGTCGCTGGACACGCCCACATCCGGTCGCCAATGGTCGCTCACGGCCGCTGTCGCTTTTGTCGGCGGAATTCGCCAGCTCTCCATTGAAATGAATGGGATCGCGTTGCTTTGACGCTGCGTGCCGCGTGTAGTGTGAATGGGGCTTCAACTTTAGTAGCTATTGTTCCCCAGTCATTTTTGTGGTCTGGTGCCTTATTTGGAAAAAGGTATGAAGGTATTATACAACACACTAGTTAAAGTAGTCTAAAAAGTGAGTAATGTTAAAATATCTAAACTGTAAATGAATCTGAGGCTAAGGCTGTAAAGCAGTGCAATGTGACATGAGGGAATGCCACCATCATTTTTATGTGTGCATGACCCTCACATTCTCAAATGTTCTTTATTTGGCCAACACAAACCGAAGGCGGCAGTCTCTTTGATCAGTTCACATGGTGCATAGCGTTGGTTTTGATTTCTTTGAGCAGTGATATTTATTTATGCAGCTTGTCTTCCCTGTAGCTTTCCAGCAGGCTGATGGAGCAGAGTCTATTTATTAGTCCTGGATTCCCAAGAATGTGCAACACTGGCTTTGGGGACTAAACAGGACAGTGGGGTATTTTCAGAATGATGTTGCAGTAATATTTCATCACTAACTAAATGTTGGGCAAGAAACACAAGCCAGCTTTACAATTAAGACCTATTTTCACAGACCAGGACTGTCCCCAAAAGCATTGTAAGAGTAAATAGAAAGCGTTTCAATCTGCTTAGGCTTATAATGCTTCTGGAGAAACATGGTCTTTGAAAATGGGTCTTGCTTGGAAAGTTGCTTTGTGTTTCCTGCCTCCTGTTTTATAGTACTTAAAGAGATACAGGTCTCCCACCCCCAAAAAAAGCTTGATATCTACTGGTCACCATTGAATCCCGTTGAATGGAAAAGAGCAGTCATATATAACTGGAAAATATTTATGTACCTATGTGTGTGTTCGTTTGTTGAAGTCACATTCAGATATCCTGGTAAAAAAAATATATATTATTTTATTATTTTTATAATTTTATTTTATTTATTTATTTTTTTTTTATCAATGCATTTTTAACCAGGGGATTACATGAGGAGATATTATAGCTCTTGAAATTGAAATTACACAAGCTATGAATGTCTGTGGACAGAGGTGGGCCATGGAGTCTAAATGGTTGAGAACCCCTGTCTTAGAATGAATTTTTAATGTATACCCAAGAGGTTTGAGAGAGCTCAGAGAAAATGTGTAGCCTCCCTGTACTTCCTCTGAATGAGTGAATGCGTCACCAGTGGAGAGGAAACAGGAGAGCTGGGAATAATGCTATGGTGTGGCACTGACTTCAGAGAATGACCAAAAATGCTAAATAGTGTAAAAACAAAGAGAATGAGGTTGTAAACTGAGATGAAAGCAGAGTGGAAAGAGGGGGAAGCTTTCAAAATCAGGTGGAAGAAAAACATGTGGATAATTAGGGTAGTACAGGGCAAAAATAAAGATAGAAAAAATATTTGAGCACAGAGTTATAGTGTTAAAACTGCAAATATATTCATCATGTCTGCAGCTGAGTGAATGAACTGAGCTCTGTTTCCTCATACACATTCATCATAACACTGACTGACTTCTTACTCAATGCTCTCTTACTCAGGGTAAGAAAACACTGTAATAACACTCTGTCCTGGGCTTTTAATAATTTTGGGTATGAATATAGAGGCAACATTATGAGTTGCTATAGATCTCAAGTAGTAATAAATACATATATTAGAATATGCATGGTATATTGGTGTTACTAGTGTTATTATTGTTAAATAAAAAATTCAGGTTCTACTTCTCTAAACTTCACTATGAAATAATTGCTTATTAGCATGCAGATTAGCATGTTGGCTATTTATCAGTACTTATAAAGTGCATATTAATGCCTTTTTGTGCATGACCATATTTCACATCCCTGTTTAATCCTACCAATAACAACAACTATACAAAATATTAAATTAGCAGTAAATTAGGAGTTTGAGCTAAAGGTTTTAGTTAATCATTTGTATTATTATTATTATTACATATAGCGAGAAGTGGACCCCAACCTAAAGTGTGACCAAAATTAACTTAGACAATGTAGTAAACTAGCCTAATAATAGGATATGCAGTCATAGATGTGCATTTATATGCATATTTTGCACATATGCTGTTTTATATGCATATTTTGAGAGCTTAGTGCATTCAGATACTCAACACTTAGAAGCTTTTCAACCTTTTCAACCTAGAAAAAAAGAAAGAAAATCTGAATAGAAATATATATTTTTTATTTTTTTCAAATCCAATAGCATGGCAGGTATTAGCACTCATCACGCTGGGATTTTTTGGTGTGTGGAAGCAATTTAGAGGATAGCTGCTACGGTACATGGACAGGAGTTGCACGTCGCTGAGAGTCGTTTGAATACGGGCCACAGTATCATGACGTAAATGTGGTCTCTCTGCAAACGGCGTCCAAGATGGTGGCAAGCCTGTTCAAATTGAGCACAAACAGAGACTGAATAAAGGCAAAGCGATCACATGGTGCAGATTTTGGACGGTGTTTAATGCAGTGAAAATCAGAGATGGAGAGAATGACACCGCTTGCAAGCGTTGAATCATACTGCGAGGATTTGCTTCAAACAAAACGCTTTTCATTCACTTCCTCTGCATTTTAACATCTGAAGAAAACTTCAAGCGTACATATGCAAACTATTTTTTTGTGCGTGCTTGGGTTGTTCTGGAATATTAAAGACTGCTTTTTAGTGGTATAGGGCATAATGTTTGTAATGACATATTGCCTTCTCCAGGTTGCAGTGTGTTTTGGATATTGTGATTCTTGTTGATGATGATAAATGATGTGCATGAGAATGTTTTGGATGGTAATGTGAGGAGTCTTGAATATGATTTCCGTATGTGATATGACCCTGTTGGAGCTGAAGCTGCTCATGCGAGGGTGCAGCTGGCTTTGTGATTAACGTTGTTGTGGTCAGTGCGTGTCCGCTCAAAGAGATCCGGTTTATTGGCTAGGATGGGACTGTGAAGTTCCTGTGGTGGCAAAAGGAGAAATATCTAGGATTTTTGGGGGGGAAACAAGTAAAATGTATAGCCAAACATAACCCTTTTAAAGAACGGTTTTGACAAGTGTGTAGACGCCATCTATTGAGTCCATCAATTCAGATCCAACTCTGGAAGTCAGTTTTTCTCAGTATTTTTTTTCACTCCACATTCACAGAAAGACAAACAGTTAATTGTTACAGAAACCTTAATGGATAACTTAGTCTAATGAATAGACAATATGTGTCATATGTGTTAATTCTCAATTTAAAACTTTAAATTGTCTTTAAAGTTGTCAAAATGAAGTTCTTAGCATTGCATATTATCAAATCAAAAAATAAGTTTTATGTATTCACAATAGAAACTGCTTTAAATATCTTTATGGAACATGATCTTTACTTGGCTATTGTTTCAAATATAGTCATGCAACATAAGGTTTTGTGATCCAGTGTCACATATTGTCTTTGTTTATAAAGCTTCTTACAAGAACAGGAAAGCCAGGAAATGGATATTAGCGATTGCACACAATTCAGTTCTCAGAACTAGATACACAAACCTCAAGAAATGCCAGTCAACAAATGTTAAAAAGATGAGCTCTTTACATCACAGTACAACAAATATACCAATAATGACAAAACATTAACAAAAAAGGTCAGCAAAATGCAAAACAATAATCCTATAATATTAACTGCATAATTAATTAATCTTGAAATGCATGCTGGGAACTTCTGTAACACTTCTTTAACACCTTAACATTTCAACAATATGAAATTCGTTGTTCAGAAAAATAGTCTTGTCAACATTTGAGGTAATTTTGTTGTAGTCTGGCAATATCTGACAAGGGTTTTCAAGAAAATAGCATTTTTATATGTAGCATTTAAACTGGAAATTATGCGGTTGCAATTTTAAAGCGTTGTTCGAGAATGTTTTAAGAAAACTCTAAAAAAAAAATAAGCTCTTATCCAAAAACAAACTCCAGCATATTAATTTGAGATCCAGAGATCCTGGATCTCTTGGACAGATCAACGACAATAATTTAAAAATTAAAAATTAAAATTAAAACTGACTGTCCATGATATAAATCTACTAATGGTCTATGTTTGGATCTTCCAACAGGACAATGATCCACAAACAAAAATCATAATCAAAACAAAAATGAGTCACTGAGACCAAAACCATCGTTCCATGGCCGTCTCAGTTCCTTGACCCAAATCCTCCAGAAAATGAGTGTGTTGAACTGAAGAGAAGAAGCACCATCATGGAGCTGGGTCTGGACAGATTCTGGATGAAGGAATGGTCTCGGATCTGTTGTCAGATGTTCTTCAAACATTGCAGGTGAAGACTCAGAGCTGTTATCTTGGTTGCTAAAATATTGTAATAAAATTGTTGTAGTGAGAACAATATGTACTTCACAATGAGATTTCTTCATATATGAACTTTACTGTCACTTTTTAGCAACTTAATGCATCCTGTCTGAAAAAAAGCATATATATATATATTAGTGCTGTCAAATGATTAATCGCGATTAATCGCATCCAAAATAAAAGTTTTTCTTTACATAATAAAGATATAGATAAAGATATATACTGT
>JAUCMS010000145.1:16056733-16069971 GCA_032357445.1 Enteromius radiatus | reverse complement strand
TACCTCAGGTTTGACTGATCCCGCCAGAAAGCCAGCCTGTGGTAAGATGGCCGACCTGTGCGGACGCTCTAGACCTCAACGTAAGACATCTAGCCATTCTATATACTGTATATATCTATGCTGGTGACAATCAGAAACTTTGAAAGCATATGTCAATTTATTCTACTAACCCTAAACTTACCCTAACCATCTACTCTGAGAGTTAGTAGACATGTAGTTGCAAAATAATTAGAATTAGTTGACATGTAGTTACAGAGTTAAGTGTAGTTAGTAGAATGTCTGAAGTGGACTCAGTGTTGATACAGTTCAGTTCTGTAACAGGTTTGTGCTAAAATATATAATATTTTAATATATAAATATTAAATAATATTTTAATATTAAAATATATAATATTTAGCCATGCTAGAGCCATTTTTGATTCAGCATTGATTTTGTGTGTCAGAACCACAATTGAGCAATTGTTATTAAAAGGGACATCAAATGTAAAATGAATTTTACATGATGTTTTTATATAAATGTGTCAGCGGTGTTTTAACACAACCTCCCTATAAAACCTAAACCATCTTAATTATCAAGCCATTTGGATTTTCTGAGCAGTATGATGTCATACTGTCCCATATTAGCATATGTATTTTCAGCATTATTGACAACTTCTCATAAACAATACATGTGTTTTGTAGTTGGATGTAAATGTAAACATCTTTATTTTCTTCTGGCATTAGAGCTACTGAGCATGCAGTTTGTTTTGTTATTGATGGTAATTTGTCACCAAATACATAGAGGGCAGGGTGAGCGGTAGCTCATTAGCATTTAAAGAGCCATGCACCGAAGCAGGTTGCTGTGAACAGAGCTGTTTTGACAAGGTTAAAAGCCTGTTGCTTCAAAAATTTGTAGTTTTTATTGTGTTGGGCAATACATAAAGCAATGCAATTCAATAATGATTGAGAGATGGACAATGCATTTATACAGTGTGAAAATGTTTTATGGTATCATATATGATAGTGGGCCTACCAAGGAGATATAAATGTGCACATAACATGTGAAAATACAAAAATCATGTTAAAAACAAACCAGTCTCACTGGAATATGTAACTATTTTATAAAATGATGGTTTTGTTTGTATCTGTATTATGTGAGGCATACAGTGAATATGAAATAGCCACATTTACATGATTACCAACAGAATATGAGCAGAGTAATAATCTTTATTATGTGTCATTTCTAATAAAGATTGTATAAGTATAAAGTTTGTATTTAAGGTACATACAATTTTAGCTATTAAATTAGTTTTAGCAAGGTCAATTTATTCGAACAATTTTCAAATAGCACACCCCCCATCCCCCATCATAATTTCTATCACAGAAAGAAATGAAAGATAATGCCTCCGATTTAATGAGGTCGGAAATGTCACTGAGTGATCTCGTAAATGAGGCACCTAAAATATAACCTCTGTTATCACTGGGGGTAGAGTGCTGTGATATAGGGGCTGAAGATAGCAACTAGTCGGCTGGTTTGAGCTGGTTTGAGGAGGTTTGAGGAGGAACCCATATCCATGTATCTTATCACACTACCACCTTAATGCTGTAGAGAGAGGAGGAGTGCTGTAACAAGGGCTTCATTGTAACACTGTCAGTTTAAACCAAATTGAGTTGTGCAGTGGAGGTGACAAAACAATCCTACATTTTAGTGAATTCACCAAAAAATTTTAAAAAGATGTCCGCATCACTTTTACTCAACCCAATATAATGCACTCTTTGTGCTTGACGTGAATTTACACAGCGTTGACATGGTGCAGATACAGTAAATGTGGGAAAATTTAGTAACATTTGAGTGCAAATAAATAAATAATTAACCTTGATACAAAAACTAAATGCAAATTGTATGTATGTATTTGATACATCAGACTTTTATGACTTTCTTTTACATGCAATTCAGTGTTACTTGCCTTTTCAATGTAATTGCTTATTTGTTTCTGCACCTCAATGTTATTTGCATGAATAATTAACTTTTTTATTTACTGTATAACAGACTACTAGCATAAAATGCATAAAAAACAATAGCTGTCATTCTATATCTCCCAAGCATACATATTTTTACAGTTAAAGCGCAGTCGTTTTTTGTTGTTGTTTAATGCAAAACATATAAATATAAACATGTTTTGGTAACATTTTATTTTACAGTTACGCCTATTAGGTGGTTATTAGCATGCATATTACTAGAATATTTGTCATTTATTAATGCTAATTATGGACATATTCTACATTCCTAATCCTACCCAATACCTAAATCTAACTACCTTACTACCCAGGTTTTCAGTAAAGTTTTGAGTATGCCTTAGAAATGATGTACCAAATCTGATGCAGCTTTATAGGGTTAATCCCACAGTTCTTCTTAACTGGTATCACCAGGCACCAGTGACTAATTACTGTAATTCTCCTCAGTTGTTTTCCTCAGCACTGCTGTAAAGTACTGTTGAGGATCTCTAGGTTAACCGAGGCAAGTGTTGTGGGTATTCCCCTGACTGTGATGGAGGCCCTGTAGAAGGGCAGAGCTCTTATCTCTCTCTGTGTAGGAGGCGATTAGCGGAGCGTCTGACAGCTTGTCGGGTTCTCCGGACTCTAACCCCGCCTGTGGCTCAGCCGTGATAATTATCCACCAAACTGAGACCAAACCAGCGCGTCCCACTTCAGAGAAGTGTTTTGTCTGCGTCTCATTGCTGTATAGCATGTGAGTGTAAGTTAGTCACTGGCACTTTGCGGCACAAATATAGAACTAGGCTATTAAGCTGTGGGAAAAATTAATAATTATCAATGAATCGACCACATCCTGCTTAAGCTGTTTTTGGTGTCCTGCGCTCTAACCTGATAGCCCTCTGTGTAGCCGCATTGTTTGTTTTACAAACGTGCCCTTTTATGGGCTGCACTTGCGCTGCTGAATTATTTCCTCAGTCTTTTCCTATTACAAGCCCCAAAAGAATACAAGTCCCTTATGAAAATATACACTGATATTGTATGCTCACACGCTCAGACTTGTACATTTTTCTGACATATAGTTTGTACTGCATTTTATCAGTATACTAAATTACGCTATGTTTAGTTCCGGTTCTGTAATCTGATTGGCTGTTGCATGAGTGCTGTTTTAGACATTTCATTGTTTTTCCATGTTTGCTGCATTCCAGATCACAATATGAGAGCGGAGGGAAATGGTTTTTTTTTTTAGGGCTGTCAAAGTTTATTTGTTAAATTAATTAATTTTTATATTGATTAAATATATTGCAATGCAATACAATAATTTACTGGCACATAAAAAAAAAACCTCTATAGTTTTGTGGGGGAAAAAAACAACAACTTTGCTTTAAAGTTTGCTTTAAAGATCCTTTGAATTGTTTAAAAGTGAATATTACAGTAAATTATAATTATGCTGTACATATTTGTACATTCTTACAAAAAAAGGGTATATTTAAAACAAATGTTTGGGTTTTTTACTTTTTATTTATCAAAAGCAATATTTGTTTTTTATGTTTTAGTTGTATTTTTTTTTTCTCTGCAGTTTTATCTCTTTTTAAATTAATTAATTAATTCGTTTAATATTTCAGGTAAAACTAAATGAAAATCAGAAATGATCTTTGTCAACTAACTAAAATAAAATGTTATTTTATGTAAAATAAAATAAAATGCATATACAATACCCATCATTAATATTGGCACCATTGGTAAATCTGAGCAAAGGTGGCTGTGAAAATAAATCTGCATAGTTTCTCCTTTTGATCTTTCATTTAAAAATTCTAACTTCAATATTGTTGAAGTAAAATAGTTGAAAGTCGCGAGAAAATCTCATGATAAAATAAATGTTTTTCCCCAATGCTTGTTGGCTACAATTATTGGCACCCCTGGATATTCTTATGAGTTAAACATCTTTGAAGTATATTCTCATATTTAAATTTTTTAAGCATACCATGGAGCATGAAATTGTCCAGCTATGATTTCCCGTGACAAAGGATTATAAATATAAAGAAACAAAGGCCAAATTTCCTTAATCATCTATCACAAGGAGTAAAACCAAACAATACATGATGTGCAAAACAAGATTGTTGAACTTCACAAAATAGAAAGTTGCTTTAAGACCAAAATCCACATTTCAACCATCTGGGCAATAATCAAGATGTTTCAATCAACTTGACTTTGCAAATCTGCCTGGAAGAAGACGTGTGTCTGTATTTTCCTAATGGATGGTGAGATTGAAAGTTTGAGTGACCAAAGCCTCTCCGAGGATTCAGTTGTCAGACATGACTAAATCTTCAAATAAGACTACCTTCCATGGCCAAATGAAACAAAAAAAGAGTAAACCCACTAGATGTGATAAAAGTCAAAAAATCTCTTCTGGTTCTCGTGAACCCAGTGTCTCGTCTTGTGGGATAAGTGTCTCGTCCCTCCCCTAATACTGTATATACAGATAAGTATTGAACCCATCACCAACTTCAGTAAATATATTTCTAAAGGTGCTGTTGACATGAAATGATATTTGAGTATTAATATTGAAGTTGGTAACAATCCAGGTAATTCACACATACAAAGAAAACAAAACAAATAAGTTGAGAAATTAAGTTATGCATAATAAAACAAAATGACACAAGGAAAAAGTATTGAAGACATGATGTAAGAGAGGTGCAAAAAGACACCAAGACACCAGCTTAAATCTATTGGTAATTAGAAAGCAATCCTTCCCATAGTCAGTGGAAATTAACATGACTGGTTCAGTCCCAACTGGCAGCCTATAAAAAGGTGTCTTGTTACCAACATGTCACACAAGAAACATTTCATGATGGCACTGCACATCACCCAAAAACATTATGGTGTAGAACTGGCAAAATTTATATAATTGAAGGAAGGATGAATGGAAAAATATATAGAGACATTCTTGTTAAAAAATCTACTGCCATTTAAAAAGATGATGAAGATGAAATGAGGGTGGACACATTTCTGCCAGGCAATGATCCCAAACACGCAACCAAAGAAACTCTCAGTTGGTTTCAGAGAAAGTAAAGTTGCAAGAATAGCCCAGTCTGACCGACTAACCTGACTGGAATCCAATAGAAAATCTATACAGAGAACTGTGTTTAGAGTTCATAGAGGAGGCCCATGAAACATGATTTGAAGACTGGGAAGAATGGGCCAAAAATCACACCTGAGCAATAGATATGACTATAGCTTCTCCATACAGGAGGCATCTCGAAGCTACTATTAGCAGCAAAGGCTTTTGTATGAAGGAGTAAATACATGTCAGTAAGCGTGTTCTATTCTTTTTCCTTGGTTCATTCCACTTTATTACACTGAGAACTTAATTTCTAACTAATTTCTTTCTTTTTTTTCTTTTGTATGTACAGATTACTTGGATTGTTACTGACATCTTGTGAAAATTTTATGTCAACAGCACCTTCAGAAATATATTTACTAAGAAAAATGGTGATGTGTTTGATACTTATTTTACCCGTTGTACTGTATATATGTATGTGTGTGTGTGTGTGTGTGTGTGTAAACTATTAGCCATATATACAGTACATTCAAAAAAAGAGATTATTCTCAGAAAGCACTGGAATCTCTAGCACAGTTTCCCTGGCATTATTTGTGCTATATTTGTCCAGTGTTCTGCGGGTAGAGCGGGGTTTGTTGTCCTTTCTTCACCTTCGGTCTGATTTACTCTCCACTGTATGTTTTGTCTGGTTTGTTTTGATTGTTTGAATCAGTGTGAGGTCCCTTCAACAGAATCTAAACAGACATCTGCATGTTATTCCTGGCTCCATCTCGACCTGTTTATTTTATTGAAATCGTAAGACTGTTAAGCAACACCGCATGTATAGTAATTCGGTCAAGCGTGCACATAGACTAGCGTGGAGCTGTTTTTTGGTGGGGTTACAGTTTTGGTGTACAGCGCTGATCTCTGGCGCCGGCTCCTGCATGCCGTAATGAGCTTTCAGAGTTGCTGATTGCAGATAAGCTTCCAAAAAAAAGAAAAGAAAAAAAAAAAAAGAAAACAGCATGCATGTTTTGTTTTTTTCTAACATAAGTGGCAGATTTCCTCAAATACATCAAATAAAATACAGTTAAATTAAAATAAATGAATGTTATTTAATTATTTTTTACCTTGCATACTTGGTACACTACACATATTCTAGTTCTACAATGCTTTGGATGTTTTTCTTTATACAAACTAACACATGTGCACATGAACCATAACCCAGACCACATTCAAGTGGACTCGCTAGTGCACATCCCTAACGCAAGAGACTCTAAAGCTGTAGTGTATCTTCTCATGGCCTGTGGTCTCCTAATACTCACAAGTGTTTTTACAGCTAACTACAATATGTGCCAGGAATAGGCCCATGGGAACTCCTTTGCATGGCTTGCTGTGTTTTGCTTGAAAAGATTTGAACCTGCAGCCACAGGAATGCAGCCCTGCTGGTTAACGCTTCAGCAGCATCCAGGAGACAGCGAAGAAGAGATGGGAAAGGTGAAAAAAGGGAGAGTTAAAAACCCATGTCAAGTTGAAGGACAGCATGGCAATAGCTCTGTTTAGACAGAAGGGCAAAAGAGGAAGAGACAGCGAGTTTGACTGATTGCATCTGCCCGCTTACTTTGCAGCGGTACATTGCTCACATTTCTAAACAGTAGATGCAGGCGCGACACACAAGCGTGGACATGTTTGTGTGCTTCTGCTGTTAAATATGGAATTGTAGTTTTAAACCGCACAACAACGCTGTATTTTTAGATTATTTGTTTAGTCTTTGCTTCTGACTAGCTCTCGTTATCAAGTATGATATCAAGTATGAAACTTAACCATTACCAGACAGCATTCGTAAATTAAAATGAATTGTTTGTTGAGTTTTTCATTGCCGATTATGAATGTCTTGAATGAATATAAAATGAGTAGGTTGTCCTAAACATCCAGATTTTTATTTTCCTCTTTTCTTTTCTTTTCTTTTCTTTTCTTTTCTTTTCTATATATATATATATATATATATATACATATTTTTGTTTGTGAGATATACAGTATCAGATTCATGTGGACTTGCAGTTGCAAATTTCTTTTTTTTTAAAATAGATTTCTGATTAGTACTTCAGCCTGAAAAAAACTTAAAATCGTTTTTTTTTTTTTTTTTTTTTTTTTTAAGTACGACAACACTTTGTTTTTGGCAGATATAAAACTGGTGTTGGTGTAGCAGCAGTGATGTCATACCTAATCATTTCCTCCTAAATCCAAACACATTCAGACTGTTGACTTTATGAACTTTGACCTAACAGTTCAAATCTGTCTAACGACTTACTCATGTTTCCTCATCAATATCATAATTACACTAATTGAAGCCAACATCTTCTTACTTCCTCTATCTAGATATACCATTTTTCAGCCCATGCAGTGATGTCATCCGCTGGTGATGCACTTGAAGGTGGACTCGGCTGGACACAGATAATTAGTGTTTTAGCTTGGATTACTCAGTGTTCATTAGGCAGGACATCTTCAGTTGCTGGCCCGCAATAAGATTAAGTGTTAGTGAGACGTTTATCACTGAAGCTAGTGTCCTCTTATCGCCAGGGTCATTCTTCAGTCTCCCTGTGCTTCGCCGGAAGGTGAAGACGTTTAGAGGACTCGTGAAGATTCATGTTGCCATAAATGAATGGGCATGAATTCCGTCAAAACCACATTGGCTGTCCACTTAAGACAACCCTGCCGTCGGAGGTCAGCAATCAGCTGTGTGCACAAATCAAACCATAGATGTCCACATCGCCAGCCAAGAACAAGCTAATGTTTCACTCTAATGAGCACTTATGGCAATATGATATTGGACTCTTGTCTGGAGACAACTCATCTCTCAATGAAGTTGAGCTTTAAAAGGGGTCCTGGAAGGATTACGGTAAGACCTTTGTCAGCGGTGGCACTTTGAAAAGCACAGTTAAATTCTATTCATATCACTCGTCAAACTTTAAATAGCCTCCCAAACCATCATTATGGGACATCCAGACGACATCAAAAGCATCAGCCACTTATTTCTTGTAACTGTGACTTTACTGTACGCTTCCCAATTTGTTCTCATGCCAGTCTAAGGGTTTTCAAACTGGGATCCAGCCAGGGGCAGCCAGAGTAAAATTATTGGTAACACTTTAGTACAGGGACCATTTCTTAATGTTATTAAGTAGTTGCTTATTAGCATGCTTAACCATTTTTTCCCTGTTTAATAATACTTATAAAGCACATAGTCTGTATGACCATATTCTACATCCCTAGTCTTACCCAATACATAAACTTTACAACTTCCTTATTATCTATTAATTATGATTTTATTGAATAGTTTATAGTCATAGATATTTATTAACTAAATATTAAAATACAGTGTGACCAAATTGTTAAAAAATGCAGACTTTATAGTTGTATTGTTTGCTAACAATTTATTGTAAATAAGATTGATCAAGTGTTTTATTCTTTTGACAGCTAGTGTAGGAAAAATTATACAAAAATCATGTTTTTCAGATTACTTAAAATGCTCACAGATAATGCATTTTTTGTAAGACATGTTTCTAAAAATTCTTAAATGTCCTGAATTAGCAAAGGAATAGTCCTGGCTTGATCTAATTTCTATCTGGGAAACCGGCCCTTGATGTACTAAGATAACTGAAAAATAAATAAAAGTATATAAGCATATTCGTAAAACACACAACAAGAAAATTACTTTTAAGTTAAAATAAAAAAAATATATATATATTCAAAATATTAATGCAAGCCATGATAGCAACCAAGGCTGCATTTAAACAATAATATAGTGAAATATTCTTACAGTTTACAATTTATTTTACAATTTTAATTTTACATTTATTGTCACATAATAATAAGATTATCTTATGAATGCACCACAAAAAAAATCAGCAACATTTTTTTGTCATTACTGTCACTTTCATGGATTCTATTTTTAAAACAAGATAAAATGAAGAAGTAAAAATAAAGTGTGTCCTGGAATAAGCTACACTGTGCTGTAGTCAAACATCACAGGTAAAATAAAAGTCAAATTAAAAAATTTAAGAGTTCAGGGGACCATCTGTTAGTTTCAGGTTACCAGATCCCATCTCTACACACAGATGTTCAGTGATTTCCCATCGCACAGCAGCCCTGAGAGAGAACTGATTAGAGTCAGCTGCTTTGGAAACGCATCCCTTTTAATATACTTCTTTAATGATGCCAGATACCATAGCGCTGTTGAATGTGTCAATTTGAGCCAAGTTCATTGAGATATCAGACAGATGACATTTACCCATTATGATTGTGCAACCACCTATAAGTCATAGACATTGACTAACCTCTTTTTTCTTAGCGTTGGCCATTGTTTTTGAGCAAGACTTTTCAAAGACACAAGGGAAGCTGGTTGAAATTAAGTCCCTGAAGTGTTTTTTGTTTACGCTGCTGGCCATTTCCTGTTCCTGTTTTGTGTCCTGTGCACCTTTTTACTCTAGTCAGTGTTGTTGTTATTATCCAAGGTACATGAGACGCTAAAATCTGTTTTGACTAATTTGTTCCTGTTGGCAGAAGAGGATCAGTCAATAAGCAGCATATCCTTAATTAGTACTTTGGTTGTTTTGCGATGGAAGCCTGAGAAGAGAAGTCCTTGTGAGACAATCCACTTGCATTACACTGACATTTCCTATGGCCCAAAGGTATTGATTAAAGGTGAAGTGTGTAATTAGTCTGACGTTTAATATGCAGAGACAACTGTAAGTAAGCCACTCGTAATGCCAAGTGCACTCTACAAGGCACATTAAAAGACTTAGTTTCTTGTTTTCTGTCGAGTTAATCTGCCCCTTAGAAAATTACAGCCTAGATGCTTCAATTACAATCCTTCTCCTGCTCGACTGAAGCTACAATTATGAAATTCACTCTCTTGTAAAATGTGCCACAAATTATTGGTATGATAGGAGGAACTTACAGTTGACTAGCTGGCCTTAATCAGTTTGTGATTTGCTGCAGTGACTTTATGAAGTGTACACACCAAAAGTGATCATGTTTTGACATAAACTATATATTATTGCGAATTCCCCCAAATTCAACACTTGTTTTAAAGACTTAAAACATGACAGATAGGAGTTGTATGGTTGAGTTCACAAAAGTGTAAACATTGAATCATTGCTCTTGTTCGAACAGAAAGGGTCTTGAAAAACAATATTTTGGCAATACTGTTTGGTGCCACAAGTGGTGCAAAAAATACACACTTCACACAAGAATAGCATTGATAAAGCCACATGGTGTTTAGTAACTTCATTGTCAAGGTTTTGAACCTCCTGAGGTTCCCTCTTTCTCATATATCACTCTCACTAAACTCACAGACAGGCAGAAAGGCCTTTGACCAGAACATGTCATCTTGCACACATGCAACTCACCAGTGATTGTGTGTGTATATGTGTGTGTGTGTGTGGGTGGGTGTTCACGTCTGTGGTCATTGGTTGTCAAAGATGTGGGCCCTGACAGAGGCACTGAACAGATGTGAAGTGTAGACAAATATTTGTCAGAGAGATGTATTTTTCCATGCTGGGATTAGCATTGCAGCTAGAATGGTCAGCCAGGCCATGGAAGCAAGTAACTAGACACCACCCTCAAGACTTCAAGCGTGAGGAATGATAGAAAAAGTAAACGAGGACCTATGTGAGAAGCAGCACTTGGACAACGGCAGGATTATCTCATAATGCCTTGCTTTTGTCAAACGCCACTTTGCCTTGATGAGGCAGCCTGAGCATTTCTCAAACTTCCTAGTTGTGGTCTGAGAAAATGGCAACACCAACTTAAGATTAACTGTGAGAGAGAGACATGGAGAGTTGTTTTAACTCCAACCTGGAAAAACACCTTTCCACTTAAGCATTACACTTACGGCTCTGCTTGTAAAAACAGTCGGGCCACATGTTACTCTCTCATTGCGAGTAGCTGTCACCTTTGAGCGGTGAAGGAGTTTGATGTGGAGGTCTGCAGACTGCAGAGCGTGTAATAGGAGTCCCGCAGAACTACATCTCCATCAACACGTATGAAACACCTGGAGAAACACTCGCTTGAACTGCTGCGAGAAGATTAATGGGTTAGAGGAACATCACAGCTCCAACCGCAAAATCATTGTATCATGTTAAACGGATTTCTGTTGACAGTGACTTTACTTTGCCTCTTTATTGTAGCCTCACAGTCATGTAATTGTAAGTTTAACGGTAAAAGACTGTAAAAATGCTACAACAAAAACCTGTTAATTGGACAACTTTAAGTTTCCTTACTACAGTATATACGCTGAAAAACTTAAACTCAAATAAATGTCTCGGACAGCTCAATCAAGAAAAACTCATAGGTGAAAATTATTTACAACCTGAATTCTGAAATGTTGGGACTTTTTTAAAATTTTAATAAAATGAAAGCTAAAATAATTTCAAATCACATGAGCCAATTTTTTATTCACAGTACAGTAGAACATAGAGAACATAGCATGTTTAAACTGAGAAATTTACAATGTTAATCACAAATTTGATGCCTACTACAGGTCTCAAAATAGTCAAGGTTATGTACTGTGGAGTTTTGGTGTTGGAATTTGATTCCATTCCTGCCTGCTGAAGTGTTTGTGGTTGTCTTTGACATATTTTCTGCATTATTTCATGCGCCGAATGTTCTCTATAGATGAAAGATATAACTAAATCTAAAAAAGATAAAAGGTCTGATTCCGAAGAAGAGGAAGAGTGAATTATATAGGGTGGTCTACTAATCAAATGGTAATTCATTTTATGTTTTGCTCTCTACAATCTACAATTGGACATGTTAATGATCAATTATAATTATGACAGTTAATAATAACTGAAGGTTGACAGAATTGGTTACATGATTATGATGGTAAGAAACAATGTATTTTTTTTGTTTAAGAAAAAGTTTAGTAATGGTATTGACTGTTACATTATTTTTAAGTGGCTTGTCATTAGTAAATTAAAACACCAGATTAATATGTAAACAATGTTAATAGCTTGATTAGGAGGGTGTTTTGCACCTTTAACTTATTGGTCACAAAAAAGAGAAAGCATCTTATAATTTACAGTGAAAATTGACATTCCCAGAATTCCTTGTCTGAAACATATGGGCCATATCTCCACTCCCACAATGGAAGTGGACAGTGATCTATTGGGTGAGCTACTGACAATGAACAAAATGAACATGGATACAGCCAGATCGTAATGAACAGAGATGCTTTCTCAAAAGCTGAGTCGATTGTAGAGACCAGTGGTGACAATGGGTAGACGATCTACTTAGGCTCATGATGTTTTTGGGAAACAAAGCCCAGTGCCGTCGTTAGCGGGGAGTAAGTTGGTGATGATTCTCTAGGGAAATCACCGGGGCCCACAGCTCCAGCCTGCAGTCCAACTCAATCTAAGAGCAGCACAAATGAATTTAGGGTTGCAAAAACAAGCAGAGCTGATGATAATCAGCTGTGTGTGATATATTAACAACATCATTAAATAATGACACTAATACCAGTATATTGACTACCACAAAGCTTAGTACAGTACATTAAATCACCTTGATTCATGATTCATTTAACTACCCTTCTTATAAATTTTACAGTACATCTGAAAGGGGAAGTCTGAATTCCTACAAATGCTTATCCTGTAAGATCATCCGCCTTTAAACTGCTGAAGTTTTATTGCATGCCTTCAAGTAAATCTTAAAAGTAGATTTTAACACCAAAAGATTTGCTCTGCTGTAAGCTGTTAGTATTGAAATAACTGTTTCTTACTAGATTACAGGTATGCTGTAAATTTAATTATTTTAGTGTCATATGCAATACCATGATGGTGTTTTGAGGTTTCATTAATCATGTGGCTTTCTCTTTATACGATAAAAAATTATATCATAGTATATAGTTTTTACTTCCAAAAACCATTAATTTGACAGTGTTTTAAAGTAACATTTACAGTACCACCGGTTTTACAGATCAGGCTTAAGCCTAGTCCTAGACTAAAATGTAAGTCTAAGCGGTTTCAACTGAAATAAACTTGCACTGACTGGTCTTAAATATACCAGTGCTTTAGTTTTGTCTTAAGATGCACCCTGGTAAAGTCTTTTTCTAAGCATGTTTATACAAATACTTAAATGTCCTAATTGAACTATGGCTTAATCCTGACTTAGTCTAAGCCCTGTCTGTGAAACCAGGACAATTTTTACAATGTACTGTATGTTAAGTT
>JAUCMS010000145.1:16015909-16026226 GCA_032357445.1 Enteromius radiatus | reverse complement strand
TGAAGAACTCCTTCCACTCCTCGATCCACGTTGATGTCTTTCCTGTATGGATTAAAAGAAAGGAAGATTACTGATATGTTTGATTCTCACCAAAGACTTTGAATGCATTGCTTTAGTTTCATTACCTGCCATTCCTTCGTTGTCCACCCTGCTTCCTGCAAATAAATATACTTACTTTACCTCACGTCTCTGTCCGCTTCGTTACATCCACAGCACAAATGTTTTCAGCATTTATAATACAAATAAATCTTTCTTGAGCCCAAGATCAGTTCTCTAGGAAATACATTGTCATTACAGTAATAAATTAAAATTTTTTAATATATTTAAATATAGAAGGGTTAGTTTAAATTGCTATATTTTTTCAATATTATTATTACTGTTTTACTGTATTTTGGTTAAATATATACCATATTATGCAGAAGAGATATCTGTTAGCATATAAAAACTCGTTACTCTTTCTAAAATCATTCAGCCATCCAGTTCTTGGTAAATAACAAATGTCATAATGTCATGATGGCCTCAGATGCTGGTCTATTCTTCAGCTCATTATTAGTCAAAAAACACCCACTTACACAGGAAGAGAAGCTTGACTGACCTGTAAAGCAATCAGTGCATTTGTGTAATTCACAGGCTACATGTTGTATGGTTATCTGATCCATATTACAACACAGATAAATTGGTAACAATAAGGTGTCATTTATTAAAATTAGCTAATGGATTAACTAAAAAGGACAAACAATAAACAATACATTTATTACAGTATTGATCTTTGTTAACCTTAATTCGTAAAAAAACTACAATCATTCATCGTTTATTCATGTTGGTTTAAAGTGCATTAACTAATGTTAACAAACACAAATTGTGATTTTAATAATGCATTAGTAAATGCTGAAATTAGCATAAAACTAAGATTCTTAGTTCATGTTAACTAATATTATCTAATGAACTTTATTGTAAAGTGTTACTGATAAATTCAAATAACGGTGCATTCATCTCTGAAATTATTTTAAAGATTTGATGTTATTAATCTGATAAATCTGACAAATCAGTAAAACATTTCATTTTTAGAAGTGCTGGTGATATCAACCTGACACCTTTATACTCCCAGAAATTTCATAAACCTTCAGATTAATTAACATTTAATGACGATTAAGCTATTAATCTAGTTTCATGAGGAAGCACGCACGAACGATTGCTCACAGCTGCCCCCAATCTCACCATTATTGATCTCCTCTCCTCCGCCTTAAATATCGTTCATTTCCCTTCCTCGGCTTCTGCGTTTTTTGTCTTCCTCCGCCTCCCGTTCCACCACCTGAGCAGAGGCTGACCCTTGCAAAGGGTCCCTTGTTTCCAGGTTCTCCACTTCCTCCGGGGGGCACGCGGGGACCAGGTTGGGCTCCGAGCATCTGTTAACCCTAGCCTCCTAGGGGTTTAAACAGTCCACCAAACAGGCTACTTTATCGCAGAGGGAGTGGGAACTAATGAAATTAGCATTAACATTTAATAAATAAATAGTTTAATCTCATCATTATACATTACCATCACTCTATTCTCCTATTTGATAATGTTCAGTGCTTTGCTACAATCTGTATTGGTAAAAACGCTATATAAATAAAAGTGACTGACTGAAAGTGATTAATAAAATGCTTCTCAAACCTGTCCTGGATGTTAGTATTTTCTTCTTTTTTCTAGCCAAAAAATATACAAATATGATATAATAAAGAACAATATAAAGTAACAATTAACAATAGTTAATTTCTACATATAGAAATATAGTAAAATACCATAGCTTTTTATTAAGGGAGAGTTCACCCAAAAATGAAAATGCTGTCCTCATTTTCTCATGCTCATGTTGTTCCAGACCAATAAAAATTAATTTCTTCTCTAGAACACAAAAAAGGGATATTTTGAGAAAACAACAATGGTTTGGTATCCAACATTCTTCAAAGGAAATTAAAAACAAATCTCACATGCATCTCATACAGCTTTGGAATGACTTGAGGGTGAGTAAATGACAGAAAGTAAATTTTTGGGGGTGAACCATCCCTTTAAGATATTAACAACTGTTGTTATTATTATCGTTATCTATATAATTTACATCTGTATGTAAAGTTTAAGGTCATATACCATGCATCATCTTTTAAATAAAGTCCAGAAAAGTTATTTCGCAACAGCTGCTATAGCTCTGAATAATAAAAAATAAATAAAAACAATTATTTTCTGGCAGCAGCGTCCACTTCATTTGGATTCGGGTCACTAAGGGCAGTTTTTTTCACCAGCATGTCAATTTGCACAAGACTACTTGAGCTTATGTTTTCAGGGCATTAGGGTAATTTTTTACTTTTTCTATGGCTTTTGAAATTATAAGTTTGGTTCATTGCTTGTGGAAATCATTAGCTCTCTGATAGATAGTGTGCATTTTAGAGCTGTAGCCAGAAGACTAGAGGAAGCTACCCACTTAGGTATTCACCCCTGACTGTGTCCAACACACGGATGGGATCCAGATGTGCAGTGTGTGCGCGCTGACGTTTCCTCGTTGAGTTGAGTGAGATCAGCGTTGCCATCTGGAGCAGTACAGGATAGAAACCTGCATTTGCATATCTACCCCATGATGATGCTGTCATAAGAAGTCAAAGATTTAGTGTTGCTTTAAAACAGCCTGTGGCTGAGACTACACATTTCGGTTTGAATCCAAATTTTGCTGATTAAAATAATACACTTGTGTCAGGACCACCGAAAGAAACAGGTACCACACACAACTTTGGTAACTCAAGTTCAGTGCTTGAGTTAGTCTATATTTACATTTGGCTTAAGGATGTGGTGCACTCTTTTTCTGCATTTTTTTTTCTTAAAAAATTGTAGCTTGACTCACCCTATGAGTCGTCAAACTAACACGAACACAATTACACGTTAACACCTTTTATTTTTAGTATGCTAGGTTGAGGGAGTGACTTTAAAGTCAACATGATATCAAAATTGACCCCATTTACTTTATGAATGCACTTTACTGCTCTTATTGTGATCAATTCATTGGTATATGTTATTCCAAAGAAAAAAAAATGTTTGTCTTTGTAATCTTTAATCAAAATGTAATAACTCACTCTTCCTCTGAAACAACTTTCCTCTTCCGTTGACGTTAATCTGACGGCATGGATGAGGACTGACAGATTTAGACAGGGTTTGGGTAGTGTTGAATTATTAGCCCCTGCTGGTATATGCCATATATATATATAAATATATATATATTTTTTTTTTTAATTGTTACTACAAATGCTTGGTTTTAAAATAAAAATGCACTTCGTTGTATTAAATGTACACTTGTTGTGCACTTAAAATCTTTAAAGTATATATACTGTATGAAGAGTTTATTTACAAAAACAGATTTTTTGTTGTTGTTGTTGTTGTTTTAATTTTTAAAAATCATTTTTATTGCATTTTATTGTGTTGGTTGCCTGTATTTTTAGTTATTTTTTAACTAAATTAAAATAACTGCATTTTGACTGAAAATCAGAACAACTGAAAATCATAGCAACTGAAAATTATAAGGTCTGTTAATAATAGTGCACTTTAATTGCTATTTTAAAATGCACTTTGTAATATCAAATTAAATGTTTAAAACACATTTTAAATTTTTATATAAAAATGCATATATTTTGATGTGCTGACTATAAAGTACATGATTATAATATTAACTGTAGTGTGTTATTCCGTATTACGTTTAAAATTAATTTGCGACTTCATATTTACAAAGTCTTAGGACTTACATAAAGTATATTTTAGCTTAACATACATTTTATTATCAGTACATTTGACAGTATATCATATTCAATAAAAGTAATTAAGAAACTGCACATAAAAATGTACTTATGTTTGACTTAAGTGGGTCAGAAAACACTGTTAAGTTCAACTGATTACATTTAATTTAAATTTAAACTATACTACATCTGCATTTAATTGTAAATAACAAGCATTCTAACACCTTTTGTTTTGTCAGTATTGTAACGCTCACAGTCAAGACGGGAGACTGAATTCAATCAAAGGTGTTTATTTAAACAAACTTGCAAAATAGGCTCAACATAAATCTCAGGCACAGTGGCAAATCAAAGAATAAACTTAAAAGTCCTCTTCACTGCAATCTCCTCAATCGTTGTCAATGTGAGCCATGCTTCTGGCTGCGACTCAGGTAAGTATCAGAGGTTGTAGGTGTAGACATGTAGGTGTGAGACGCACTGGATTCCAACAGGCATGAGAAGAGATCGTTCAGGTAAGTTTCACAGTCAGATGTTGGGACCTTGAAGCAGACAAACAGGTAAGCACAGGATGCAAAGCAGGTGAGTAACACTGTTATCTCAAGCTCAGCCGTCAACTGAATGGTGAGCGCGTCTTTTATGCTTCAGCTGGTGATTAGAACAGGTGTGTCTCGTTAATACGCTGGTGACTGAGAACGTTCACAGCTGGCTGATTCCCGATCCGCTGACTGAACGGGCGTGACACTACCTCCCCCTCCCGGAAGGTGCGTTCTTGCACCTAATGACATCTAATGGGCGGGAGGGTGGAATGTCCTGGAGGCCACCCAGGGCGGAGTCGAAGGGGGAGACAGCCAGCCGATGGCAAGGATCCCGAGGGCCAAGGCTGAACACATGGTGCCGGCGACCGACACGGATAAGGGGATCCGGAGGGCCACAGCGGAGCAGGAGCGAGAAAGGACCAAGGCAGAACCGGAGGGAGGGAGGAGCCTGACGGAGCTGGAAGGACGGAAGGATGAGGCAAAGCTGAGGGAGTGTAGTCCCAAGGCGATGGACGGACTACGATCGACCATGACAAAGCTGGGGGGACGATCGAGCCCAGTGGAGCTGGTGGACTGACGGGCACAGCAGGAGAGAAGGGAGCTAGGGCCCATGGAGAAGCCGACGGGAACTGGTTCGGGGATTGGCTCAAGAGGCTGTGACTCAGGAACTGGATCGGGGATTGGCTCTACTGGCTGTGACTCAGGAACTGGCTGAAATGTGCAGACTGGACTTTTGTGGATTGGGATCAGCGTTCTTTTCGCTGATCTCACCGATAGCATAGCTGAATTTTGGTTCCCAAGTTGTTAGGTTGGAGAGCTGGCACTCCTGGCTGGGACTGTAGACTCGAGAACGGTTCTACTGGCTCTGCTGACTGTGATATAGGAGCTGGATCGGATATTGGCTCCACTGTTAGAGTGGAATCTCCCAGCCATAAGGCCAGGTCCATGAGCTGGATGAGTGAGCCCGGATTGTCGGTTAGGGAGACCTGTTTGGCCAGATCCTCATGCAGCCCTAACCAAAACACAATACGAAAAGTCTGTTCACTCCAGGGCATCAAATGATATGACTCGGCGAACTCCTCAACATACTCGCCAATGGGACAGCCGCCCAGAGTGCAGGTCTGTAGGAATGCAGCCACTTCCTCCTGCTCCATCTCCAACACCAACTCCTCAGTTTATCTGTTTGGGGCTGAGCTTCTGTAACTCTCACAGCCAAGATGGGAGACTGAATTCAATCAAAGGAGTTTATTTAAACAAACTGGCAAAATAGGCTCAACATCAATCTCAGGCACAGTGGCAAAACAAAGAATAAACTTAAAAGTCCTCTTCACTGCAATCTCCTCGATCGCTGTCAACGTGAGCCGTGTGAGTAGTGATCTCTCAATCGCTTCTTCGTAAACGCTGTGGCTGTGACTCAAGTAAGTATCAGAGGTTATACGACAAGTAGGTGTGAGACGCACTGGATTCCAACAGGCATGAGAAGAGATCGTTCAGGTAAGTTTCACAGTCAGATGTTGGGACCTTGAAGCAGACAAACAGGTAAGCACAGGATGCAAAGCAGGTGAGTAACACTGTTATCTCAAGCTCAGCCGTCAACTGAATGGTGAGCGCGTCTTTTATGCTTCAGCTGGTGATTAGAACAGGTGTGTCTCGTTAATACGCTGGTGACTGAGAACGTTCGTAGCTGGCTGATTCCCGATCAGCTGACTGAACGGGCATGACAAGTATGTTCTTTTAAAGTGCATTATTGCTATGCTAATGTCTACTTTTTGACAAGAGCAAATTAGCCAAAACCATTAAATTAAAAATGGCATGTATAGGTGAAAATAAAGACTTGAATTTCTGTGAATAATTGCTGGCCTTTTTTTTTTTTTTTTTTTTTGCAAGAGAGAAAGAAAGAAGAAATACTAATTTCATGCAGTATTAAAAGATTGTCATTACAAAAGATTCAAACTATAAACAACACATACACTGACTATTTAAAACTAACACAGATAAGCAAAGAGGTTTTTAATTTGACAGTTCACACAACAGTGAACTGAATTCTCCACAGCGGCTCCAGATCTCGACATATCATTACTTTTAACAACTTTCTTTTTTTGATCGTTACAGTTGCATGAAGTTAATACCTTTATTAAGCATTCTTCACTTTGACTACATGCCACATCTACTTTGTGGTGCTCCTTCATATCCAGGATCATCTCTACCACGGGACTCAATCTCCATTCTAACTCTCATTTTAGTCCTCTCACAAAGGTTTCCTGTCATCTGCGATAACCCGTCTTCCTATCTTCCACCCTGACCTTATATAAAATATGCTTCACTTCAAAGAGTCAGGGAGAAGGAACTTGGTGGTTGCGGAGGTCCTGAGTACAGAACGAACATTTCTAAGACAGTGTGTGAAAAATCATCTTTTGAAAACAAAAGCTTCTCTAATGAGGCATTAAGACCAACCCAAACACATCAGAACTCATCTCTCTCTCTTTTTATCCATTTGTTGACACAATACTAAACACTGTCCATGACCCCTGAGCTTATGCTTGTGGAAACAAACATTTAATATTAGAAGATTGTCTGATTTCACGCCTCCCTGGGACTCTCTTTTTCTTTGACTAATAAAGCAATATCAACTTTTGGTTATTACTAAAGCTGGCATTTTGATTTAGGTTGACAGTCTTAATGGGTTGAAGCTGAGGTGAATACTTTTCCTAAAATAACATATGAAGGCTTTTCAAGCCTTTTTTCAATCAAGAAGCTTTTCATACAGATGGAAATTAAATCTTAAACAACCACATCGTACTAGATCATGTACATATATTCTTGCAGAATGTGCTTTCATTATTGCTTTAATGTAATAACTTGTGCTACAACAGCACCATCTAGCGTGTAAATGGTGCTTTAGCAATACATTCATTCATTTACACAGTACTTGGCTTACAAACAATCTCTCTCCCTCTGCTTTTATTTTTTATTTTTATGGGTAGTTATATTTCTTAGAGATCTTTGCTTGTCTACATTAGATACAGATAACGTAGCACAGTAATATCACATTTATTTCAAAGCATTAATAGGAGAGTGATTTAGTATGTTTATCCCTGTCTATAGAGAGTTTCTCTACTAGTAGGCTGTTTTGGTTTGTGATGTCTAAACCACATACTGTAAGACATGGCCATTCAAAAAAGGAGCTCAAAAATCCATGTGAATGGGTGTTGTTTTAGTTCTGCACAATAGTTTTAACACCAAATAGTGTATATCTGATATACACACAAAAAAAACCTTTTGACCTTTTAGACCATTTTGCCAATGATTCGCTTACAAAAAGCAGAACAGAGCAGAATGGAGGTTAGAATGGCTGAATCAACCTGAGTTCCTCCAATATAACTACACAAAGATAGATGTAAAGATACTGTAAGTGCACAAACACCAATCTAAATTAACCAAAAGGGAAATGCAACATAAAGCACACGTGAAAACTAAAAGTTGTTAAAATGAATAATTTGTTTCATCAACGATCAAATAAGCAAAATGTCAAAGAAACATGTATCAAAAGAGAAAAGAAAAACAACAA
This sequence comes from Enteromius radiatus, assembly GCA_032357445.1. Taxonomy (NCBI): domain Eukaryota; kingdom Metazoa; phylum Chordata; class Actinopteri; order Cypriniformes; family Cyprinidae; genus Enteromius; species Enteromius radiatus. Next base: position 16,018,370 of record JAUCMS010000145.1, on the reverse strand, counting down.
AGGAGGAACTCAGAGGGAGAGAAAAATATATATCTCCCAAAAGAAAGCAACAAAAACCACTAATCAACCAAAAATCAAAAGAAAGGAAAACAAAAAAATAAGGCTTGTTTCTGGTCACTTTCCGTTTAACATGTTCTCCGTCAGCATCCTTTATATGAGCAATCAGCACTCATGCCATGAGACACAGGTGCACCAAAGTTGTCCTAAGCAAATCAAACCTTTATAGCAATCGTGGGCGCTGCTCACGTGGTGACCATCAGCGGAAATAGAAACAGAAACAGTGGACGTGTTTGTTGTGTTTGTTTGTCCGTTTTAAAGTTCTTGAGTTTTTAAGTAATTTTTCTTGCATGGCTCTTGGATTTATTTGGAAAGCCAAATTTATTGCCATTAATTGCCTTATTGTTGGCTCTGTTCCTCCTTCCTGCATGTCTGAACACATCACCGGCCAAACAACCAGTGAGGATTCAGTAGGACAGAAAGTTTCTTGAATATTGGCTTTTGCTGAGATTTGATTAAAAAAACAGCGACCCTGATTACTCTGTAACCATTAATGGTTTTGACATCATACCGATCGCTGCCCTGAAGTTATGGAGAAAAAGCAAGGAGGTGGTGTTTGCTTATATATAAAACCACAAATGGTGCAGTTCTGTTATTGAGAGAAAGAGTGTGTGTAAACTGCAATGCATGCTCTGGATGCTCCACATTTGATTATGGGTGATTTGAATAAATGTTCCATGAATCAATGTTTGTGGAACTTTTATCAATATGTGTCCTGCCCCACACGTTTTAACAAGACTCTTGACCTCTACTATGAATCAGTTAAAGGTGCATACTGTATAAGTTCATTGTTAAGCCTCCGGTGGGGGGCAGTGGACCTGTCCTACTTGGCCCTATATTCAAAAGTGTTTTAAAAAGAGAAAAACCTTAAACTAAGAGTTTCAGAGTGTGGTCCAAGGAGTCCACCGCAAGGATACCTCGAATGTACAGACTGGGATGTTTTTTATGACTCTTGTGTGGATATAGATGAACTCACAGATGTCGTTGGTACTGTAGTTATATCTTGTTCTGTGAAAATATGCAGGCAGCGGAAAAGCCCACTTGGATAGATCGGGCAGCAGGCTCGCCTACCAGGGTGGGCCCTACAATCTGAGGACTGTGCAGCCACCAGCGGAACTCCTGGAGGGCCAACTGACCACTCCGGAGGAAGTGCAGCCACTGGCGGAACCTCAGAAAACAAGACTTGCTTCTCACACAGTTCCTCGGACCGTGGTTCGGGGCTTGGACCCGACAAATGCGGACTGTGCACCGCGAGGATGTCTGAGAGCACTTCTGGCTGTGAAACCGGATCCGGCCACACTGGATCCAGATCACAGACCCGGTCTGGCGGATCCGGCCACTCGAAACCCAATTCGCTAACCGACGGGACAATACACCGTCCCTCGTACCGTGCTACGGGGCTAATACCCGTTAATGGTTGGCTCGGGTTCATGAGGGCCTTTGATAATTCGACAGGCTGTAACCGGCAGTGACAGACACGGTCCCTCGTACCGTGCTACGGGGCTAATACCCGTTGCTGCTTGGCTCGAGGATGTGAGAGCCTCAGGCAGTTCCACAGGCTGCATTACCGGGACCGACTGGACAGGAAACAGCCTTCTCGGCTGTTTAACTGGGACTGACCAGGCAAAAAACAGCCTCTTTGGCTGTAAAACCGGGACCAACAATGCTTTGTATGGCTACACCGTGAAATGGGACTAGGACCTGTTATAGGCGGGTTAGAGACCGCTCTAGTCTTCCGTACAGACAGCAACAGGGAGTTAATACATGTGAGATCAGCCCCCTATGCCCATAAAGTACCTTACAGTCCTCAATAGCCACACTCACGACGCCTGGAAAACTGGAGTGACGTCCGTAGTGGCTGAAGACAGGTGCAGAGGATCTAAGGTAGTGGTGATCTCATGTGTAGACTCGGGATCGGCGGCCCTCTTGTGTGTAGGTTTGAGTGTAGCGGCCATTTCGTAAGAGGACTCAGGTGTGGCGACCATCTGACACGGTGTCCTGCGATCAGCCGCCATTTTGTGCTTGAATGGCGCATGCCGAATGGTGCAGCGAGTGCCGACCCACGCGTTCCAGAGATGAAATCCTGAACATACGCGTCAATGTGACGTCCGTCCTGATATAGTGATCACAGGAATGTCTCTGATGCGGAATAGATATCCTGCCAGCGAGGCGATGAATGTACTTGGTGTGAGCCCTGAGTAAACCTGTCGCTGAACACTTTATGACGGATCATTCTGTCATGACTTAGGACGAGAGACGTTCGAGTTCACGTGCAAGCGGGTTTATTAATACTTCAGGGTCAAAACAGGCAGAAATAGAGCACCGGAAAACAGAGTCAATGGAGGCATAGACAAAGGCAAAACGTGAACAAAGCAAGGGTCGAAATACCGTGAATCAGTCCGAG
>JAUCMS010000145.1:15980135-16000822 GCA_032357445.1 Enteromius radiatus | reverse complement strand
GATCAACTCAGAAACCCGAATACCGACCTTAACCCGATCATAACCCGGATATTGGCTGCATGTAAACGTAGTCACTGAAGCTACAGGCAGGTGAGTTTAAACTAGGTTTGGAGCTGAATTCTGCAGGGCTGCGGCTGTCCAGGACTGGAGTTCGCCACCCCTGCCATAGTCTCTGTTTAGTACCTTTAAATGCTATTTGGGTTCATACCATGACAAATTAAGTCATTAGACACAATAGTATTTCACAACCAAAGCTGATGTGAGTGGCTTCTGTACCTCTCACAAACCAATTATTTTGTTCACACTGCATTCATTTATTCATTTATTTTAATGTAATGTAATTATGTGCTTTATGTGATATATATTAACTGGTTTCATGTAAGCCAAACATGTAATTTAATCAGACTGTATCAACCTGATATGTTACATTATCAGAAGTACAAATGAGTCTCTGAAATAACAGCTGCATGTTACTTTTTTCCCAGTGTACATTTTAGTGCATTACTAAATGTATTGGAGGTGCATGTAAAGAAATATTTTGAGACTCATCTTACATTTTAATACAATTTTACATGTGATGAATTGTAGATTTTATGAGGTAACACTGTTTGATCGTTGCTTACTCTACTCCATGTTTGTGCTGAAATACAAAACAGAATGCTGAAAGAAAGAACCATAAAAAGTTTTACAGCTTAAACATGACAGATGTTTTAATGTGTGAGTAAAACCCAGCTTCTCAGCATTGTCAGGACAGTTTTGCTAATCAGAAAAACGTGACAGTTTTGCTAATCAGAAGGGTCAATGGCTCTTTTGTCCAAGCTACAAATCAGTGAACTCTTCAAGTACTTCTTAAACTTTTGATCTCTCATGCCATATATAAGTGGGCTCAGCAGACGCGGTAAAATGTTGGTGAGAATGAAGTCGCAGAAGTAGATTATAGACTGATAGCGAGGAAAGAGAGAAGTTAAGGCACCATCCAGGAAAGTTGTGAACAGGGACAGTGTAGAGAGCAGTAACTGGACTCCATGCAGTAAAATGGTTCTCCTGGCTTTCTGTGCTTGAGCTGGTTCTGAAGCAGCTGCTTTAGCAGAAAACAGCACTTTAAAATAAGTGTAGAAGAGCAGCACCCACACTGAACACATGTAGCCAATGTCAAAGATAGCATGACTTATTACATAGTATTCAAAATCGAACAGATAGTGGGAAAGGCACATGCGGCTAGAAGTAAAGAAAGATAGAGGACGACTAACTAAGAGCTCAAGCAGATCCACCATGCCAGGCACAGCTCCCACTAACCAAATGATGCTGATCAGGATTTTGGTGTTTCGGATGGTGCATGTTTGTGCATGATGTAGAGGGTAGCAGACGGCCACAAAGCGTTCAATAGCCATGCCGGCCAGGTTTAGCGGCGTGTTCTTGTAGACATTGCTTCCAATGAGGATAATGATACAGCAGACAGCAACATTAATGTCTGGTATTGTGTACGTAAGCACAAACATAGTCACAGAGAAAGACAGTGTAATGATGTCATTGATGATCAGCTGCATGTAGAGGATATAGCGGGGCTCCTGAGCGAAGACAGGGTTCTTGAAGAAAGTAAAAACCAGCAAGCTGTTGATACAATTGATAATGATACCAAGTAAGACCACAGTGAAGTTTTTAAAAAAAGCCTCCCCAAAAACGTCTTTGCGTTTGTTCAATTCTGAACTGTTCATTTCACAATCATCAAATTAAACAAATATCCTGTTAATAAAATATCATATAGTTATAATAACTTAAAGTGATTTAAGCTATAAATTGGAAAGCAATTCAAAGCAAAAGTCTGTGCATCAAAGATCTCAAATGTATTTCTCTGGAAGCTGTCTCTTTTCTGTAGATGCACTTGAATTAAATATGATCTTAAATTGTTGTTTAGTATGCAATTTGGGGGTTGCCATATTCTCATGCGCTTAACCTTAATATGTCACTTGAGTCCCTTGAGTCAGAAAAACAAGGAAGCTGGAACAAACAACAGTGAAAAACATGTCAATGTCTTGGTTATTTTCAAATCTTAATCAGCTAATTTCCCTATTTGTTTTATTGTCAAATTTCTTTATAATTTTTATGATTTAACTTGAAAGATTTCTTTATATTCAGCTATTAGACCAGTAGTCTCCAAACTCGGTCCTCCAGAGTTTATTAGACTATATCTGAAACCAATAATTATGTGTACACTAAACAAAACTCCCAAGTTTCAGCAATGACTCATCTGAAGTGAGTCCGTAATACTACTTGATTTGGACTGGCTTTTCATAGATATCAATAAAAAACTTTCAAACCATTTAGACCAACCCAGAGATGGCTCTTTTCCTGCTCAACAATCGATATGTCAAATGTCAGCAATGTCATTAGGGGCTTTTGCACCATGTAGTTGTAGGAACTGGCCATCAGGGTAGTTTCAAGACGGCCAATTTCTCCCCATTGCTGAAAACAGGTACATGCTGTTATCACTGTTTACCATGTTCGTGGAGTGAATATGTTTACATGTTTTTTTAATTGCCAGGTAGCCAGAGTTTTGCATGCGTTTGGCCAATCAGCATAGACTATGTCACTGATAAGGGCCTTTTGCACCAAAGGAACATTTTCATAGTATCCAAACTAATTGTGGAACTAGCCATGTTTTGGCGTGTTCGCACTGCAGGAACTAGGAACGGTTTTAGTTACAGGTACTCCGTTTGGAGGAACTAAATTAGCTTGTACTTCTGAGTAGGGTCTAAAACAATTCTAGGAACTATCAGTGACATAAGTGTAAGCTGATTGCACACAAAACACCAGCGAAAACCCACGACACACAACAAAAACAGCTCTGATGATGGCGTCCTCCATTCACTGGTTTTTGACGTTTGTTAATTTGCATTCCTAAAATGGTTATAGTTCCTGTGGAGCGAACACAGCAAAAAGTGGGTAGTTTCACAAATAATTCAGGCGAGGCCAGCTCTACGCAGGGGCAAGAGGGGGCAGTGCCCCCTCAAATAAATGTCTTGGCCCTTCAAATCAAAATTTTGAAAAGTTGAGAAAGCATTTGTTAAAATACTCACAAACTGAATATATTACAAGTTGACAAAATTATCTGCGGCAGCGGAAAAATCAGCCGAAAAAGGGACACTACACAATACGGTATTAGATTTCCCTCATATCTCTGTCCCTTCGCTGTGTGTATTCATTCACGGACTGCAGCGCACACACACTCATCCCCTGAGCCCTCAGTAAACATCCAATCACCGTCCATATGCAAATGAGAAATGTTGTGATTGTACATTCACACCAGATGCGACTAGTCGCGCGTAGTTGGGCGCTTGAACATTTCGAGTTTACTCGCGTGTAAAGATTAACTTAACAACAGACGCAAATTTGCGTGATGAGAGGGGCTTCTATAGACGGCTCCAGGGGAAAACAGCAACATTTTCTAATTATTGCTGTTATTGTGCCATGAAACGTATTTTCTATTTCAAGTGAGAATGTAGTTGTTTAAAACACAAATCTGCGGTTTATTAAAAAAAGAGAGTGCCTATTTAAAAGGTAGCTTCACCAATTTCGGAGCTGTGAGCTCCACGTGAACACCGGGTGCTCAGTGCTCATGTATCCGCCGAGGCCAGCCTCACTTAGTGAGCTAGTAATTCTGACACTTGCCGCTGCCTCCTGATGTCTCTGTTGTGGTTAAACATGAGGTAAAATTTGTTCGTTTTGGGTATATCTAGTAGGCAAACTTTGGTTTAATGAATCTATTATTTATTTCCTTTTTATTCTTGTTTCTATAAAAGTACGAAGATGTATCATACAGCGACTATTTTGTCCTCCATTGTTTCGGAATTCTGCCTCCACTTGCTACATAATAATCACGTCACCACTAGAGCAAGCTCCTGATTGGTTAACCCCAAAGTTCAGATTTTTCAACTTGAGCGATTTGCGTCATTCGCGCCACTTAATTCATGTAAACCGAGATGCAGGATGCCTAATCACGTCTTTGCAGTGACTTAACATGTAAATCACTGGTGCTTAATTATAAGACAACCTTTCAGCTTTGTAAATATTCTAATTATAGTGTGTTAAGTCTTACTTTAGGTTAAACGTTTTTGAGAATTAGACCATCCAGCTAAGCTAAATGTTATGTTGTTGATTGATAAAATCTGGATTAAGGATATTTTATTTTTCTTCTGTTTTATTTATTTTATTTTTATTTTTCAGTTTCCTACTGAGGAATTGCCACCTTATTGTGATCAGGGGGTTTGCATTTCTCAGTGACCTTAAGAGCTATACCAGCAGGAGTATAGTCTTCAAGTGGGTTAGTTGGACGGGTCTGAAGGTAGAGGCCTGACAAAATGCAATCCACTTCTCCAGGCTAGCTTTGGACACAGCTAACAACACAATTCAGCAAGGAAAATACTGTTACTATAAGCACAGTGTTGTTCGCTAACCCTAACCCCCTAACCCTAATTTGAAAGGTGCGAAAAGGCCCTATCGTTCCTCTGCAAGGAACTTGTAGTTTTACAACTCAACCACTAGAGGACTCCTATACTGCAGAAGATTTCAAGACTGCAAGTTTTGTTATATTATATACACAAAAAATAGTTGTACATACATAAAAAATAAAATTAAATACTTTAATCGTAGTGTTTTCCTTTTGCCAATATAACATATTTGTTATATTTTGACAATTTAACTTGAAAGTGTAAGAAAAAATGATGAGGACGTTGAAGATCTTGAAGAAGTTGTTTATTGCAGTATAGCAGTAACAAAGTACATGTGGTACCTTGGGTTCAGCGGAGTGAGAATGAACCCAGAACATTCTTTGTTCAAACCTTTTATAAAGTTAAAGTACCCTTAATGAAAATGAAGTTTCTCCTTTTGTAGCTGCTGTGATCTGTATGTTAATCATGTTCTAACACCTCTTTGTTTGAGATGTTCTCAGTGTACCACACCCGCTTCCATGCTACAATGGGTGAGCATTTTTTCAATATGTAATCATCCCAAATGGTCTTATCTCTCCTCTATAATAATTAAGCCTTCTTGGTAGATGGGCATGATCAAACACATATTGTGGAGTGGAATCTGGGTCGAGGCAAACTATAGATTCTTACAAAAGGCTATATTAAAAGTAAATATTGGCTAACACTTTAAAATAGGTAACAACTGCTAACTATTAACTACTACTTTTACCTCAATAAATTATTAATTTGCTGCCTATTAATAATAAGAAAGGTAGTTGTTAAGTTTAGGTATTGGGTAGGATTAGGGATGTATAATAGGGTCAAGTAGAATAAGGCATTAATATGTGCTTAATTAGCACTAAAACTGCATGCTTAGTAACTAATAGGTGTAACTAAAAGTGTTACTAAATATGGTGTAGATGTCTCCTCCAGAAATCACATTTGGTTACTTCTGTAAATTCATCATCATATGATAATGACTTTGTTAGATACAGAGTACACAAGTGCACAAGATTTAAGGAGAAATCAAGTTGTTTGCACCTCTTAACTTAAACATATTGCAATCATTTTTACTCACCTCAGTAGCTAAACAAACACATTTTTTTATTATGACATTATTAAATGTTATTTTATTAACATTTACTTACTTCTCTCCATATTTTTGGATATGTGTGTAAAAACCTTTTTTTTTTAATTCAGTGCACAATTGTTACATACTTGTCTAATTAGAATGAATAAATTATACTGACTTTGAATGTTTATATCAAATCGGGTTCAACGGATTGGAAATGAATGTTTGTGAGAAGTCTGTGAGACTGCTTAGAGACCCCAGTGCAAAACTGATCGTTCATGTTCCGCCAGGTTATGTTGACCTTTCATCAGCTCCTTAGGGCCATGTGGGACAAACTCATCTCCAGTAATTAACATTAAGACTGTTTTTGTGGAACCAGCTCCCATTAGAGCTTTCACTGAAGGTCAAGCCTGTTTATTAATCCTAATGAATATGCCTGGGATTAACACATTCTAGAGGGGAAACCTTAAAGTTCATCTGATTAAAGATACCTCAAAATATTCCCAAGTGACAATGCTTTACCGTAAACAATGATCATTGACGTACTGTGACAAAAAGAAGACAAGTTTTACACATTCAGTTGATTTGTTGTTCATTTTATTTATATCTAGAGTGGCCAGAGCTTTTCAAGGTGTTCATAACAAATTTAATTCAAATGTTTAATCTTCCCTCAGTTTTCAGTCAGTTATATTTTCATGAGGTCATCTTCATTGACTAACTTCTCAAATTGTGATGACAATTAAATTGACTTTTAGGCAATTTGTCTCTTTCCACTGACAGAAATATTGACTAACAGTTACAAAACAAAACCCCAAAGTTTCCCACCAAACACCATTATTTGTATCATGCATTTACTAAAAGTTATTACCTATAAATTGAACTAATATTAAAATTATGTCAAAATTTGCGCTTGGTTCTACACAATTCCAAGAAAAAAGTCACAAGATATACTCAGAATTCTGTTTTTCTTTCTTTTTTAGCATTCTGTCTCAAAATAAAAATATCAAAAAGGTAATTGCAACTTTGATTATGACAATGCAGATTGCAATTCTGATTTTTTTATTCTGTGACAGAAGCTTCCATGCAATCCTGTCCTTATTGATTCAGAAATAAAATGGATTGTCATCAGACATTAGCATTGATTTGAAGATAACTACATCAAAATTCTCAGGCTTATTAACACACAAAAACATCAGATGTTTTTGTTTTTGTAATCATTATCCTGTAGCATACAAATTATAACGTATATTTATTGATACATATTTTTATTGATACTGCAAGGCATGTGTGATTTTACTGTCGAATAGAAAAGATAACTAAACGCTTATTTCTAAGATGTTCTCTCTCGCTCTTGTTTTCTCTTGCTCTCTATGCTCATGTTTGACAGTAGGTTACTGTGAATCGTGTTGAAAACAGGCCTACAGGTCGATGTTGGTTGCCAGGCGCAGACAGAGTACAGCTTCAGTCGGTATGTCTTGGGCTCTAATTTCATTGGCCTCCAATCGCAGAACACGCAGATTAGAGTAATTGTTTGTATCCACAACTCTGCAGAAACTGCTCACTGAGAATTCTGGAAAATGCAGGGAAAACAGTAAGTTACTGTCTCATCCAAGCAGGCTCACACAGAGTAACATAATCCTGTAAAAAAAGGTCAAATTGGCAACTGTCAGCGCAACACATCCATATATTTTCATGGAATGCGTGAAACAAATTATTCTTTTTAAAGCACATTTAAGATAATTATTTTTGTAGGTGTTTCTTCAGCTAGGCATTTTTGTATTTTAGAACAAAAAGTCTTTTGGTTACTTTACATTGTGTATCTTTTACTATCATATTTTAATATTGTTTAGTACAAATTATGTATTGTGTTTATGATGTATTGCGAAACCGTTTTCCATTTGTTTTAGGGTCAACACTGTAATTATGTAATGACGTAATTGCAGGCTGAAACTTCATTGGCTGTTGGATCCATTTGATTTGAGTCAGGTGATGTGAAGCAGGGTTGTATGAAAAATTTAAAGGGCTTCGGCCCTCGAAGACCAGGGTTCCGCACCCCTGTTTTAAACCTACAAGTTGAATTTAAAATATGTGTATCGGCACAATGTGTGCATTGTATCAAATGACTAATTTAAATGTTACAAAGTAAAGGCATTTCATATAAAAGCTTTGACACTCTCAGTAGTTAGTCATCTATGATCTGCATCTGCAATTCTGTCTATGTCTGTCTTTTTGTCTGTAATTACTTTTTAGTGGAAATTGACATTCTAGGCCAAGAGTAAAACAATAATCTCCATACAAGATCGCTACAAAACTCCAACAAAAAGTTGAAAGCTTAAATGTGTTACTTTAAAACGTGCATTGCTTAATATAATGCAAATGATGTCTCTTAATTACATTTGTAGTAGAAAACCCAAGAAAGACATATTTTGTACTATGGGGAAGCACCATTATTTTAATGATGTTATGTTGAGCTACTGTGGCTAACTACAGTACATTTACTGTCATACAACTCAGAATACACAACTCTGATACAATAAAATACTGATACAATGCCACATTGTACGACTTTTGGTTGTAATTTTTGTAAAATGTTCTCCACTATAGTCCTGATACCTTTGAGGCTTTTAGTAGACCACACCACAGGTACTGAAAAAGCTTACAAACGGCTGAAACAAGAAATGTTAGATGCCATCCTGGCAGAATGTAAACATGTTGATGCTTGTAATAACGCTGCTGCAATGACATCATCAAATCTGGGTTCTGTGGCAAGCAAGCGCTGGCAAAACTACAACGCTACTGTTTAGGTCAGAACATGCCTCTGAAAACAATGTTTAAACACTGTTTATGTTTCATTCACACAGTTTAGCATACATTCGGTGCTATGTGCATACTACGTGCCAGTGAAAACACCATTAGACCCCTTGTGGGGAAGAAATGATGGTTTAAGCCTATGCTTATATCCATCACCATTTGTAACCTCTTTCAGTATCTGTGGTCATTGTATTAGAAGTTGTGTTGCAGTAAAAACAGCATCAGCAGCTCACTGAGGACAACCTTTCATGGGTTTTCCACTAATTATGTAAGTAAGAGACATCAAAGGGTTATTTCACCCCATAATGAAAGTAATGTCATGAATTATTCACCCTCATGTCGTAGAAGAATGGAAGAGTAAATTACTATTTTTGTTTTCTTTGCTCCAACAAAACTGAAGTAGAGCCACTGATGTCACATTTTACTGTTGTTTTTACTACATTTCTGGACCTGGATAATTTGTGTTGCTGTCTATGGAGGGTCAGATGGCTCTCTGATTTCATCAAAAAGATCTTAATTTGTGTTCTGTAGATGAACGAAGGTCTTATGGGTTTGGAACGACATGAGGGTCATTTTGGGGTGAACTAATCCTTTAAGCCCTGGTGTTCTCTTTAATAAGCATCAAGTTATCCAAAGTTTACATGTACTACTTCACTAGTTTTCCTTTTCTGATGGAAATATTTATATCAAGTCTGTTTAAATACACTATTATGATGTTAAGTTGTGATAATTGGCTGTTTTGAAGCATGCCATTAAAACGGGTATATTTTGTAGAAGAAGATTTGCATACAAGCCTTTGACATGCCTTATGGGCTTATGTGCTCTAACATCTTCAGGTGTTTTTTTTCTATACCTTTGATCTTGTTGGCCTGCAGATACAGATTCTCCAGGCTGGTGCTAATAGTGGGAATCTTTTCCAACTTGTTAAAAGATAAATCGAGCTCCACGAGTGTGCTGACGTTGAAAGCGTTGGCTGGAATTCCCCCGTTGGTGAGCTGGTTGTGGGACAGCCGTACAAAGCGGAGCTCAGGCCTCTGGCTCAGAAAATCAGCAGGAACGCTGGATATGCGGTTGTACTCGAGGTAGAGCTGGCTCAGCTTTCGTGGCAGGCTTTCAGGAACCTTTTTGAGTTGGTTCACTCGTAAGTCTAATAGTGTCAAGGAATGCAGATCCTCAAGTGCCTTTCCGAGGTCTTCAATGGCGTTCACTTGAAGGTTCAGGGTCGTCAGGTTCCTCATTCCACGGAAAGATTCGACTGGGACCTTCGAGATATTGTTATGATTCATGTATAGATATCGTAGGGAACGTGGTAAATCCTGTGGAACCCGACTCAGGTTATTGTTGTGTAAAAAGAGGCGCTCGAGGTTCGGTAGTTTGGAGAAGACTTTGTCACCAATCTTGTCAGAGCTCAGTTTATTTGTGTGTAGGCTAATCCAAGCTAAATTTGGAGCATTATCAAAAACACCGTTTTTGATGGTCGTGATCTGGTTATTTTGCAGGTATACATACTTAATGTGAGATGGGACAAACGGGACGTGCTGCAATTTGCGGCTGTTGCAGTACATTGCACTGGGGTAGGAAGGAGGGCAGTCGCACTCCAGAGGACAGTCTGGCGCAGGAGGCTCAACTTCATCCTCTGCTCTCAGAGAAGCATGGATGTTACCGTGACTGCGGCCATAACCGTGATTGTAGGCTCGGTTGCGCAGATAACTTAGCCAGGTCAAAGAGTTGATCGATTGTGTCATGGAAAAATCAACCAGTTTTGCCAACATCAGCAGTAAAATCCAGCTTTTCATTGTGACTACGAGTTTCCTGTCAGTATACAAAATACAAGTACATATGTAAATACTATTTTTGAGAAAACAAATAAATTCAAATTTTATTCTAAATAAATTTCTTTATATAAGACCATAATAAATTCAGAATGTTTTTATTACAAATCTTAAAAAAATTAAATGAAATTATTATTATTATTACTACTGCTGCTGCTATTAATAATAATAATAATATTTTGCATTTTTATAAATAAATTAGTAACTTTTGGATATTACGAAAATTGACTTTTTTGTATAAATTCTTTAAATTATTATTAAATTGTCAAACAACTATGTTATTATTCAACGTTTTTGTAAAATAACTAGTAATTTCAATTATAAATTATCCAGAATTCATTACTAATTACAAATTCTTTAAATTATTGTGAAATTATTGAATAATTTTATTAAATACATTTGTTTGAACTAAATCAGTCATTTTTATTTTTGTATACATTGTAAAACTTATTTTTTAAAACGATCAATTAACATTATTGTTTTACTTTTTTACTTAAAATAGCCATTTTAATTAGACATTGTTTAAAAATAATTAATATTTTGTATTACAAATTCTTTCAATTATTACCAAATTATCAAATAACATTAATATAATTCAGATTCTCTGTCAATAAATAAATCCAAAATGTTTGTATTACAAATTATTATAAAATATTATGATTATGATCATTATTGGATTTTGTTTTTATTATATAATTAGTAATTTTTCATTATCCATAATAATACTTTTTTCATTACAAATTTTTTAAATTATTATAAAATGATGATGATGATGGATTTTTAATTAATTTAAATAGTAATTTTTCATTAGGAATTATCTTTAATTAATAATTTTTCACTACAAATTCATCATCAAAAATAATTATCAAATCATTATTATTATCATTATTAAATAACATTGTCGTTCTGATTTTTATTAACAAATGTATTATTAGTATTATTGATGGTGGTAATAATCTTGATTTCCATCATGATAATGAATTGATTAGTATTTTGGCTTTAGTAGAAGGAAGAACATTAACTGCCTGTATGTCAATGTCACAAATTCTAATTTAAATTTATTTTAAAATGTCATGTCATATTATTTATTTTTTTCATTTTTAACATGTACAGAAACATAATAGATATGTATTAAAACAAGAATATGCATACTAAATCCCAGATTTCCAAAGTAGTTTCAAACTCCATAGAGCCAGTATAAGCACGCAACATTTCTTTGTGTTTTATGAGCAGCTTCTAAGAACAGTTTTTACAACCCAGAAGGATTAAGTCACAGACATGGATACAGTATATTATATCCTCCTGACAATTGTTTCCATATATACTATCATTACAAGAAATAATCATTATTTGCTGATTATTATATGTTTTATATATCTCAAAGCAATGCTGTGAAAAACATTTGTCTCAAGTCTGGGCAAGTATGCTACATGTAATATACAGTACATGAGGTTTTTGGGAAGAGAAGTGAGTTTTGCCTGAGGAAAGCTTTAGTACTGTTTACACAGATGAAGATTGATAAATCCAGCTCTCAGCGCTGCTGACAGCTTTACATCTTGGGGCAATACTGAAAATAATACACTTATACAAAATAATCTGCTTACATTTGTGTTTGAACATGTATTGGGTGATATTTATATGGATTTAAATGGTTTAATGTGTCTATTTGCCTAATAAACTATTTCTGTTGCTTCCTTTAAAACCCTTAAAAACCTTAATTTCCAAACTGTTCAATTTAAATCAAATTTATTCTCTTTTTTTTTTCATTTCATTATATAACATTGATTAAATGATAAATGTGTAGCCTATTTGAAGTTGCCATTATATGTAAAATTAAGTTTCAAGCTTTTGGCTGTAATGCCAATAATGATATAACATTATTCCCTTTTATCTTTAAGTAACTCCACATCAGAGCACAGTTACTAAATTAAATGAGAGGAGATTTTATTTCTTTCTTTTTTCTTTTTTTTTTTCTCAAATAAAATAGAATTATTGGAGCATGTTATGCAATCAAATAATGATTCAGTAATAATAATTCAGTCATTCTATTATATAAATTGCATTGACAAAAATGCAGTCCTCTTTTTCAGTAAAATAAAATCTTTTATCATAATGCATTGGGTTCATACAATATATCAGATAAAATAAAGATTAAACACATACCTGTCGTTCTAGCCTCTGTGCTTTGCTTTGGTTTTTGTCTTTTTGTCCCTTTTGTGTGCTTCAGTTGCTTTTGGGGAATGAGAAAAAAAAATAAGGCACATAAATAAGACGGAGAGAGTAAATAAAGTAATTTAAAAAAACAATGAAATCATTATCCTAGTACATCATTAATGTTTGTATTACACTCATATTCATAAAATGTTGAAATACTTTTATACAATGCAGAAGAAGAGAATAAATAACTGTACCTTATATAATGTGCCCAGTACAGCTGCTTTTACAGCATTAATACAATAAATCACATTCCAAACAGATACAGTTGCACAGCCCAGAGCCCTCAGTGTAAAGCCAGTATACAGTGAAGCTTTGTCTACTGCTTCACTAACATGTTATGCTGTGTTTTGTGCCTTGAGGCTTTGTGAATATGAGTGCCATGTGTGAGGAGGCAAAACATCTGCATTTTAACAGCCTTACTTCATGGATTCTGTCAGGACGGGACCCCTGCCTTATCATTATCCCTGCACAGGATGAGCTTTCGTGCATGTGTGCGTGCTTTTCTGAGGCATTTGACTGAGTACGATGGGACACGTTTTATCTTCGGTTGGAACTACAGTGGTTTTAAATGCTGGAAAAGGTTTCGTAATGTTAAATAGCTTGTGTAGTGAAAGCATGATGGACTTTAGTGAAAACAGCAAAACTCGCAGGTCTCTTACAGTTAACCTATTAAGCAAGCTGGCTAGCAATGTGTTAAACATGCCTTTTTTTAAACATAATTATATTAAAAAAGTGAAATCATTTCAAAATTAATTGCATTTTAAATGTTTTAATGAATGGAAGGTGTTGCAAATCAGTTCTGTCTTATTAAGAAACGGCCAGGATACTTGGAAATAGTTATGTAGCCATATTTATTTGTTTTCATAAAAGACCATGGTGAATTTAATGACATCATGATGGCAGAGCAAACATAATGTGGAAAATACTCATATGGAGTCAATTACTCATTTGTCACAGGGGAGTGTTTAACCAGCAGTCATTTCTCAGGTTAATTAATACTTTACTTAATTAATGCATATCCATGTTTATATAACATTGTGAGGTAATATTTTTGGCTGCTGTTTTTCAGTTGTTGGTTTGTTAGCTTTTTAATAGGATGCATAACATACTCCCCCTTCAGTATTATACACACAAAACATTAACACTTGTTTGTTTGTTCTTTAAAAAAGTGAATAATAAAATGTATACTATTTCCAAACAGCATTCAACAAAATGATTAAAAGTACACTTACTACATATACAGTTTAGACGTAAATATGATACACCACAACACTATATTATTTATGCTATAACTAAGTGGTGCAGGCTTTAAAAATAGGAATGACGACTAAATGCCATGAAGGCCCCATTTTTCCCCTCATTGTTGAGTGATCAGATTCTTTAAGTGTCCTCTTAGTGATCAAGAGCTATACATGTTTCCACATGCCTTTATTCATCATGGCCCTGGTGCTTCTTCCATTCCAGCGGCCATTTTCTTTCTTCTTTTTAGAAGAAGAGGATTGGACGCATCCTTGATCGGTTTGATCTTTATTTGTTCATAGTCCACTCTTATTGTTGCTAAGGCATTAGTCATCTCTTCCTGTTCAATTACACACAAATTAGATGTAGCAAAAGCATTTACAAAAAATAATGACAGATACAGATGACCATTGTTTAAAAGTTTGGGGTCAGTAAGTGTTTTTGGTTATACTTTATTTTGTATCCTTAATACAGTGTAATTATAAATTTAAGAGAGTAATGCTACATGTACTTACTATAAGGTAATAAGTCTCTTGTGTTTACCAAGACTGCATTTATTTAATTAAAAATAATGTAGAAACAGTAATATTTTATTAAACTATTAACTGTTAAACTGTTTGAATATAGCCTATTTTAAAATGTAATTTATTCCTGTGATGCAAAGCTGAATTTTCAGCATTACTACTTTTTTTTTACTAACCCCAAGTTTGAACGACGCTATATGTATGATAAACTATTTGATTTATGCATATCTGAATACATGATACAGAGAACAAACCTTAACTTTATCCCAGACGTGACTCTCTTCCTTAAGAACTCGGCTTGTGTGTAGATGGGTTGGAGGAACATTCATTGACTTCTGCATACATACCGAAAGGGAAACACGATTTTATATGCAAATTATAAAGTATGCAAACTAAATAGTCTTACTAAACGTTAAGTATGGAAATCAAATTAGGAGCGAAATGTTATGTGTATCATTGCTAAAATGGTAATGCTCACATTGATCCAAGAATGGTTCATGAACTGTGTGATGGTCATTCTCTCTGTAGGGTCTGTTTTTAGTAGCTGGCAAATGAGCTGCTTTGCTGTCGAGTGAAGAAAAAAAAGTCATATCACCTAATGTATAAAAAGCTGCAGTCCAAATTTTTTGGCGCTCTAGCGGTTAATAAACAGAACTGCGTGCGTCTCGCGGAAGAATATTGTATCCGGAACTACTTCCCTATGATGAATCACGCAGGTACCGAGCTACAACGCAGCGGTATCTTCCCGAGCCAGTCATAGTCCGAATATAAACAATTAGGTGTACTGTACCATAGTGAATCAGGACAAGCCAAAATCGTGAACTGAAAATGGGTTCTTGGTTTACTCACTTATTATATAAATTTTGTAGATTTTGAGCAAAAAAAGTTAAAGACTGCAGCTTTATGAACAAAACGTGGCATTAGAAGTGTAAAATGTTATATAATGACCTTCCTCCGACACCTGTGACCATTCAGGGTTTGGAAATTCATACTGGCCATTTCGAATGCGTTTTTTCATTCCCGGTGAGAGCGGTAAGCCGTGATTTGAGTAAAATGGTGGATATCCACATAACCTATGAGAATACATATTGGTTGTGAATGAAAAAGAAATAACATATAAAGCACTGGTGTGAGATTTCATAACCATCAGATTGTTTTCACTCACAGGATGTACATGATGACTCCTAAAGACCACATGTCACATGACTTATCATATTTCTCTGGACCAAACACCTCTGGGGCTGAAAAGGAAGGATTCGATTTAGCTTCATTATATTAAGATGGCAAATGAAACTCGAAACTGAATTGTCTGCTTACCCACATAATAAGGTGTATAGCAGGGGGTGGCCAAGCATTTGTTGGATGTGGTCTCTTTAGCAAATCCAAAGTCAGTAAGCTTGAGCTGGGCATCTGGTTGCTTTGAAGAGTACAGTAAATTCTCTGGCTGCCAATGAGGAGTAGATTGAAAAGGAAATATAAGAAAAAAATGCATGGAAATATATCTTTATGATGTGTTATAAAATATGTCCTATGCTGTTAATTATAAATAATTTGTTTGTTACAAATGGCAAGCAAGACTTATTGTGAAAGCATCTAGAACCTTATTATCTTCTGTAAAGCTTTCACACTAGGACTCAACAAGTAATAGGAAACATTTTCAACAGTGTTTTTAAATGGTCTGAAATACTGATTGACTTCAAAATGAACTCTACATGTTGAGTTTCCTCTTGGCTTCCAGCAATGAGCAGGTATAAGATTACAGAATGACTGTTCTTCTATAAATGTGCTGTAAAATGTATTATTAGTTAGATCATTTGCGAGTTTTAATGCTGTTATTAAATTGCCATGTTCAATTAAAGTCAAAGAAACCTAATTGGCTACATTTTAACATGGAAACCACTGCAGGATCCAACAGTTACGTAATATGTAGGAAAAGCCAAATAGCCTCAGGGAAACAAGCAAATTTATCAGGTTACAGTATTACTGTAATAAGCTATGCCTTAATTATACTTCAACTTAGTGAGCCTCATCCAGAGTTTAAACACCATCTCTAACCATTCAACATTGTTTATGTATCTTTTTGTCTTTCTGTCACTTACCAAAAATAATTTTTAAAACATAGGTTAAGTTAAAATTTCCATATCATAAAATCATTTGGATGAATCACGCAGGTACCGAGCTACAGTACAACACAGCGGTACCTTCCCGAACCAGTCTAAATATTCTGAATATAAAGAATTATATTATAAGTGTACCGTGGAATCAGGACAAGCCAAAATCGCGATTTGAAAACAGGTTCGTGGTGTACTCACTTATTATATACATTTTGTAAATTTTGAACACAACAAATTACAGACTGCAGCTTTATTATGTTTGAACAAAATGTAGCATTAGAAGGGTTACATTTTATATAACCGACACCTGTGACCATTCAGGGTTTGGAAATTCATACTGGCCATGGTGAGAGCGGTAAGCCCTGATTTGAGTAAAATGGTGGATATCCACCACTTACCAAAAAGGGGTTAAGTTAAAATTTCCATTTCATAAAATCATTTGGCTAACAGTAATTTTATTAAGTATTAATACAATGGAAAATGATTCAATATTAGTATTAAATATGTGTTTACAGCTACTTAATTTATTGAATATAATAGAGCAATCTTCTTGACCCGAAACATTTGAACAATATGTATAATGTAATACAGTGCTGATGCATAATACTGGCTATACAGTAACTCACCTTGAGGTCTCTGTGAGCAATGTTAATACTGTGCAGAAACTCCACAGCTTCTCCTATATTTCTCATAATTTCAGAGGCTTCTATTCATTGTGTGGAAGGAAAAAAGATAATTAGTGATGTGTTCATTATTTTCTCATCAAAACCTGTGTGTGTGTGTGTGTGTGTGTTGTGAGGATCTGTACCTCTCTCAGTGAAAGCTTGATCACCACGCTCCTTAATGTGCCGGAAGAGTTCTCCCCCCTCCATACTGTTTAAGTAACAGATGCGGCATTAATCTCATCCTTTTTTTATTATTATTATTATTCTCTTTTTTCTTCTTCTTCTTTTTTTCTTTTTGTCAAAGACTTGCATTGGAAATTGATCAACACAATATATTTATAAAAAATAAAATTATAACAATAGAATGTAATATTCCAGCCATAAAAATTTACATAAAATAAACATAAAAAGCTCTTTGAAAAAATATGTTATGAAGGCACTTTAATCTGTTTTATTATAAATAGTATAACGATCAGGCTTTAATTGTGTTAACAAGCCTTACCACTCCATGATGAGAAGCAAACACTTTTTGCCTTGGTAATAATTCTCAAAGACGTCTTCAATTCCTACGATAACGGGGCAGATGGATGCCCTGCAGTGAAGCTCCACTTCCCGCCGTGCCTTAGGGGTGTCCCGCAACATCTGAAAGTGAGCGTTCAAGAGCAACGAACTCTGAGTTAAACCCTTATAGATAGTATCAATTAATAATGTCTTATTGTAAGCAATACAATTTGTATTTTCAAATGTACTTTTAAATACTTTTTTTAAGTACTTTCAAAATTTACAAAACTAATATATATATATATATATATATATATATATATTAGCATTTCAAATTGAAAACATTTAAAAAATAATAATAATAAAAAGGAAAATATAATGTATGTTATGATAAACATTTAAATGTATACGCTATTGTTGGAAATGTATCTTGTTTACTTGTTTTGTGTATTCACCACGAGGAATAGTTTCAATAGCATTAAATATGCAGATAATGAACGATAGAGAGTGCCAAGAAGGGGAGAAAGAAATGAAAAGATAATTGAGGCTATATATACAGTGGGGTTTCTCAAATTACCTCACTGGCAGAGCTCCTAGATAATGTCTAGGCAGTTTTTTGGAATTTACAAAGTCTATAGCTTAAGTGCTTAATGGATCCCATAAGTTCCTGCCAGAACCCAACAGACGTTAATAGCTCCAGTAACCCTATTATAATGGAAAAGGTTTTGAGGCACCTCAGTTCCTTGACTACAAGAATCTGATCAAGTTTTTAAAGCATAAAAATGTCCATGATTTCCAGGAATACCTGATTCAAAAGGGACCATGACTCAAAAACATTGAATGTCAAAGAGAGAAATTTGTTTAATCATAATACCATGAGACTTTATCATACACAAACAGCAATAATAATCACCCTTTTTAAAATTCCTTTTATTTGATTTAAGAATAAGAAAATTAGTTTGGTAATGAAGCATTCAAGGATGTTTTCTCAAAAAGTATTTTAAAAGGATTAATAAAAAGCAATACCTTTAAGGCATAGTTTTTGCCACTTTTCTTCTGGAATATTTCCCAGACCTTGCCGTTGATGCCTATCCCGAGCACTTGTCCTGCAAGCTTGTACTCCTCTGTTATTACTTTCTTCTTTATCTTCAGTGTGGATTTCAGTGTCAGCTCTGGTGGCACAATGCTAATCTGATGCTGACTCTCTTGCTTCTCGTTGGAAAGCACAGAATCATTTTTATTTTCTGTATCATCTAACATAGTGGTAGACTGTGTTCATCTCAGTCCAGGCAGCAGTGAAGACTTCTTTAGACCAGCTTAAAGGATTTTAAAAGGATCCAATTAACAGGGCAGGTTTGAATATCTTTACCTACTCAAAAGGAATCTTTACACGGACACAACACCTCTCTACACTGACCTTTAATACACAAGGAGATTCAAAGCAGCCAGAAATAATTTGCACTTTGACTCGTTTGCTCTTTGACTGATAAAGTCTTCAAATTTAGGTAGTTAGTCAGTCCGTTTTGATAGTGCTCAGCTATTGATTTTCATTGCAGAACAGTGTCTCAGAACAGAGTTAAGAAAGACATGATAATGAATAGCAATGACACCACACGGTTTTTATTTTTGGAAAAAAACTATATAATTTTATTTATATGAAATATATTATATATTTTGTACATAAGTTTATACAACATTTAGTTTACTACAAACAAATCAGTTAAATTACTAAATGTATTATATTATTGACAGGACTGGCGGTCAGTTCAACACACACCGGTATTTTCCAGTCGGACATGTTTCAGCGTTGCACCTGCGTGCCGCTCAGTGCACAGCAGATGACTGAATAACTCTAAAATAGCTTTTTATAAAATGACAAATTAGAAAACGCCACTTCTTTAGGTGATTTATAGCGGCTTCTTGTAAATACATAATCGGAATACTGAGATGTTTGCAAAAGCGTTTCGTGTGAAGTCTAACACCGTTATCAAGGGATCTGACAGGTATTCAACCAGTTTGATTTTTAAGCATAAGTTGAAATGAACGAAACATACTTGCAAAGAGAGTCGGATTCAGGCTTTGCGTAAATTAGCTGTTTAGAGCAGACAGCTCTGCTTCGTGCGCATTCTTATTTCAACGAAATGTCACAAATAACGTCAGAATTCGTCAGACTCGTGTGGTGTTTGTTATATTAACAAGATTGCCATGTTTCTGTGTGATTTTATATCGTTTTATGGTATCTTGATGAAATGACATTTTCCCTTTTAAAATATCTGTTAATGCACAGGACTATTGAGAGTTATAAAATCAAAGTAAATGTTTATTTGATAAAAGAGACAAGATAAGTCCAATAAAGATGGGAGTTCTCCCATGGTTTTCAGATATCGTTTATGAGTATTATTATTTTTATTATTATCATTTTGATGCCTTGTCATTGTGGTCCTTTCTGTCCACACAGGAGGAAGCTGAGAGCAGATATCTCTGCCGCTTTCACTTCTCTGTCAGCTGAGGATCTAAATGAACTGATCCCAAATAAAGAAGAGCTGAATATTGTGAAGATTTATGCACATAAGGGAGATGCAGTCACTCTGTACGTACTACATAAAAATCCCATATTCTTTCAGCTTGAGAAACAGCTGTTTCCAACAGGTGAGTCTGCAGGTAGCCTACAGTTTTGTTAATGATGATGGAGTTTCTTTGCATAATAAATGTGTGTGTGTTGTTCTTAGTGTACACACTGTGGCGGTACCCCACCATGTTACCAGCATTGGTCACGTGGCCGCCGGTCCTGCAGAAGTTAACTGGTGGAGCAGGTCAGCACTTGTTTGGTAGTATTCATCTGTGTGTCTCAGAAAACACATCTGAGTAATTTGTCTCCTGCAGATCTCATGTTGCCAGGTGTAGTGGTACCTGCTGAAGGACTTCCTGAGGTGTATCAAGGAGACTGCTGTGCCGTCACTCTTGTGATGAACAGGTAATGCTGCTCACTGCATTTCCTTTTCTTCTTGTCATTATTTTCTTCCTCTCTTTCTATGATTGTACAGTACTGTGCAAAAGTCTTAGGCCACTAGTATTGTAAAATGGTTTTAAGTTGGTTATTTCTATTTTTGAATTAGTGTTAGTCTTTTGGAAATATCAGTTTACATTATTTTTGTAGGTTTTTTTAAGCATCTTGGAGACATTGCCACAGTTCTTCTGGATTGAGTCTGTCTCAGTTTGTTCTGTTACTTCATGTCATTCCAGACA
>JAUCMS010000145.1:15954237-15964661 GCA_032357445.1 Enteromius radiatus | reverse complement strand
TTTTGCAAACACTTGATTTCTATAAGAAGTAGGAAACGATGGTGTCTGAGACTCACAGTATGTTATGTCCATGTACTAAACTGTTATTATTCAACCATGCCAAGGTACATTCAGTTTTTCATTCTACGGCACCTTTAAATGATTTAGTACTACTGTATATAATAAGTTATTTCCTTTATTTTCAGTATTTCTAGTTGATGTTTTAAGGAATGGCCTTTGACTTCAGGATGTTTTGTCCCTTATTTTCTACAAAAAAGACACATAGAGACATTTAGGGTTTTTGTTTGTTGGAAGTAGACATAATTGTCATCCTGAATATGCCTTAGCTCTCTACTGCATAATTTATTTGCCAGGACTCCTTCCTTCCTTGATCTATTTATAAACACCAGTCTTTATTCATTACTCAACTCTCTCTTATGTGCACACGCACACACACACACACACACTAACAACCTTTTATTTTTAACTTTCTTTCTTTCTTTCTTTCTTAATTTAAAAACCACAGGTTATTAATCACTAGAGTGCACAGGGCCATCCTCTTTCTCTGTGGCCTTTGTTCTAAAAGCATTTTTCCGTTTCATTTTTCCCCAGAGATTTTAAGAAGTCTTAATTAAAGAGTTACAAGCCACGAACCAAACCCACCAGCTATGAGTTGAAGCACACCATTAGAAACTTTGATTTGAAGCAACAAAGTACTTGAAAATCATGAAAAGGTACAACAATGTCATGCCATGAAGCACTGTGAATGATATAACCATACATTTATTGCAAAATATGCATATATTTGAGAGCATAAAGAGAGTTTGTTATTTGTTATCAGTTGAGTTGGAGCACTGTAAGACTTTTGGCATGATGTGCATGTTATTATTCTTGCAACAGGATAATGTTTTTCACTGAAAATTACAGTGCTAAGCATGTTTTCGTAAAAAAGCTTTTTTTAGCATGTCAGTGACATCCTGTGTAATGTTTTAGATTGTGTTGCGAGTTTATGCATGTGTTTTTCTTACTGTAACTTTCGGTCTGCCTCTGTGTTTTATAATTGTCTTCCTGTTGGTTGGCTTTGTGTGAACACTGTTCCCTATTCATTTCTCTGGTCATCATTTATACATGCTTTGCACTCAAGCCTGCACTCTGTCTACACTCCACTGAAGTTAACACATCCCAAGGTCTTCTGTGGAGCAATGATATAACTCTTAGGGAAAACCCAAAAACCTTTGAGAAACCTTTCCTGCAATGTTACAAATCCAGATCAGATCATGCGAACATTAAAAAAGGAAATAATGAATGCATTCAGAGCCCACAAAAACAAAACAACAGTAGTGCCAACAGTGGCACCTCTTCAAACAAAGTGTGACTCAGATGGCTGAGAAAATGGGACACATGCACATAGATCCTGTTTATTTTGTGACCATCAGCTGTCTAGAGTTTTAAAAAAAAACTCTTAGAGATACACATACTGTAAAAAGTGGTAACCCACAGTTGTTACCTATTTCTATGGAAGCATAAAATATATATATAAACTGTGATATAAACTCACATTTGGGAATTATTTCTTGGAATTCTGACTTTATAGCTCATATTGTGTGTAATAAAGTCACAATTCTACTTAAATTAAAGCATGAAAATTAGTTTTGTGATTGCAGATGTATGTATATTAGTTTAGAAATGTTTTAGAATGGTTAGAATGGTTTAGAAATGTTATATATTATAGTTGTCCTGAATAAAACCAGTTAATTTTGTTAATTTTATGTATATTACAATCAATGCCTCTATTGTTGTTAACATTTATATCAGATTACAAGATGCTGCTGTTTCCGAAAAAGATATTACTTGTTTGTTTGCATTGATTAACACTGAGAGCATTATTATGTCAAAAGGTAATTTACAGAGGTCAAATATTTCTTAGAACTCAGACTAAATAATTATATTACATATACTGTTGAATATAGAATTGCTTATAACCGTATCTGTTTAAAAGAGTCTGGT
The DNA here is from genome assembly GCA_032357445.1 of Enteromius radiatus. Taxonomy (NCBI): domain Eukaryota; kingdom Metazoa; phylum Chordata; class Actinopteri; order Cypriniformes; family Cyprinidae; genus Enteromius; species Enteromius radiatus. The sequence goes on along the minus strand of JAUCMS010000145.1, from coordinate 15,962,675 downwards.
GTTGGATAGATGCAATTAATGGATAAAATATATTCATTTGCAAGTATATGTTAGAAACTGAATCTGTGACCATGTCGTTGTTGGTCTATGGAAATTGTATGAGGTCAATGGTGAGTTCAATGATTAATAAATCATATTGAATTTAGTGTTACAGCGTGACATGCGTACATGCTGCCGCACTGATTCACACGACAGTCAATGAAAATCACATTTCCCAAATATTTATGCACAAATCCATGCCAATAACTGAACAGCACACTTAGCAGTTTATTTTCTTCACAACAGATAACACATAATTTAAGGTCAGAATATCTGCAAGAGTGGAATGAAAGATTCAATATGCCCTTGACTTCCTCCAGGGGTGCATTCAGGACAGACTCAATTTCTCTTTCTGACTTTTCTTTTAAATGGTAGCTCCTCTCTCTCTCTCTCTCTCCCTGGCTGCTCATAAATCTCAGCAGTTCTCGCTGCAGTGCCAATAACAGGGTTGCAGAGGTTATAGCAAAAGGTGAAATCAATATGTTCTGCACTGACTATCATACCTGTATTGTAAAAATATATTGTGCAGACTTTATTGTTACATATATACTTATACATACAAATATAAAACTTTCCCATGTTTTTTTTTTATTATTTATTTTATTTTATTTTTTTTGGTGCTCAGGCAATAATGCTTATTATTTTAAATGCTGATATATTTATTTATTTATTTTTATTATTATTATTTATTAATTTTTTTTTTGTGAAAGCATACTTTTTTACAATTCTTTGAAGAATTAAAACGTTTTAAAAACTGATTAATGTTAATTGATATGACCTTGCTAAAAATTAGTGCTGTCAAACAATTAATCGCATAAAAAATAAAAGGTTTTGTTTACATAATATATTTATGTGTACTGTGTTTATTTATTATGCTTAAATACACACACATTCAGTATATTTATATTTTGAAAGTGTTTACATGTATATACATTTATATATTTATATTATTATATTTTGTACTATATATAAATATATTTAATACAAGACCTATGTATTTCTTAAATATATACATGCATATGTTTATTTATATATACATAATTAAATCACCATACACACTCATATATTACTTAAACAAAAAAAAAAAACGATTGTTTGACAGCACTGAAAAATGCATTAAATTAAATAAAAATACTAAAATAAAATTGAACAAATCTATCCTGACCCTAGACTTTTGAATGGGAGTGTATATAATATCAATTATTCTATTAAATGCTATCAAAATCGTGTCAAATGTCTCGAGTCTGGTTAAGAGTCATAAACCTTTACTTAAAATACACATTAAGGATAAATATAAGCTTAATAAAATAACTGTCCGTCTAAACCTCTAAAACCTCGAATCCTGACATTCAAACAGCTCTTGGAAGTCCATCATGTCCTGTGGCGTTTCACCTCATGCAATATCAGTTAATGATAACCAGAGAGCAGAGTGAAAGATCGTCATCGGAAAGGTCATTTTCTGCCCTCCGGTTTTAATCTTCACCCCAGTACAGCTGCTGGTCAGCCTAGTGCTTTCTGTAATCCCAGTGAAACGTCCTTGCTTGTCCTGGAGCTAAATGGACAGCTCATTTCAATTCCATTTAAACATTGGCAAGCCTTGATAAAAATGAGAATCCCAAACTGCTCACTGCTTAAACGAGCTTATTAGGCGCTCATATCCATGTCTTGTTCCGTCAAATCGAGTGTGATGACTCTTACATTCTTGATTCATTTTTAGCTTAAATGAAAAAGCAAATTGCGACATTTTTCTATGGCCTTAATCTGTGGATTAGGTCAGCTTTTTCAGTCTGGGAGGGTTGTGTTGTGTATATGTGTATGCGTAAAGATGGGAGGTGGCCTCCGGGTTAAGCGCTAAAGCCGCTTGGCCCAGATGAAAATGGTATTCAGGGTGGATGCCAATCATGGCAGGAATTTGAGATTCCAGAAAACTTGAGGGAGTCGGTTCACATCTGGACCAGGCCTTTCCATTTCACAAAGTGAGCTTAACGGCACACTACTTCACACCTTAAAATGAGACACACTTTCATGATTGTTTCTTAACACGCATAAGTATACTTTTAAAAGTTTATTTCAAATATATTCGAATACAAGTTTCAAGAGAAATTATTATAGAAAATGCTCTATCCATAACATTTTTCAAAGACTGTATAGAATTATAAAATTACATATAAAGAAGTATTTAAGTTCTTTTTAGTGGGTTACAAAAGCAATCATATTTTCTACTAATTGCATATTAAATAAATTTGAACTATAATACATTTTCATATATATTCAGTTAATATACACAGTGAAGTAAAAAATTACTTTCAGTTTACATTTAAGTATATTTCAAGAGCTTATTTGCAAAAACAGATTTTTCTTTAATATCCAGATTTTTGTAATCATATTTTGTGTTAGTTGTTGTTGTTTTTTAACATAGTTCAAATCATTTCAGCTGCAGTTTGAGATGAATGCACAATGAAAAAACATTTCTGAGAATTGTTAAGAGTCATCTGATTTTGCAAATTTTCATTTTTAAAAAACTAAATAAAGTACAGCCTAGTGTTTTAAAGGTATGATTTTAAAGTATACTTTTCATTACAAGGGTGCAGCTGAACAATGTAAGAAAGGATTAGCATTTACAAACATATGGACAAAATTTTTATTTTTTTTATTTACAACTTGGACAAAATTAGCAGAGCTTGTGCCAAATTTTATTAATGAGCCCTAAGTCTTTATATCATTAGAGGACTCATTTGTTTCATGATATTTGATGCCTAATTGGACATGACTGTGTAATTTTGACAATTGGGACTTTTTTTAAATTATTAGTATTATTATTATCATTCTGGAAACTGACAGACTACAAACATGCATACAAACAGCATCAGATGTTTTTGACAAGTTATTTGGACGAAATGCAAATGATGGTAAAGTCAAAAGTGTGTGAAGGTGCTTTAATCTGCGAGTTCCTGTGTATTGCAATAGGTTTTTGTTCTCATATAGACCATATATAGAAATGTGTCTTACACAAAAAAGATACGCACAGATATGAGAACAGACTCTTTAATCACAGAGAAATCTTCTGAGTTCAGAAACATTTTCTGTGTCTTTGAGCTTCTGATGCTAAAAATAGGTGAGATGCTGCACTTAAATGCTTTTAGGAGGAAAAGTGTCTCAGTGGAGATTCACTGCATGAATACAGCCTAGCCAGCATGTTCTCAAGCGTCTCAAAATCTTATCTCCTTTCTTCACCCTGGACCTTGATACCACTTATCTGCACAAGGTTCATTGGTCTGTGTTTCTCTCTCTCTCTCTCTGTTATTGTGTTTATGTTTCTCATATATAAATCCCAGTTATATTATATAATCACCCCATATATTTATGTATTTATTTTCAGAACATTTTCTGGCTTTGTCTAATTAAATATGGAGTATCTTTCTTTTTCTTTTTTTAACATTGTATGAAACCAGGTTTGACATTTTAAACTTAAAGCTTACAGATGATATTTTGAATATATTTTCTATTATAAATCAGAAAATAATATCAATAGCCAGAAATAAATAAATTGCTATATTTTTTAGAAATAAAGTCTTATATAACACAAGGCAAATTATATACAAACAAATCGTTCTGTAAAACACTTCACAATATAAAAAAAATACTGTAAAGTGCTAATGAAGTTATTTTGTAACTCATTAAAAAAAAACAGGCTTAAAAATGCATATTGGAATTGAAATCTATAAAAATGTATTTCCAGATGTATGAGAACATATTATACTATTCCAAAGACCCATATTTGTGGCTTTTATCCATAAGTTTGTCTCTCTGAGCAGATATATCATTTATGTGTCCCTCGTTCTTGATGTGTGCTCTTTCTCACCATCCTGCACTTTAGAAAAAAACCTTTAAAATCTCCCATACCTTAAATTATTCTCTGTATTTATAGAAAGCTCTCAGGAAGGAAGGCTCAGTGGAGTTTACCTCCTTTCAGAAGAAAAGTGTGTATAAAAGACAGCAGAAAGCAAGATTTCCACATCACTTCATCTCACAATGACTCCACAACCTGTAGCGTGACATAGAGCCTGTAAAAGCCTCTGGCAATCATTTCTTACATGGCTTACGCCTCATAAGTATTTCATCACATATAGAAACATTAAGGCAGAAGGTCGAGGTGTTTGATTCGAGTGTCTTATGAAATGACAGAACTGAAATATCGATACCCCGATGTGATGTGATTTGATATCAAACCCAGTTTTCTGGAAAATGCAGTAGGTAACGCTTTAAAACTTGGTTTATTTCGCTAACATTATTAATGCATTATGAAAAATTAATTTGAAAAAGTCTATGAAAACTTTTTTTGAATAATTTAGAAAAAAATTCAAATGTACAAATGAATTAGCAAATGTGGAAATTAACATAAACCATTATTTTTAAATGAAGTATTATATTAAACTATAATTATGTATTAAATTACAAACATTGTCACGCCGTTGGCGTGTTCCATTTGTTTTTGTCTGTCTGTTTTGGTTTTTTTTTTCTCAGTGGTGGAAACATTATTCCATACCTACTGTTAAGAAACCTTATTGTGAAGTTTTATCAGAAAACAAGAGCCTAAACCAGTTAGTGTTGGTTTGGTGCTGGTCTAGCTGGTTACTAAAAAAAGTATTAATTGACCAGCCCTTTATGGTGGTTGTTTGTTTGTTTTGATCTAGGGGCCATCTAAAATAAATCATGCAACAAGTTGTGCTGCTCTTTCCAACTAGCAAGGGCAAAAATATAAATACCTCTAGCTTTCAGACTTGCAAATTGGAATTGCATTGGACTTGCAAATTAGCAGCATCCAGAACAGATTACAAACTGCATAGCAACACCATTGCAACCACCAGGACACCCATATCTGCACACGCTTAGTACCTTAGCAACAACCTAGCAACAAGCCATTACACCCTTACACGTTGTCTCATAAAAAATACATGCAGAATGCTGCTTTTTTGGTTGGTGAATTTTCAAACAACCTGAGAACGAACGCTACAGTTTCCACCCACAACCACGTGCAGTCTTTCTCGGATTTGCCATGTTTCTGACACAAGCACAGTTTGATACAGTGATGACACAAATGTTGCAACAGACGCTACATGTAAGCAAAGGCGACTCCTGATCGCTGCATTGTGCCTGTAATAGTGAGGCACAGGCAGCCTGTAGTTGCGAAGCAGAGAGAGAGACGACATGCTGTTCGAGTGTTTGAGAGAGAAAAAAAATGTGCTCTTAAGCATTCCATCATTTACGTCCCTGCAGCCTCTCTCTGTCCCCCCCACCAACCCCTCCTCCTCCTCTTCCTCCTCCTACATAGAGACAGAGAGAGTCAGTACGCAGAGAGGACTCCAGTCTGCTGGAGCACAGCACTGCTCGCTTTCTTGAGAGGAGAGAGGCAGAGCACCACGAGCCTTCTCCTCCTCCTCCGTCCGTGTGAGGCTGGTACACGCGTTGGCTGGTGGACACAGCAGCAGTGTTAGCATTAGCAGAGGATCTGGGCTCCAGCTTCCAAAATGCTCAACAACCTTACCGAATGTGAAGAGGGTGATGGGGGACCCAACAGTCAGGGTGAGTGGGCTGATCCTGCAACAGCTATTTGGGTGGGTGTGTGTGTGTGTGTGTGCAGAGGATGAGCGAATGTGCCTTGTACCGGTCACTAGTGATGGTATCAGTTCAAGCTGGAGTGTGTGTATGTGACAGTCATGCACCAATGACTGATAGCTGCTTGTCAGTGTGTGTGGGAGAGACAAGATGTCAAAATATGTCAGAGTGCAAATATTCTTGCATCATAATCAGTTATGCTTTTCTTGATGTTTGCATGTGTGTATGTGGAAAGGAAGCATTCAAAGGAATGATACAGTTTTTTTGTGTGTGTTTGTGTGTGTGTGCGTATGTGTTGGTGTGTATGCTGCTTTGGCAAAGGCTCGTGCTGCAAGGTTGCTGTGAGGAGAATGATAATGCTTTCTGTGACTGTCTGAGGAAGTACAGACAGCAGTGTGTGTGTGTGTGTGTGTGTGTAGATTTTCATACTCTAAGAAAAGTCTGTAAAAATAGACTTAATAAGCAGTATACAGGTAATATGTATTAAATATGATTGAAATTATATACATGTATAGATTTATACATAGAAATATATTTTTAATATATTAAAAATATATTAAACTTAGCATCACTTAATCTACCTAAGTACCTACAATAATACCAAAAGAACTTATTTTTATTGATTTAAATCAGGTAGAAATAGCTCCTTGGGGTAGCAGTTACTGGTTACCAGTTTTTACAGTGCAATTTTCCATATTCATTTTTCACTGGCGTTTAACTCCTATTTTAACTCACGCAATGCATTGTGCTATTTTAGGGTTAAAATGACCAGATAATGTCCTTGCATAAAATTACTAGTACCAGTCCATTTTTCTATCGATTTTTTTTTTTTTTTTTACATTGTAGAGCCTGCTTGTCCCAGCTCTTCTGCTCATCTGTCCTTTTCTCAGTCTGTCTCTCTGTTGCTTAATTGTATTTCATTTTCGCAGGCAGTGGATTCGTCTCCCTGTGTCTTAGATCCTTAGGAATAATTGGAGCGTTTTAACAAAAGCAGACCTTCGGTGCATTTCATGTCATTAATCTCTTGGAAAAGGGGAAGGGGCTTTTAGATGCAAGATCTCAGTCTCTAAAAGCGCTTCGTGCCTACAGGTACAGCTCAGCTCCAGCCCGTGAGAGAGGAATTAAATTAGCTTGTACCTGACCTCTTCTCACATGCGTTCTTATCAGCCCCCTGCAGTACAGCAGAACCTGCACTCATTACGAGTGCCGAAACATTTTGTGTGTTTCGCACACATTACAAATTGAGGTAGTTGAGCAAATAGCTCTCTTATTAAATGCACTGTGGTATAAGTGTCATAATTGGATTGCAGCGGTTGTGTCCGTGGTGCTGAAATGGAGGCTTATTGAGCTGCCGGTATCAGTGGAGCTCTCCATGGTTCTGAAACAGTCTGCGATCGCATTCATTGGGCCCTCTGTCACTGACGGACTGATCTGTTTTGTGGAGACATGAGTGGAGCTGGCTGCAGACTGCTGCATTATGGCTTTTGCTTCTTTTCAAAGGGTTTCTCTCTCTCTCTCTCGCTCTCTCTGCTTCGCTTCCTTCAAAGTCCAATGCTGCCCTGAATTCGTTCTCTCTCTCTCTCTTCCTCCCATCAGGGGGTAGGGACAGTACTGCAGTGGTGCTAATGCCTATTTGGTCATAAAATTCATGCTTGGAAGCTCACCAGCTAAAGCTGTCCCAAAACAGTCTTGCTCTGTCATTCTCATTTTGGGGAAAATAAAAAACATTCTATCTTAAATTGAAATCAAGTGCGTTAAGTAGTTTTAAATGTTGAAATAATTGAATTGTAATAAATGAATAAACACACTAATATGATATTATGTTATATTGTAATAAAATATTTTTCCAAATTTTTTCCAAATCTTTCCCCTATGTCCAGTATTCTACCCAGAAAATTAGTGGATCACGTTTTTAAATTTTTTCATTCTTGAGTTTTGCATTCTTTCGAAAAAAAAGTTATCAAAAAGCAACAGGGGTTACACTTTACAGTTGTTTTCTTCCAACCATGCAGACAATGAAAACACATTTGACTGTAAATATGTATATTTCCCTACTATCACCATCTGACAGCATAAAATTCAGTCAGCCTTATGAACTTTATTTCAGTGGAGAGAATGTCATTCTTTTGCTTAATGATTTGTCAGTTAACAGCCAAGCTGTGCTGTGTGAAATGCTGACTTCTGTGAACGGTTAGGTGTGTTATTACCAGTCACAAGCTTCAGCAGCTTCACAGATAATGTGCATTCTAATGACAGTCGCTGTGACAATGCAGTTACATCACTCTTAGAGCAGCCTGCCTGACGCATCAGATCGTTTCAGACCTAAGGTACTTTCCCTCAGTGGATAATGAGGTTTTGAGATTGCGTTATGACACCGGTGATCTTTGGCATTTCTTAGCAGCGAAGAAGGCTGGACCAGATTAGTTGAGAAATTGAATGGGAGGCAGGAGGAAATTGATTGTTGATCGACTTCAGTGGAACAAATAAAGACCCTATCAAATCACGGCTCCAAATAATACATATGACTGTGAGCAAACTGACATACCTTTTTTTTTTGGCCAGGCAGTGTATAAACTACAGTATTGCTCTAAAGTTTGGAGTCGTTAAAGGTGCCATAGAATGCATTGAGAGAATATTTTAATATTGTACATAGAAGGTATGTAGCTTAGGTAAGGGGAAAAAATGCCCAGAAACGGTTTTACAGGTCCCTAGAATTTGACCCTAGAATGAAACAGTCTGTTTTTGCCTTATTTGGAAGGTTCATGAATAGTAATGAGGAGGTC
>JAUCMS010000145.1:15885707-15896086 GCA_032357445.1 Enteromius radiatus | reverse complement strand
AGTCCGTCGTTGTCTGTAAGCTTGACGGGCTAGCAACAGTAACTAAGGGGGGTGTGGCTTTTGCGAAAGGTCAATTAAGCGAGCGCAATGATTTACCGCGCTTGCCAGCATCAGTCGAACACTGTTATTTTTGTCAGTCGTGGGGCAGGGCTTGGTGTTTTAGTTACAACTAAACAGCCCCCCAATGACGACAATGCCATCGTCCATCGCGATGTATCACATTAGACATCATACGATGCCAAATTGGTCAACATCACACAACCCTAATACTCACAATGAAGTGTGGTTAAAAATGTATTGTGGTAAGTAAAATATATTTTAATATAATTTCTATTGAGACTTGTATGTCATGTATTTTGAAAATTGTACTGATGTCATTGCAATTTAGTACAATAAAAAACATATAAGCTTTAAATGTAATATCAAGCATATTTAAAATTATAATCCAGTACTTTGCATGTAGTTTAGTTTGTTCCATCTTCCATTTCCTTTTTTGTTAAACATACTTTACAATTTGTACATTCAATCAATACAATGAAGTGCACTTCGTTTCTACAAATGGATGGTAAATGATATATTGTTATATATAGTATTGTCCTCACTGAACAAAAGATAACCAGGATTAAAGTTAACAGTTCAAAAACTGTAAAATATGAACTACAGTGTATTTACAGGTGATGAATGTTATCTTGATGAAAAAGTTAAATAAATTAACAGGTGGATTGTATTTTTGGGGGTCATGTCCCATCTCTTCTATACTGTATGTCTGTTTATATATATATATATATATATATATATATATATATATATATTAATATAAGTGAATATAATATATATATTATATATAATTATAGAATATCTATATATAGATATAATATTATTATTGTATTATTAGGTTAGGCTGTAAATGCATGCAGTTAAATAATGTGACATTACATGGAATTATTTTGTTACATTTTTTTCAAGACAAATTGGCCTGCACATGTGTTTTTATAACTATACTATACTTTATATCTACTACTTCATCTGAAGAAAAAAAATTGTGTAGAAACAATTTTTAAATAATTAATAACAAGTAGAACATTGTATTAAACATGAATGAGATATAACACTTTTATAGCTTCCATACAAAACTTGAATTAAGTAATAAATATTATAGCATAGTATAAAACAAACTCTATATTAGGCCTATATGCCACATAAATTATAGATACACAAATAATAAATAGTAGCCTAATCGTATAAATTAAGTTTAATTCGAGCCTTTCTATATATTATCATGACTCCGCCCTTGTTTACAAAGCGCTAAACATGTTTCTGCAAATGAATGTGCATAAACAGAGCATGTCTATTTAGGGTGGTATTTAAAAAAAGAAAAGCACTGCAAATTCTACAAGAATAAGTACCACACAGGAAAAACAGAAACTCAAAATTCTCCTTTCCTCCTCGACTTTTATCTAACGTCACATTACGAAACTAACGTTATAGGAAACCCTGCCCCTCTCAGCGTCCATTTTGGGTAAAGCAGGAAGTTGTCTTGTGAGGGAAACCTCATGACAAACTGAACTGAGCTTATTAAATATCCACAGATACATACATCGATATTAGTGTTTTTTCTTGAATAATTTCTCGTTGTATGTTTCGCTCGTCTATAGGCGGATCGGACCGTTTGTTTCACAGCTGTTTACAGTCTAACTTAACACGCGCGTCGAAGAGGTCGCGACGGTAACCGGAGTGCTAAATAAAACCAGGTAATGTTTTTTGCATATTTTTTTAACCAACGAGCAGATAGCTATTGGACTAATTAAAAGTCATGATGGGTATTAAATGTAAATATAACGCAAATTACAGTATACAGTACAGTACGTGGGGTCTAATTTAGCTGCTTATGTAATGCTGTTGTTGTTTCGACAGCGTTTAACGTTACTGCAGAATCGAGCAGCAGCACAGCTCGACTGTAAGATAAGATGGCTTTTGTTTGATTGCTATGTCGATGAAACGAGTGCTTGAACGGAACAATAACTCATCAAGTTGGCGGTGTTTGTAAAATGTATGTTGCTGTTTTCATATTCAGCAGGTCAGAATGGCGGATGACTTCGACGTTGAGGCCATGCTGGAAGCTCCTTATAAGAAGGTGGGTGGACGACCGGAAGTTGACGAGTCTTTTTTTTTGTAGGCATTTAAGGATTAGTTCAACAAAATTACAAATATGTCATAATTTATTCACCTTTATGCTTTTCTAAACCGTATGGATATCATTCTAATGATGCGCACAAAGGGAGAAAGACTGATTTTCTGTCTTTATAAGTACAGTAGTCAAGTTCCAAAATAAAAAAAATAGAATTTTTTTTTTCCCACAGGGAAATGTCTTGATAAATCTGGATAAATAATTTAACCCATTAAAGACAGACCTGCTTTGACCTAAAAGGTAGTAAATTAATGGTATATTATTTTATTTAAGATATCATCCCACTGATCAATGATCATATTTAACATCAGAATTCCTCACAAGAAACTACATTATAAATATAAAAGTCTGTAAATTATGCTTTAAAATATTGAAATAATATTATATAATAAAAACTAATCAGTAATAGTTGTAGTTATTAATAATCGTAGTTCTTGTCCATATTAATGCCATGCACAGTCTTTTCTGATTAAAGTTTTAAATTAAAGTTTGTAATGTTGTGATTCACCTTGTTGTGCCCATACCCATACATTTTAATTGGTAAAAATTCAGAATTTCTCCTTTTATGTTCACTAGAATGAAGGTTTGGAAAAACATGGGTGGATAAACAATAACAGTTTTTTCATTTGTGTATGAATTGAACTCGTGTGAATTGAACTCATATGGCAACTCAGAAACCCTGCTTTTACTGTCTGTGCCTGACTAAAGTGTAAGATTTTGTCATGTGTATGAGAGAGAGCTATGATTTATAGTGTGATATCCTGAATTACAAATAAATGCCCATCTATCTCTCTTTATAGACTTGCCTAATGATATCTCACCTCTACTCCCCTGAATACATCTTTGATTCCAGTGTGAACTGTGAAAAAAAGTAAGGTAGTAATTGCGCAATGTATTAATGTACTTTGATCCAAAATACAAATAGACCGCCACCATATACCTTTAAATCAATTTGGTTTCCTGGCGTTGAATGAATGCCAATAGATGAAACGTAATGTGACATGGAGCAGAGACAGTATTCAGGCTTCAGCCGTGTCACCAACATCTGATGCAGTGGCAGAAAAAAAATCTACATTACTGTTCAAAATTCTGTGGTTGGTAAGATTGTTTATAACGTTTTAAAAAGAAGTCTTGTGCTCACCAATGTGATTAAAAATGCAGTATGCGGTTTGTGAATTATCTTTAGGGTTTAAAATAGGCCTAACTGTTTTAATAGAGTTTTAAAAATTCAGCATCCTTTTCCAATCTTCAGTAATCATTCTTACATGCTGAAATGCTGTTGAAGAAGCATTTCTTATTATTATCAATGTTAAAAACAGTTCAGCTCCTTTTTTCAGTATTTTATGATAAAAAGTAATATTTGAAAGTCATTGTATTTACTATTGCTTTTGGTCAATTTAATACATACTTGCTGAATTAAAGTATTAAATTCTTATTAATTTCTAAAATCTTGCTGACCGCAAACATTTGAATGGTGGTGTACATACTTTACATTACACATTGTAAACGGATAAAAAAATCAATCCCTGCCCGACATTTTAAAAAAAGGGAAAAAAGCTCAGAAATTCTTGATATCATGGAAGTATTCTAAAATGTATTGCAAATGGCATTTCATACGGTAGCTATAGCCTTCTCATTGGACCTGGAATCAAGACTATAAACCCTGAAGCCCTGGACTGTACTTGACCTTTACTGAAGGCCAGCTTCGGTGATCAAACCTGAAAAGAGCAGAATTGTCCTACGAAATGAATTTGAAGTTTGTAAATATGAATACTGTCTCTCTGCCCAGTGTTATGATGGTCTCTAAAACCGTTGACATTGGCATTTGGTTTGTGCATGCACTTAGTAATATCGTAAAACTGTTTGCTATTTAGGAAATGTATTACCCAATAACAATATTTCAGTAAAGGTAGATATAAATAGAATTCTTATTTGTCTTTTCCTAAATTAACAAAGAATAGTTGTGAAAATTAGACAAATGCGGGGGAAAAAAACAGAAAATCTTTTGATGAGGTTAAGTTGTGTCTTTTTTTTTTTGGCTGACTTTGATGCGGTGTCTTTTGGGAGGCGATATGACTAAGCCGTGTAAATCCCTGTCTGCTTCAGGACAAGCTGTGAGACAGAGATGGCATCGAGCTCTCACAGTCCAACAGCGCAAACTGGGGAAGATCACACGGACTGACAGCCTCCACTCTGGAATGCCCTTTAGCACCTCTATAGCATGACAAAAATAGCAGGGTACCTATACTACCCTAAAAACACATGGCCTAGCATTTCAAGACCTTGAACGTAACTGACAGTTTAAAAAAAAAAAAAAAAAAAGTTAAAAACAGGCCCCTAACATCTAATTGTTTACAACAGACCATTTGATAATATTCAGTTTGTACACGTTTTAAGTGATAAAACGAGGAAAAACACAAGCAATTTATTATAAAGGAGCCAACAGCAGTAGCATTTCTGTCTTTTCTCTTATCCCCTCCCCTTTCAGTTTTCAATGTTTCCTCTCCATCCTCATGATGTTCTTTTATCAATCCTGTTCAGGGTGAAAGCAAGTCCTCCAATGGTCATAATGAGGAACGCAGCAAAAAGTAAGTAAAAAAAAAAAAAAAATTGTCATTCTGCTTTTCAGGTAAATTAAGTACACATGTTGGTAATGAATGGATTTGTGTTTTGTTTTTTGTACATAGGAAAAGACGCAGTGGCAGTCGTAGTCCCAGCCCAGGTCCACAGCGGAGTAGAAGCGGGGGCCATAAGAAGAGCCGCGAGCAACGCAGGAGCCGCAGCCGAGAACGGAAACGTTCACGGAGCAGAGAACGCAAGCGGTCGCGATCACGCAGCAAGGAACGTGGTGGACGTTATCGTGGACGCAAAAGCCCCTTGTAAGTTAACCCCTGATTGTTCGGTTTAGAGGCTATATGTTATTTTTCTAGGTCAGAATTCTCGTAATCAACAGTACAGTAAAATAGTTTAAGAAATGAAAATGCTCTCATCATTTGCTCACCCTCAAGTCATTTCAAAACTTATACAACTAACATGTACTCATCGTTTCATTTAGGCCTTTATTCCCATATAAACATTGATGAACGCACTTGTTATAAAATATGATTAATGTAAGCTCAACTGTACAAACCTCATTGGATTTACCAAAGACTATAGAAATATAAAGACGCATTTCACGCATCTTTAGTCATAAGTGTATTGAAGCTACATATGCGTATAGCCTGATGGATACAACATTCATAGGACAGTTAATTTCAGATTTTGTTGCTGATTTTGAGCTTGTAGCCGTAGCAAACATGGTGGCTGAGTAAAGACTTTCCTTAAAAGGGACTTTGGTTTTACCCAGCAAGCAAACACAATTAAACTTCTGTTTAACAAATCTCATGAGCTCTAATGTATGTTAGATGAGTTGAAGTCATACAACATGAGGGCGAGTAAATGATGACAGAATCTTTTTTTTTTTTTTTTCACAGACCATGGACCAGTTTTAATATTTCCACATGTTGTGTATTTGGGAAGCGTGGTTTAGTTTGAGAGTGTAATTAGAGAGTGGTTGGTGTCTTGCTAAATGTGCATCTGCTTTGCTAAGAATGCAGAAGTACTTCAATCTTACATTCCTTTATGCTGTGGTGCATTGCAATGCTTTTGAAGATGCCTGGTGCTTGTTTTGAGGAATTCTCAGAATAGAAATCCTGGAGGCGACATCCATCAAGGCCTACTGTGTTCTGGTTCACAGGGGTCACATTAAGCACAAGTTCATTGGCCAGTTACAATCACATGATTCAGCAAGCCCCTATTGGAGCAAGCAGTGACCACCCACCTCTTGAGTGATTATGAATGTAAAAAAATATATATTTTCCCATTGGGTTTCTTCAGATATTTATCATAATGCCCTTAGAGAGGAATCGTTGATCTCTCACTTTTTAAGTGACCAGGGTTGCATTGAATAGAATAGAATAGAAGGTTAGGGTTATGGGTAATGTAGTTTTTCATTTAAATTTGGCTGTTTAACATGATTTACAAAGAAGCTGAAATCACACTTGTGATTTCTACCAATGTCGTCACACAACTCATGTATGATATGTGTTTTTTTACCCTATCAATAATAAAACGTTTAGGAGTCCGTAGGTCTGCCATGACTTTCCATTTGATGCTTGCCCCCCTGCACCAGTATGTAGTAGCCCTCACATGGTCACGATGGTTGAAAGTTAACTGACTTAACGCTGAGACAAACCCTTGTTTTATATCATAGTATGGGCCCGAAATTAAATGGTGGTCCCGGAGGGAAGACCGGCCCACAGCATTTCGCCAAACACAGGTGACCTCATCTGTGACTCTTGCTGCCTGTTGTGTGCTGAATGTGTGCTGATGTGTGTGTCTGTCTTGAGTAATCATACACAGATATGTGATAAACACAGACTGACGGAGTATTTTGATTCTAGTCGCAAGCGCTCTCGGAGCAGAAGCCCGTTTAAGAAGGACAAAAGCCCTGTCAGGTACGATGCTCATCACCGTCTGACTCTTCTCTAGTGTTGAAATAAAAGGTTTATAATTGGCACTGATGGTTCCATGAAGAAAGTATAACATCCATGGAACCTTTCCAGTGCACAAATGGCTCTTCATAATGGAAATATATTCTTTTGATTAAGAAAACATGGTGCTTTTAAGAACTTATTCAATAAACGCATGTGACATGTTATTTTATATGACACTAAGAAGAGGCAAGGAGAAATCTGCCATCTTGATGCACTTAAACTGAAAAGAGGAAGTGGGTACAGTTATTTTTAGAAGGTGTTAGAGGCGTTTTAACTCTGCTGCCTCACAGTAACTCTATATTGTATATCAAGCCTACAGCTCTCAGTAGACTTGCTGTAAGGTCTACATACAGAATTCTGCAATTTATGTAATTCATTAATGTTTTTCAATATAGTCAATACAAATAATTAAATTTTAATAGAGAATGGTATGTTTATTTTAGCGTAACTTGTATGTAAAAAGTATGTATTCTGTTTAAAGTCATGGGCAATCTAATTTTTAACTTTATGGAATGACCATAATTTTTATGGTTAGAAAATGGTTTATGTTGTAGGAATGTCCATTGGAGATTAATTGAAGGTTATAAGCTTTATTTCCAGAGGGAATGATTTGTGTTTCAGCGGTTGATGAACCTATGTGTTTCTTCAAACAGGCAACCGATAGATAATCTGAGCCCAGAGGAGAGAGACGCCCGCACAGTGTTCTGCATGCAGCTCGCTGCCAGAATTAGACCCAGAGATCTGGAAGATTTCTTCTCTGCAGTTGGAAAAGTACGATTCCCTTGATTAAAATAAACTTAGTTGTGGTTTAACTTTCTTTACTTTCTATTTGCTGACGTTAAAGGATAAATAAACACATGAGAACTATCCATCGTTTAAGGTCCGTGACGTAAGGATGATCTCTGATAGAAACTCTCGGAGGTCGAAAGGCATTGCATACATTGAGTTTGTGGAGGCGACATCGGTACCGCTGGCGATCGGCCTGACGGGGCAGAGGGTTCTGGGAGTTCCTATCATAGTCCAGGCTTCACAGGTCAGAGCATTAACACACAGCAAATTGTCAGCTTCCTAATCCAGTGCATGAAAATCATTTTGTTGAATTGCTTGTGTGTTTTAGGCAGAGAAGAACAGGGCAGCAGCTATGGCCAGCATGCTCCAGAGAGGCGGTGCAGGACCAATGCGGCTGTACGTGGGCTCCCTGCACTTCAATATAACTGAAGACATGCTCAGGGGCATCTTTGAGCCGTTTGGAAAGGTGCAGCCAGAATTTGAAATGGTTTTAGATGCATAGATAAGCAGCTAAACCAAGATAAAACAGATGAATCTGCTATTTAATTGCTGGGGTTTTTTTTTTCCCTTACCTTTCAGATTGAGGGCATCCAGCTAATGATGGACAGTGAAACTGGCAGGTCGAAAGGATACGGCTTCATATCAGTGAGTTCATCAAATGCAAATTTACTAAGGTTAAAGGAGCCATATTTGACATTTTATTCATCTGATTGATTATCTATTCAATGG
Organism: Enteromius radiatus; assembly: GCA_032357445.1. Taxonomy (NCBI): domain Eukaryota; kingdom Metazoa; phylum Chordata; class Actinopteri; order Cypriniformes; family Cyprinidae; genus Enteromius; species Enteromius radiatus. The sequence goes on along the minus strand of JAUCMS010000145.1, from coordinate 15,887,845 downwards.
ATGAATAGTCAGCCATCTTGGTTCTGCTTTATTGTTACTGTCTTTATATATATATATTTTTTTTTTTTTAAAGGACATTCTTAGCATATATATATGCTAAGAATGCTAACCCATGCTGTGCCTGGCGATGGAAACACTATATATTTATAACTGTATCAACATAATGCAAAAATGTATTTTCAGAAAGACAAGGACAGTTCTATTCTGCCATTGTGTCATAAATCCAGTGCTGATTAGCTGTCTGTTTGTGCAGTTTGCAGATGCAGAATGTGCTAAAAAAGCCCTGGAGCAGCTAAATGGTTTCGAGCTTGCAGGACGGCCAATGAAGGTGGGTCATGTTACCGAGCGTTCAGATGCCTCGTCTGCAAGCTCCTTCTTGGACAGTGATGAATTAGAGAGAACTGGCATTGACTTGGGCACAACAGGTCGACTTCAGCTGATGGCAAGACTCGCAGAAGGTACAGATTAAACACTTTCTCAGATGTGCCCATGACTGATTCAAACTACTGTATTTGTGTATTTGTTATTATTCCATGTAATAAACTCACGTATACATATCTCTGGGATGTTTTTAGGTACAGGACTGCAGATTCCTGCTGCTGCTAAGCAGGCGTTACAGATGAGCGGCTCTGTGGCATTTGGAAATCTGGCAAATGGTGCGTCTTTCAATCATTTTCATATTCCATTCTTAGAATCCATTGATGGAATTTGAAGTAAACTGAGGTCTTGAGAATTTGCCTTCAGGGGAGATTTGACAAATACGAGCTAGCTAAGCTGCTCTCTTGTTCCCAGCATTTATTGTTTCATTAGAAGGCTTAAGGCCATTTCACACTGAGTGCAATATAAAAAAGCAAGACGAATCGCAGACAAATAGTGCTTTCACATGGACCACAAAATGATTAATTGTCTTCTGCTAATTCAAGCCTGAACACTAGGTGGCACCAACCAACAACGAGTTTTCCTCAGATATGTACCTTGTATCTCGAATAGGTGTTTTGTTTATACTAGTTTTGTTCAAAACAGCGCCACGACTCTTGCTCTTTTGCAAAACAGCAAGTTAATACTGAACTGGAACTGCTGGGCATGTGATATAAGCTCAAATCTAATTGGACAGCTTGTTTCGTCATTTACTGTGTCAACATTTACAAAATGTTATCGATACTTAGCATTTCCATTTCCACTCAGAATGAAAAAAGATCACACCTGGTGTGAATAACCCTATAGAAATGTATTGTTTCGATTTAAAAATGTGTCAAGCCAAATTTGAATGTAAAAAGGCTTTTACAGTGATAGTTATGCATGTTTTTTTTGTACCACTGACAGCCTCTACCACACAACCTGTTGTTCCCAGTCCCGGGATGAACCAAGCTATGAACCTTCCAAACCAGCCGCTGGCTACACACTGTTTGCAGCTCTCCAACATGTTCAGTCCACAGATGTGAGTTGCATTCATTATTAAAACTATCCTTGACAATACGGTGTATGTAATGTTAAATAAAAAAAAATATTTAATAAAATGTCTTGTTGTGTTACTTATGTAGGGAAAACGAACCTGGCTGGGACCTGGAGATAAAAGATGATGTCATCGAAGAGTGTAGAAAACACGGGGGCATTATTCACATATACGTCGACAAGAACTCTGCTCAAGTAAGTCATCGCATTCATACTATGGCTATACATCACTGTTAACGTCACTTTTGTCACCACTTTCAATGCAATATGAAAATTAGTAAAGTTTTGCATTTAAAAACCAGCAACATTAAGTGTGTGTGTGTGTGTGTAAAGTTTTTATAGCCACAGTAGTTAAATATCACCAGATATATTGAGAACATGGTCATATTTCTCATCAAAATGGGGAAAATGAATTCTGTTTTTGTATTTTTGCATGTCTGTATTTGCATAATATTATAGAATTTGAATTATAAAGTGTTTTTACATGTATCAAAGGTTTAAGGTCTGTACGTCCTTATACTCCCCGTTATTCTTAAGCTCATATTTTTACTCTTGTCTGGCAGGGAAATGTTTATGTAAAGTGTCCAACTATCCCAGTAGCAATGGCTGTTGTCAGTGCCCTGCACGGCCGGTGGTTTGCAGGTAAACCCATCTCGTTTTCCAATCTCTTCTCTTTTTTGAGAGTC
>JAUCMS010000145.1:15853796-15872228 GCA_032357445.1 Enteromius radiatus | reverse complement strand
AGCTTTACTGGCACAAGGATTCAGTGAACGTCAAGTTGCTTCTATTATAAATATTACAAAAAATGAAACAATCGTGCAGTGTTTTGTATTGGTGGTGTATTGGTGAGATGAACAGTTTTAAGAATAAAACCCAAAAGAAACGGATTTTTCTGCAGCGGTCTCTTATTTTTTCTGCGGCTGTATATATAATGTAATAAAATGTGCCAGGGTTCACGAATTGAACCTGTGTTTTAGCGCCACTCAGTGGACATTTCTTATTGAAACTGTGACAAAACATGCAGTAAGGTGCATAAAAATGGTGTTGCACAAAGAGTGCACAGAGGTACGTATTTTATGAGACCAGGTTGCTTTAAATTGTCCTGAAAGTGTACACTCTGTAAGCCTTCACAGTCATACTTGTGGCGAAACACCTCTGATATCTACAGAGAAGGTCAGTAATGTGATAATAGCATCATGCTGTGAGACTGCTTTTCTTGGATCTGATTTTCCAAACCAAATAAACTGGAGTGAATTTCTGCATCAACATTTAGCTGACAAGACTGCAACAAAGTAATTACATTTTTTACATTACTTAATATTTATTTTTTGATAATGTGAGAATACTTCCACCATGAAAAACAATCAATATGCTTCGACCAATCAGTTTTTTTTTAATGGCTTTATTTTAATTTCTACATTAAAGAAAAAATGCATAAGGCTTCTTTTTTTCTCTCTTTTTATCTGTAATAGTCCATTAATAGTCCAGCCCAACTTCTATAAGAACTAAAGGTTTTCACTGCAACAAATCAATACCAGATTGAGGTGAAGAACAGTGTGCTGGCTGGAGGTCTTTCATCATGACACACTACATAGAAGATTGCCAAGCCTTTCCAATAACTCAAAATTATGTTTATACACTGCCTCTCACACTTATATGTCAGTAAAATAATATATATATATGTGTGTGTGTGTGTGTGTGTGTGTGTCTTTACTCATATTAAAAGTTGCTGAGAAGTGGTCAAACACTTTGAAAATCATTGTTCATTTTACCTTGTGAAATTTTAGCACATTGTATTGTGTATAAAGGTTCTGGACTCACATAAAAATTCTCAATTTGCATATCTATACATTTATAGAGGGATAGCATACCTTTCTCTCTAGGAGGCAGTAGGCAGTGAGTAAGATTAGAACTCCTCCACAGATGGAGACCACAATAAAGCCCAGCCTGAAGAAATCATCGCTTAAGGACTCCTGAGGATCTTGCCCGAATAATCCCACCGCAGCCTCTTTCAAAAGACAAACATGTGGCTTGAATCAATGCTGGAGGGATGTGTGTGTGTGTGTGTGTGTTTGAAAATCATTTCAGTCTTCCCTACAGGTTTGCTAGTTGTACCTGTTTCTATATCCTGAAGCGGTGTGTGTGTGTGTGTGTGTGTTCACCTGTGCTGGTGGTTAGCTGTGTTACTGTAGGGGGTATATTGCTGCTATACTCTTGCTCACAGGTCCAGTTGACAGGAGTGTTTGTGGTTGTGATGAGATGCAAGTAGAGTGACAGAAACTCCTCGACTCTTTGAAGTGCCTGGACAGGAGACTCTTTGTATTGCCGCTCGAATGCTATAGGGTCCTCCTGCAGAGAGTGAAACAAAAAACCAAAAATAAATGCAAAGGAATGGGGTTTGGCTCCATTTCAGATTGTTTTGGTGGGTTTTAAAGGGATTGAAATGTCAGTTCTGTCTTCACCTAATCAAACTCATGTTGTTTTTTTTTAGTGGGGCACAAAGTTTCAAGCATCAAAAACTACACAAAAGTACCATCAACGAATCATAAATGTGGTCCACCCCTAATAAATTAAGTACACTTAAAGTTACTGAAATGTACTTGCAGATAATATTGATTAAATAAAATGACACTTTTTGTGTCAGATTACAATTTTTAAAGTCAGTTTTAAGTTATTACTTTTGTCATTCTTATTTAGATATTTTGAATAACATTCTAAAGCACTTGTAATTTATTACAGCCCTATATTTTACTGTTATTGAATTATTAAATATAAAGTTCATATATTTATATAGCAGTCCATTTACAAATATACTGTGTATATATATGTATCAGTGGATTGTAAAAGAATCTTTTAGTTCATTATTAATGTTTGACAGTACATCAGTACCCTTTAACCATATTTCAAAGGCAATATAAGTAATTATGAAATAGCATGATGATATACTGAAGTCAGAATTCAGCGTAAAAAAACTAACTGTATTTAATATAAACTTTTTAATTTGATTTCAAATCACTTGCAGGTGTCCAAAACATTACATTCAGTTAATAACTGAATTATAATCTTATATAATATCTCTAATAAGTAAGAGCCTTTTTATTTTAGGGTCTCTAAACTAGTTGCTATTAGCTTGAATATTACTAGAATATTAGTAGCAATTAAGCCTTATTCTTCATCCCTAATCCTACCCATACCTAAATTTAACAACTAACTTAATATTAATAAAAAGCAAAACAGGAATTTATTGAGGAAAAATGCATAGTTAAAAGTGAATATTTATTACCAAAAGTATGCTGAAGTGCACTTGATTTTCAGAAAGGATAAAAAAATCTTAAAGCTTCAGATGACTTGGACAACTTTCTTGATTTGTGTTCTGTGTTTCACAGAAGAAAACAATTACAGCTTTGGATCAACAGTAACTGATTACTTTTAGTAAAGAAAATAATGATTTTTTTTCATTCTCAATTGAAGAATCTCATGCTCACCAAGGCTACATTTACACATGCAAAAATACTTTTTAAGTTTAAAAAGTCAAGAACGTAGCTGGTTTATGAATTAGCCTCAGCATGTTTCCTCCTTTGATCTGAAGGGGAAATCTCCATGATGACAAATTGTCTGTTCAGTATTATCTCCTCAAAGCCTGGGAAGTTTAAATGTAGTTTAAGAGGATCCTGTAATCCACATGCTTTGCTTCATGCCATGAGAGATTATGTTTTGATGAAGAGGCTGCTGAAGGATAGGAGTATCTGCCTCATGCCACACTTCAGTGCATGCAGTTTCAGTTAGGAAAGACAAGGCAAATTTAAGCATTGTCAATAAATCACAAAAAGCTTTTTATTGGGAATAAAAGTAAAAGAAAGAATGTTGAAAGTACTGTAGAACTGCCTTTTTCTTTCTTCACATTTCTTACGCACAGCTGATACACAACACCAGCTACCAGATTGAATAACTCTCAAGCTGAATGTTTAAGAAATACTGTTTGAATAAATGAAAAGGACCAAAAATATTGTAATTAAAACAAACGATGGCCATAAATATATAATGTTAAATACAGAAATATGAAATTATACTTTTTAAAATGCATCTAAGTTCACCGTCTTAATGAGTGAGTCATTGAATAATTCATTTAACTGTTTCGTTCAAAATAGTTGACTTCTATAATAATGAATAATTTAATGCTTGTTATTTTAAGGTGGTGTGTATAATACCTCTACAAGACTATCTATGGCAAGATAACTTTTTAGTCCGCTGAGTTCTTATTTACTTTTTTGCATATTTGTGGTCCACTCTCTCAATTAAAATTTACAATTATATTACCTGAATAATTCACTGGAATGCACTAAGCTAACCTGATTATGCCAAGTGCAACATGTCCCTGGGTCAACATCTTTAACGCAGGAGTCTAAGGTGAGCAGATACATATGCAGTTATTAGGCAAAGTTCATACAACAGCAACAGGGGTAACAGGGAATATCCAGAGACATAAAGATAACCAGGCTGAGCAAACAATCAACAGGGGAGAACAGTCAGAGGCAATACACGGAAGGAACCACAAAGAGAGAAGAAAACACTCAGAAATGCAGGCCGGGGCAATGCAAGACTTAGCAATGAGGTGAATGTGTGTGTGACTTAAATAGTCCTCCTGATCAGAACCATGTGTGTGCAATCCGTTCCTAACCAGGTTTGTGCAAACAGTTTTCTTCTGCGTCAGAAATCGCTTACTTCTACTACAACTATATAGTACCCGAAAAACAGTATGTGAGGCGAGGAATATGTCAGAATTCATAGTATTCGAAATTCAGTAGGCGAGAAGTACCCAGATGACCTGCTTCCGCCCAGATACTATAGTAGACATACCATGGACACTTTCCTATGCCATGAGGCTCCGGGAGAGGAGGCGTCATATTCGTAAAATGGCGGAAAGTTGAGACGCGGCTCATTTCAAGTGCAAGTACCTCAGGAAAAAAGAATGTTGTTTATTGTGATTAAATTACACTTGTTTAACACTCTAATCCAAATAAACGGATGACTTATTGAAATTTTCGCGCTGGTGTGACGTGATGTAGTACGTCTGAATTCCATTCATACTACCCACATTCATACTATATAGAACGAACTTTTTAACGGTCAGGTAGTACGTTCAATTTTAAATGTAGTATCTGCTTAAGCAGTATGCGATTTCAGACGCAGCATTAGGCATGGGGTGTTATGGAAACATTTTTGCATTAAAATGTTGTTCTAGGGTCTACAAAATATGTTGACATATGTCATATGTCACATAGTACTTGGCAAAATCAGGACATGCGAATGCACTAAGAATCTCTTTTTTTGTTGTTGTTCTCAAATCCTCACATCTCTTTTCACGTGCTATTGAGCTTTGGCTATTACTGCTGCGGAGCAGTCTGGTATCTGCGTGATTCGCCATAGACAAAAGCAGGTCCGACTACAATGTTCTTCCCGAAAAACACACGCTGTTCTGTTTACTCAGTGGTAGAGCACCAAAATTTGGATTGCAGCTTTAAAGTAACATAGCGTTCCATAAGTAAAGTCAGAGTTTTTTGTTCCTGTCAAGTATGAGTAGTTTTGGAAGTAATCCATTGCAAGTAACAAAATAATTTAATCATATTACCTTTAATGCAGTGGTGCAGAAGGACTTCCTTTAGCCTGAGGCTGTCATTTTTTGTGTAAGTGATCACTCTTAAAGGATGCCATAGAAGAACTTGTTTAAATGGTTCCATAAAGAATTTTTAACATCTGAAGAACATTTTTCACAACATTTTTTTTAACATCTGAGGAACACTGTTTCTCTAAAGGTAGGTTGTGGTCAAAAACGGTTCTTAAGATTATAAAAAGGTAAGAAAGAGATGGTTCTCTAAAGAACCTTTGACTGAATGGTTCTTTGTGGAACCAAAAATGGTTCTTCAATGGCATCGCTGTGAAAAACATTTTAAACGCCTATTTTAAGAGTGAAATAGCCTTTACAATTGCCAAAAACATAACTTCAGTTTATTTTTATTTACTAAAGAACAAATAAGCAAGTCATGCATACCCCACGTGACAAAAAGTAACATTCCCCATCACTGAGTGTAAGAGAATACACACCTCCAGTTGCTCATCCAGTGAAGGTATGCAGTGTTGGGAGTAGATGTTGAGAATGAGGTTCTGTATGGAGACCACAGCTTGAGCGCTTCCCGAGCCCCGTGTGTATTTGAAGTGGACGTTAAACAGTTCAAGCACCCTTGGCAGAGCAGCTTTGACATAGCACACTACGCTCTGAGAGACAAGGAAGATAAATAAGTAAAACAGTTTGGAAAAACCTGAAGAACAAAATCTGGCACATTAGCATGTGTTCTTGACTTTGCTTTCAAAAGAGATGAGACAGCTGGCTTAGGTTTTGCATCACTGGTTTGGTAAAAACAGTGACTGAACTGATATTAACACTATGTACTTATGCTTCAGATTTAAGAGGCTAAATCAGAATTAAAGCTGTTTTACAAAATATCAGAGACATCTAAGAGCTTCATTAAAATGCATGTCGAAGTCAACCATGTCAAGAGTGCCATAATGCAAATCTTAGCAATGAGTGATGACAATTTGGAGTAAGCATCTAATCTAAAACACACCTCCGACTGCATTTCCAAAGCCAGATTTAAAATAGAAGGCTTTGGAATATAGAAGCTTGTGTTACGGGGAAAAAAGACAGGGGTTTAATGACCCTCTTACCAGGTGTTTTCTTTCTATGAATGTATATGTGATTGAACAGCCAGTCCGCAACTGGTTACTGATCTGAAAGGTAAAAAGATGAATAGTTAAAAGACAGAAGTGTTATATTAAAATCAAAGGATGACTCTGTAAAGCTTTATTGTGATCGGGTTCCTCACCAGTTGTTTTAGTTGAAGCAGGTGGTCCATGGTTATGGCGTGTTTGCAAGGACCAGGGATGTCCATCATGGAGAGGGGAACACACAGTAGCATGAGAACACACACATTCTTCCCCTGTAGTGACAGACATAGACACAGACACACACACAGAGAGAGAGAGATGTTTGTTTTTCTATCATCAGGGGACTTAAACATTCCTCTCACATACACCATTTTGCAGTTTTACAATTTGATTTTTGTTAAGAAATTGTTATTTTTAGTGAGCAGTTCTTCTTGCGGCAATTGATGAATATGAATATGTTTAATATATATTTATTAGTTTGCATAATTAATGTGTGTACTGTGGATATTTATTACGTATATATAAATATACACACATACAGTATATATTTTGACAAATTAACACGTGAGAACGCTTCTCTACTTTCATCTAACTTGTCATGGAAATTATTCCTTCTGGAAGTTGCTGGAAAGTCAAAATGAAGAATTGCTGTCTTTTTTTTTTTTGCCAAGTACGCCACTGGCAACTATCTTCCTCTAATATATCTTTTCTCTTTCACTCTTTATCCTTTTTCTTTACTGTCAACACTGCATTCCGTTGCTTTTGATATTTCTGCATCTGCTCCATCTCTTTGAAATATCTTTTGATATTATGCCATTAACTTTATTCAAGTATAACTAACAGTTATTCAAGAGAGATTTGACCTCACTCTGTGAATAAATACAAAACAAAACAAAAATGCTTTTTATCATTTTGAATTGACTCTTTATTGAGGCAGATGTAGTATATCTTCATCGCCCCTAAATCATCTTTACATTTCAAAAGACTATACCTGATAAAATATGAATATGTACAAAAAGCATTGCTGCTCGTTTTGTCACAATCAAATTAAGTTGTTTTCTCTTTTTAGAAGGACCAGGAGTACAGCTTCATTGAAGACCTTCAAGCCTACCTTGGTTCTGTAGAAGTGAAGGGGTGTAAGGTTGTTCATCTGGCTCACCGATCCAGCAGGAGAAGTCTACAATCCTCAGTTAGATGCATTTGAGCAGATCCAGGTGATATTTTGCTGTGCAAATCAGAGTTGAATCAGAATCACAGAACAGCTCAAAGATCAATCGATCCACGGTGAGAGGTGAGAATGCAGACAGAAAGTAAATTAATATTGCATTCTTGACAAGCACAACGGTTAAACAACTGGTGTCTCACAGGAACTCTCTCTGTCCTTTCCTTTCACCCCCTCCTGGTCTTTTTTATTAACTTCTTCTCCGCCTTTTCAAGCCCACACCTCTCTCTTTCTTACGTTCTCATGTTTCATAATGGGTTTATGAAAGCAAGACTTCCTCCTCATGATGTCTTTTTCAGTTTAAATCCTTGGTATGTCTATTTATTATATATGATGCAATTATTTGATTTAAGACTCATGATTTCTGTTACTTCTGTTAGGACCTATTTTGGTTGCTAGACTCATCAACTATAAATCTAAACCTGTCCACCTGTTTGTGATCAAAGTTTTCACACCATTTTATGTCTTAATTTTTTTTTTTTCTTTTGTGTGCAGGGATGTTCTCCACATCCCTGGGATAGATTTGTACCTTCTGAAGCATGCTGTGAGACATCTTAACATGTAAGCTGTCAGAGCAAAAGTCATTGCTCTCAAGAGAGCAAAAAAAACCTGTTCTCCACAGGCTTCATTAAGATTAAAGAACGAGGTGAGACATGAAAGAACACCTGGTTTCCAATGAATCTTTAATATTTAATATTGGCTAGTATGATTTACGCATTCATGTTATCTGTATTACACACAATACTGTTCAAAATTTTTACTTTTTAAAAAATGTTTTGCAATGATATTGCATTTTAATATTAATATTAGAACCCAGGCTGAACTCTGCAGCACCGTGGATCTCACCACCCCTGATATAGATGATAACCCCTTGCTATCAGTGTGACTACAAAATGTAATAAAATTATCAATATTTTCTAAATTTCTTACATTAAATATATCAAAATGTGTTGGCTATGTATGCATTGCTAAGAGCTTCATTTGGGCAACTTTACATTTTCTCTATATTTTTATTATTTTGCACCTTCAGATTCCAGGTTTTCAAATAGTTGTATCTCAGCCAAATATTGCCCTATCATAACAAACCCAAACCATACATCAATGGAAAGCTAGTAGCCTGTTAAAATATATATTACTCCAAGCCTCCTCAAGGATTGCCTATAAAGATGATTCACACTGGTTGGGCACAACTTACGGACATCACGGTCCAGTTCCTCCCATAGTAGCTCAGCTTTTACATGTATATATTGCCATTATTATTTAATCAAAATGAAAATTATTATTGCTGGAATCCTTGAAACGAAGAACCGTACAAGTCCATATTTTCAAATTTTGAGTAATAAGATTTTTTCATTTGGATTGTGAACATTATTTTATATATTTTTATTTTACTTGAAGATAGACAACAAAAGCTTCTCAATTCTAAGGAGATAACATTTTTCAGTGTCAGTATTTCAAGAGTTCACGCTTTCCTTATAAAATTTGCGTTTTTTGGCTAAGACTAGTGGGCAGAGGTTCGAGGATCGGCTCGGTCCCAGATTGCTCCCCCGGAAGACGTGAACTAGAATAAGGTGGAGAAGGGGAGGAGGAGGGATGCTAAAGCGAGATGCGGAAGGAGTGGAAGGCTATAGTTTATATATGAACGGGAAAAGACGTGATTGGACGCGGGTAAGTGGGAATGATTAGCAGATTAGCTGCCAGCCGTGTGGGATTTATTACGTATCGCGTTCCTCTTGAAATGCGTTGTTTGCAAAACATTCACTAAAAATCAAAAGTTATTGTGATTTATATTTGTCAAATGTGGAAGAACAGTATATGTCCAGTTAGTGTGGAATAATCACTTTAAACCACTAAAGATCTGATTCCTTTATAGTTTTAATACAATAACAGAAACTTCAGGTTAATATTAAGCATTGCTTTCAAGTTTATTATTATTATTATTATTTAAAAACAGAAAATACAGAATGAACAACGTACAATACAATACCTTCTTACAGGACAGACAATAACAATCATTTATTAGTAATAAACAAATAGCTATAAAACAGCTATTCATACATGAGGCGTCTTAACCCTGTCTTTACCAGCTACGTTTGTACAAACTACAAACTTGCACTGAAGTGAACAGTTTGCAAACAAAAGACCCATTTGGTTCTCTACTTTGACTTTGAACCCAACCATTTTGTGTACGACTTATTAATCAAAACTAAGGAAGAATTTCTGGAACTAATGACAAAAACTGATGATAAGAGCTCACAAAAGCCAGTAAATCTAAACTTTCCATGAATGCAGCTGCTTTAAGTAATGTAAATGTTAAATATTATTGCATTTTAAAAGGATTTGGATAAACCTTTCCTTGATCTTTTCCTGAAATGTTCCTTTGAAAGAAGAATATGCCTTTGGGAATGTCACATGCACTGATATCTACCATCTCGTTTGAAATATTTATAGATATCAGCGCTTTTTTAAAATATAGCTGTGTAGTGAATAAATGCTTGTTATGAGACCTCATAAGAATCTTTGCATGACCTTTAGTTGTGTTTTTTAAACACAGGAACAATGGAAGGATGTTGCAGATGAATGCTCAGTGTCTGCCTGTTCGGTGACACCAGGGCAAATTTCATCCAATTTGTCTTCATGTGACTCTTATCTTTATTATTCTTCAGCATTTTCTTTTGCGTTTCTTGAAAAAAGCTTGTCCAAGCAAGAAATTATTGCGGTTTTGTCAAAGTTTTCCTTTCATTCGTAAGTTTCGTTCTTACTGTCTGGAAATGAAAACATTTCATGTATTAATTGTTCTTGTCCAGATGCAATGTCTGTTATATTTCAAAATGAGCTGTCAATCATAGTATGTCAATTAAATGATAGTAAAAGCACCTGGCAACCTATGGCAAAAGTAAACATGAATGTAAGCACCAACTAAAATACATGTTTGAAATTAAAAAATAAAATAAATACAGTATTTACAACATTACTGTTTTCAGGCTCAGTAATGGCAGCGAACACAGAACTTGGATAAACTCAGGTTTATTTATATCAGCAGGAATTCAATGATGAGGTAAGTATACACAATGCACAGTCGTAAGGGAGATGATAGTCTAGTAAGTATCAGTGCGGCTGCACTCTGGTAAGGGGAAACGGTAATCAGAGTTTACGCAGTCTTTTTAAAGTGAAGCGACTCCTTTTGTTAGGAAAAAGGCTTTGGGCAGACAGGCATTAGAATAGTGACAGTTTGGTGAGCTTAGGTGTGACTGCACTCTGATATTGATGAAGGGTACTCAAAGTATACTTAGGACAGGTAGGAGAAAGGTGCTTGTGAGCGTCGCAACCTTGAGCTCAGCCAACAAGTGAATGCAAAGCTGCACTCTTCTAGTGAGCAGGTGATTGGTGACAGGTGTTCAGGATTCTGGCAATTGGGAGTGTGTGACTGAGACTGATCCTGGATCTGTAGCGGGTGATTGTGACTGGGTTGTAGGAGCTGATCTGGGTTCAGTAGGCTGTGATGGCGTGTGGTGGACAGTGAAGAGTGTGACAACTGTAATCTTACGGTATGTTACTGTATTATTACTGTGATAAGTTTGGCTACACATTTCTGTGTGAGTTTTGACAATTTTACTTGCTCTAGTTACAGAAATAACATTTCTATTTTAAAATATATTATAAAATGTAATTTATTCTTTTGATGCAAAGCTGAATCGTCCTTCAAGGGTTAGTTCACCCAAAAATGAAAATTCTAACATTCATTAATTACCCTCATGTCGTTCCAAACACAGAAGACCTTCGTTCATCTTCGGAACACAATTTAAGATAATTTTGATGAGATTAGAGAGCTATCTGGCCCTCCATAGACAGCAATACAACTGAAATTATCCCAAATGTAGGTGTCCGGGTCTGGTCACTTTTAACATTGCTTAGCATAGATCATTGAATCTTGACTCAAAATGATCAGTGAGTTTCAATATTTTTCCTATTTAAAACTTGACTCTTCTATACTTACATTGTGTACTAAAACCAACAGAAAATGAAACGTTGTGATTTGCTAAGCCGGGGCCAGGAACTATACTCTCAATCCAGCATAATCAATTTAGCAACTTTACTGACGTAACATGGGCGGAAGCAATGCAGACGCAAAGATAATACTCAGCTTATTAACTCTGGAGGAGTTGCAGAATGAGCCTATTTAAAAAAAAAAAAATAAGTGGAGTGTTCCTTTAAGAACAGCATTTATTCAAAATAAAAGTCTTTTGTTACATGAATGTCAATACTGTCAGTTTTGAACAGTTCAATGCATCCTAGCAGAAAGAAAGAATTAAATATTTCCATCTGTTCCATTATTTTCCCAAATGATGATGTCAGTTCCTGTAGGTAGTGTCTTTTTTTTAAAAGTGATTAACGGGATAAAAGTGAAATTGAGGGGCATAAGTGAAATTGATAACTAATTACATGAGTATTGCCAAGAATAGAGGGCAAATTTTTGAATTGAAAATATTGAAATAATGAAATGTTATGTATGGCGTGGACATCTGTTTTAGCTCATATAACCTCTTTCAAAACGTACAGCAGCTAAAGAATGTGCATCAGGAATGGAGGGAGAGAGAAAGAGAAAAAAACAGAGAGACAAAATAGTGATAAAATCTGTAGCTCCTGCTGAGGAAGGCGTCTTCAGCGTGACTGCAGCAGCAGGAGATCACATCTCACATTCCATTTCACAAGCTTCTCCACAGAAGCGCTGCAAGACAAGCTAGTTTCTAAACACACACAGACTGGGACAGAGAGACAAAACATCAAAAATGAGAGGCAGGGCATGTCTGTAGACAATATTTAAGTGGATGAGCACTCTATTGTAATGAAGATGTGTCGCGGCTGTTCACCAGTCAAGCTTCCAGAACGGGGCTGACAGTGAAGATTGAACGCTAGGGGTAAACCTCTAAAACAATGTCACACATTGATTATAACCAAGAGGTGAAAGAAGTGTTGCCAACTTAAAACCCCCCATTTGCCATTTGTTTTTGGTTTATTCCAAGCGAGAAGATGATATTCACTCATTGTCAAATACTAATAATAGCATGCAAAATCTGGTAATAATACAAATTAAAACAATGTCAGTCAATAGAGAGGGTTTCAGATTTTTATTTTATTCAGATTATAAAAATATATTATTTTTTATTTTATTTATTTATATGTAACAATCATTATTAAACAGATTATTTGTTTTATGTAACTGTATTATATAACTAAAATAAACAATAATTGTATTATTGGAATTGTAAGTCCGAAGGGTAAGTCTTTGAGTTAGACTACTCCATTTTCAAAGCTATTAATACACATTAGGATAAAAAAACTAAACTCAAATGTCACGGTCATTGAAACCCACAATGAGTTGCTCAAGGGAATGTAAAGTTTTTTCTCTCTCTCTGTCTGAGCTACTTAGTTAAAAGTCATTATAAAAACATTTGTTATAGGCTTGCAAAACTCTTCTCATGTCTTGATTCACTTGTGCGTCATGGGAAAATTAATTTGCTAATAGGTTTCTATCGAAATCAGACATCACCCTGATAGCACACGTACATCTAGGAGACGTCTATTTGATGTCTGCATTTACATCTGCAAGACGTATTGTTTAGGGTGTTTGCTCATCTGCAATACGTCTATTTTAGATGTTAAATAGATGTCTATTAGATGTCTTTAAGATCTGTCACTGTTTTGTGAAGTGACAGCGCCCCAGTTTAAGTGGCATGTGAACTGATTCGTCTCTTCCTGACTAGTTGCAGCACAAAATAAACATGAACGAACATCAGAAAGCACTTTATTTCAACCGCTCAAAGACACACAATTTTCAAGTCAGGTCCAACAAATATAATGTTTTTAACAAATCTGTCTGACTTGTTTGTTGGATAAAATAGCAGATTCTGCGATATGATTGGTCAGATCATTTGTCAATTAAACTCTTTGTAAAGGGTCAGTTGAGAGTGAACTATACCTTTAAGTGTACTTAATTACTTTCATGACTAATTTGTTTTAAAAAAAATGCTTAATTACACTTTTGAATGAAAATTGGACTCTTAAAAAGTGCATTTACATATGGTTAGGGATAAAAATTAATATATTTGAAATATACTAAATTATAACTTAATTACAAGTGTATAACAACAAATACTTAAATACTTGACATACAAGTTTTATTAGAATTTACAAGTATATTTAGTTTACTATAAATTCTTATTAATACTTTTGAAAGTACATTTTAACCATAAGTCTTACATATCTGGGTCAAAAACACTCTTTTAACTACATCTTTATTTGTAAATAACATGCAAGTGTCCGGAAACATTACATCCATTTCACACTAAAATATATTCTTTTAAATGATATTTCTGTAATAAGTACTTATAGGTGTACCTCTTGTCACAAAGGAAGCTATAACTGAAGTTGCCTGACAGATATATAACAGCAATCTCATTTTAAGATCTCCAAGCATTTTTAGACTGCTCGAGCAAAGCCGATGCGATTATTTCCCCGATCAAACTCTGTATAGTATCGAGCTATGAAGTTCGCCCCCAGGATCCAGATGGGACCAGTAGGGGGCGGCACATCCAACCCTTTGAATGTCACAGTGCAGATGTCCTCCCCAAACTCTGACTGCTGTAGGCAGAACAAAAGATGAAAAAGAGACATTATCCATATAGTCCATATAGCTGTAACATAGATTTATGAATCTCAAAACAGATGCTACGATTCAGAAGGCATCTGGAAAACAGCATACGAATACAATTTCGTACATAATGAAAAAGTCACTTAGTGGAATAGATCCCAGACTTCAGTGCTAATGTAATGGCAGACTGACAGTGTAGTAAAGAGTCGGCAATAGTATTTGTAATCAAAACAACACTTCGGTTAAAGCAGTATCTGAGTGAAGTTATGAAAGATGCTAACAAGGCCTCTGCGTCTCTTTTAGGTAAAGTACAAGGGCTTTTAAATTTTGTATGACATCATTAATGTAGTGTAGTTTATTTGTAGCCTAACTTCTTTCCTTGTCAGTAATGAATATAGTGTGAATGTGTTAATATACTAAACTGTTAGGGAAACAAAGGAAGTCCTCACCCATAGAATATAGTCCTCTTCCATGAGAGAATATTCCTGACCACCAAGATGAAAAGCCACAGTGGGCAACAACTTGACCAGATTACAGCTGACAGTGTACTGTGAACAGAGCCGAGGGAGACCATAAGTGATGACTTTAAAATCAAAGGCAACAGTGTGCCGCATCATTTTGAAAACCGAAATGACATTGAACTTCACACTTGAAAAGAAAGAAAAACACATTTCCCACATCAAATATCCCCGACCACAGTGGCATCAGCTTTTAATCATTCCATTCGCTCTTCAGACGTTATTTATGAGACACAGCCAAACATGACAGACCAAAGCAGCTGTTCCCATGCAGTTGTGCAACAGGAAAAGGAAACAGAAAAATAAGAAACAGGTTTTAATGCTTAACATAGAAGTATTGTTTCACAAAAGCTTTTATGTATGGGATGTATATGGGTTGCCATGTTGGCGCGTGATCAATCACCCTAAGTTTGTTTGCAATGTGAAGGTGAAGCGTTCAATCACTCATTAATTTATAATCTGCTGAATGTTTTAAAAGGTCTATTATGAATTATGTGCTCTGTTTATGTAGGAATGGGACACGTTGTTCATTTTTTATGGCTCTGGAAAGTTTGAAGGTTTGCCACTACTGCTGAGATTTAGGGATTTCATTAAATTGTTTTCATGGTTTAAATCTGGGCTACTTCAGTCTTCATTGTTTCTATTGCTAAGTATTGGAATCATATTTTTGGTTCAGAAAATCCCTCTTTCTTTCTTGCTTTATCTCTCAGATCAATTACTTAGCAGATTATATATAGGTTTTTAAGTAAAGACAGATTGTTAGGGATGTCTGTAAGGTTATTTAAACAAAACATACCCCTCCCTCTGCCAGTTCAACAGCACCAATTGTTTTCATCAGAATGGAAATAGAGGAGGCGGGGCCTGTGATGTAGGAGGAGCCTGTATCAATCACAGCCGTACAGCCGTCCATGCAAAACAACATATCTGCACCCACAGACACTCTGCAGAAACAAAGTATTATTAGGTTAAATCAAACACATTGCAATCACTAGTCTACACGTAACCAGCTTATTATTTTAGGGGAGGCTTAAAGGAATATTCTATGTAAAAAAAAAACATTTTGAGTAATTACTAGTTTTTTAGTAATTACATGAGTGTACTCACTTTTAGGCCATCCAGGATGTATATGACCTTGTTTTTTCTTTAGAATAGATTTCGCGAAATCTAGAATTACATCACTTGCTCAGCAATGGATCATCTGCGGTGAATGGGTGCCGTCAGAATGAGACTTCAAAAAACCGATAAAGACACCACAATAATTCACAAGACTCAAATAACGTCTTGTGAACTGAATCTGTGTGTTGTACAATAAATAAACAAATCCATCGTTAATTTTATCTTCAAACCATTGCTTCTGGTCAAAATATCAGTCCATAATCCATAATAATCCTTTCTCCATGCAGTGAAAAATGTCATCTCCTGTTGTCCTCTCACATCAAAATCCACTAACATATTTGTTCTGAACTGCTTGTGACTGTTTTCACTTGTATTAAAATATTCAAGTAAAACATTACTTGAAATATTAATCTGGGCATATTTCCCTCCTTATTTAGACAAGATGACTGGAGAAAGCAATTGAATGGAAAGAGGATTATTTTTGCAGAAAGCAGCAGTTTGAAATTTTCTACACATAACAAACACATACTTTTCCCTTCACACGACATTAATTAATGCATCATGTGGATAACTTGTGATGTTTTATCAGCTGTTTGGACTCTCATTCTGACGGCACCCATTCACTGCAGAGGATCCATTGCTGAGCAAGTGATGTATTTCTAAATCTGTTCCAATAAAGAAAAAATCTATGCACTATCTTGGAGTACATTTTCAGCTAATTTTCATAATGGGGTGAAGTATTTCTTTAAATATTTTGCCCAATAACTGTCTGGCCAACAATATATTAACATGTGCCATTAGTGGCCTGAAATATATTGCATATTAATTCATATTTGGTTGACACTTAACCCAAGTTCATTAATCCATTTGTTTTCTGCATGTATCCCATCCAAGTTAGTGCACATATAGTGAACACACACTTACACACAAAGTGAAGGTATATGGATATACCATATGGTGATTTTTTTTTTTTTTTTACTTCAAAGCTCACAATTTGTAAGAAAAGGGCAACTGGCACAGTAATCTTCAGAAATTCACATCTTGTGTTCCAAGCAAGAAAATAAAAAGTCACACAGATGACATGAGGGTGAACATGTGATTGATTTTTGGGTCAGCTATTCCTTTAAAAGGCACTGCACGGGCAAAGATTGATTACCTCCCTGAAAATGATCTGAGGTTCTGCTCAAAATTAAAAACGGATGTCTACCAGAAATCTTGTATTAACTGATATAGGATATCTAGTCTGTATTCGAGTATTTGTGGAAACTGTGATGTAAAACACATGTAGAGCTGCAGAAAATGCTATGTGGTTAGAAATCATAATTGTTTTGATAATGTTCTTACCCCTTCATGACAACCTCCCACTTGCCTTCCTCTTTAGTATTCATATAGTGGAAGGGTCCAGTGTGGTAATTTGGGTCTGTGCCCCCCAGCACCAGCTCTCCACCAGGGATATGTGACGGGTCCCTTTTAGATACACACATATACATACCAGTTGTATTCAACTAGTACTGTTTAAATACATTTATTATTACACTACACAATGTAGTTTAGAAATGAAGATGCTCGTATTAAATTCACTAAATATGTATAGAGAGGCTCACCTGCTGTAGTACACTGAGAAGACGTTCTGTTTAAGAACTTGTTGAGACATGATGCGATCAAACACAGGTGTAATTCCGTCAATGGCTACATCTGGATATCCCATCCCTAACACTCCATCAAACTTGGCAAAGATGAACGGGATCGCAGGAAGAGCTGTGGCCTCCGCAAAAACTTGCACCACTGGAATACCACCAACCTAAAGAAGTTTGAGGTCAAAGGTCAAACAGCTCAATAGTAACCCAAAAGGCCTTAGCCTCGTCTATTAAATTACCATTTCCATATGCTGATCAAAAATATTCCTTGTTTCTTAATATTGTCAGTGTTTTACACTTTAAAACAAATGGCTTTTTTTACTCACTACAACCACGTCCTCGCTCAGAAATCCTCGGACGTTTCCAGAAGCGTATTGGATGGAGAATCCCGTGCCGTTGGAAATATGTGTGATGGATCTGGAAGCATCGTACCTGTTGTGTGTGACTAAGGAGACACAGAGAAGGGCATACTGAGCTGCAGGAGAAAATAGGTATGGGTAGATACAATGACCTGTTAAGATAAATTGGTATGTGGGTTTTATAAGATTGTGTTTAGCAAATCACTTACAGCAGGCTGTGTATAAGGGAGAACAGCTGTGTGAAGGAACCCAGAGGTTGGCAGAACCCGTGTCAAACACAACATTGAACATCTGAGCTGGTGAACCAATACTAATCTCACCAAAGTATTGAGTCTGAACAGAGAAATACACAATTAAAAATGCAAATTGGCTATATAAAACAGACTATTGAATATACTAAATTAGTCAAAAGTATGGTTGTTTTCCACTTGGAAATTTGATTTACATCTAAGTAGTTGATTAGAGGTGTTGGAGCTGTGCCGTTTGTGGGTGAAGGTTCGTCATATTTTGGCATAATCTCAGAAAACACTTGAGCTGGTGTGACACCCACTTCCTTCAAGGTTTCTCTTATGGAGGGCATTTTCTTTAATTTTACCCTGTAGTAAAGAGAGAAGTTACTCATGTTACATTTATTTTTTCTTTGTACAACTGATAAAACAGCAACATATAGTGCATTTTATCTGACTTTAAAATTATTTTTCATCATTTTGTATGATGATCTTGTAGTCATAAATACAACCCCAAAACTACTAAAATAGATGTTTAAATATTTTTTTTATTTATTTATTTATTTTTTTTTGTAAATATGTTTTCTGTACATTTTAGTTACTTATAATTACTCTTATTTTTGGCCATTTTTAAAAAACGTTTTCCAGAATAAACAACAACAACAAAAATTGTGATCATGATTAAACTATAACCCTATCTGAACTAAACCAACACTGAAAT
>JAUCMS010000145.1:15805097-15838049 GCA_032357445.1 Enteromius radiatus | reverse complement strand
GATTAGCTGTACACACGAAACCGCAAGGGTGGCGTTTTCAGATTTATCCACTTTGGGACCCGGTTTCAAAAAATAGCAGATTCAGTCTCCTAAAACGCCGGATCCGTGTGGACGAAACGCCAATACAATAAAAAATTTATACGTATACAGCGAAACGCGTCTCCATGTGGACGGGGCCTAAGTCATCTGCTTGAGGGTAAAGGAATAAACTGTCTGGCCAGATGTGTGGGATCTCCTAAAAATAGTTTTTCTGTTAAAGTGAGGCATAATCAATAATCAATGGACAGATGGCAGTCTATAATGTAACAACACATTGATAACGCATAGTAAATAATAAAAATGTAGCCTACTTAAAGGTCTAGTGAAATTTAAAATGTTTAAATTTCAGCCCCGTTTTATTTCTTATCAGTATAGTAGCCAGTTTAAATATTTTAACAGGAAATGTACATTGTCATTGTCAGTTGGTTTCAGAAGATACTAAAGTGACCCATTTGTGTTGAATCAAGCGATAAGTATTAATAACTATTGGTGATACTCTTGAAATGGCCAAATATTAATACTACCGATCATATTAGGACTGCTTTACCTTTTACCTTTTTTATTTATTTTCTTTTCTTTAGACTGCTGAGTTGGCTTTAACCAACTTGAAGACAAAGTACGAGACTGAGAAGAGTATGGTGACGGAGACGATGATGAAGCTGAGAAATGAACTGAAGGCCCTGAAGGAGGATGCAGCAACCTTCTCCTCCCTTCGCGTCATGTTCGCAAGCAGGTATGATGGGATTACACGTGTATCAAGTGCTTTGTGTGCTCGTGGGCCATGGGAGTTTCTCAGGTCATTGTTTGTGCATTTCCAGTGAGTGATGGTAGGGGTTTTAAGGTTAAACTGGTTGTTTGTAAACTAGTTTGATTTATGGACTGAGTGCAAATAAGTTCATGGGAGATGTTGACTCTCCCAGGTCCAGCTGTCTCTTGTCAATTGAGGAACAACCGATTAATTTTAGTTGAAATTTTTTTGCTGATGGGGAAACTGTGGTGAAAGACTGTGGCAGGCAGTGTTTGTTTACATTTGTAGAAAGACATATGAGAGGAGTTTGGATTGAGAGGCACGGAGATTAGACTCTCATGACCCTGTTTAAGAGCAAGATAATAAGATTATAATCTCAAGGCCCGGGCTCTCACGAGCTCCTCTCACATGCTGATTAACGTGCACGCTCTCTGATCCCGTGTGCAGACGAGAGCAGCTCGCTCAGAGATCAAGTCATAGATCAAGTGTCAAGGGAACAGAGAGCAGTGGAGGCAAGGATAATGTTTTCAGTCAAGTAACTGTAAAAGGAAAAATCTAGACCTCCTTAGAACATGAATATATACTTGTATGGTATGCAGCATTTCATGTTGAATAATTTAACCTGAGATAAATTCAGATTTTTAAGATTTCAACCAATCACATTACTTGTTGAAACACTTTTTATCATTTGATTATTTTCACAATTCTTTAATGATGTTGCACATAAGACACTTTTTTTTCTCAGGATTCTTTGAATAAGTTTGTAGCATTTATTTGAAATATAAATATTTTGTAACATTTCCCAGCACTAAAAAGAAAAAGACTGTTGGTCTATCAAGTTGTAGGAAAAGGTTTGATGCTAATCGCTAACACAAAGTCTAAGCAATCTTAATAATAGGATTTCCTTTGCAAGTGCTACTAGTTGTTATTAATGTCAACTGTGTATTGCTTTGTGTTTTTACTCAAACATTTAGAAGTTTTATTGTTTAAACATCAAAGGCTTTCAGTCTGGTGTGTGTGTAGCGCTCTCACGAGGACAACAAAGACTATTCTACACCATTCTTGCATCACTTTCTAATAAAAACTAAAGTGTTTTTATAAGGGATGTTTATGCAAAAAGTAATCCCTTTTGATTCATTCGTTATTTCATTTTATATGTATCTCTGTTCCTGTTTCCTGTATCCTTATCGTTTTTACAGATGTGACCAGTACGTAACTCAGTTAGATGAGATGCAGAGACAGCTCGCCGCCGCTGAAGATGAGAAAAAGACGCTCAACTCTCTCCTTCGCATGGCCATTCAGCAGAAGCTGGCACTGACCCAGCGACTGGAGGACCTGGAAACGCCTCTGTCCCCTTTAAGTAACGGTGGCAGCCCACGCCACTCACGGACCAAGCATCTTTCCAAATCAGGCAGAGCCCCGCGGAGCCCCATTAGAAGCAGTCCACGCTCCAGTCCAGTGCTACTTCCTGCCGTACCACAGAACATGAGGGCGCTCTCTCGCAGCCATCACTGCAGCCCCGTAAGACGGCCCTCCTCTTCTTCCTCATGCTCGTCTTTTTCTGCCTCAAATGAACCAGAGTCCTCTATGTCCACGCAGAGTCTAGCATCTGTCGGCCTTGTGCGCAACACTACATTTGTCCGTAGTTACGGGTCAGGTTCGTCTCGCTCGTTAGATGACTCTATTGCAGGGTTGGGACCGTTTGCTATCCAGTCACGACAGCCCAAAGTAACCGAAGCACAGGGAAATAGCCTGAAAGTGTCAGCGCCTCTGCGTAGTAACACGTTTATTAAAACACGCCGTGCATCTGCACCTGTGAACAAAGGCGGTTCACGTTCAGTCGAAGCCCTTGATTCTCAGTTAAGTAGAACTGATGGATCAGAGAAAAGACGCAAAGTTAAAATGCAGGAGAATGATTTAAAACCATCCAAAAAGTCTAACGCAGAACGCCCATTTCTCAAAAAGCAGTCTAACATCTCTAAATCACGATCTGATGAGGGAACGTCATTAAGTCGTTTTGCATCTTCAAATACACCGTCTATGACACAATCTAAATGTTTTCCTCGGGCAACATCGAGTGTAGCATGTTCTAGCGATCAGTCCACTCTACAGGGTGCAACAGATAAACACCAGAAATCGTCCTGTAGGACAAAAGCATCCTCTAGGTTAGCCAGCCATTCAAACTCGTGTCGTGATTTTGTCGAGGAAATGGTATCTAAGCCTAATCATGAGATTAAGGGAAAACAAGATGAACTCCGAAAACAGCAAAGGAGTGTTGATGCGGCAAAAAGGTCAACACACACTCACACACGCCAGAAGTTCAGAGCCACATAACGTCTCAGTTGTCCACCATCACATAAGTAACACATTTTTGTAGGGAGCTTCAGAGTTAGATGTTTTTGCTTTAACTCTTTCAGATTCTCAACATCAGGTTTTTTTTTTTTTTTGATGTACTTAACCCATTAAGTTTATGTTCAGTAATATATATTTTTTTTAATTCTCAGCAAATTACATTGATTTGATTTTAAAAATGGAGTAGAATCAGTAATATTTAGAAAATGTTACAATTTCTGCACTTTTTTTCTATACAGTTTTTTTTTAATTATTATTATATTATTAATGTAATTTATTCTCTAGGCAGAGCTGAATTTTCAGCATCATTTCAGGGTCACATGGTCCTGAAAGAAAAAAAAAATCTGATTTGATTGGCTGATAGTTTGGGTATTAAAAAAATGGTTGATAATTAATTATGAATTATTTTAATTTATGACTGATTAATGATTGGTGAAATTTTGTCTACTGTACATAGATATATTAAAACTATATTAAACTAATAATAAAACTAAAAATCTGTCATTTTAAATGCTTTAAGTAAATTTTGACTTTAAATGAGAGTTACAAGATAAATAATAGGTTAAACTCCGGAAATTATCCAAATTAAATATGCAACCAGTATGGATCAATTAAAAAAATCTTACGGTACTAATACATTATGCAAAAAAAATAAAATAAAAGGAGAAACGTGCTAAAAGAAGTTTGAAATGGAAGTTTGATGCAAAATCAGTCTTATTGTAAAAATGTATAACTAAGCTTGTATTGCACCCGAAACATTGTTTTAAACTTTCCACCTTACTGCTTATTCGTGATTGTTTTCTTCAGTTTAAATCAGTCTGTCGTCATTGTTTCTTATCTTTATTCTCTCCCGTCTCTAATATCAGCTCAGCATTTGACATTTGTATGAATTAACTCTTGACTGACTGTGTCTCACTGTGTCTTTGCAGAGATGAAATCCTCCTTGTGTCTCCCTCAGTACACAGGACCATGTTCATGAACACCCTTACCCTGCAGACCTGTTCCCAGCATCCTCTCCTCACCTCATTGGATCTCTTGTCATGTCTCTCGTGCCTCTCCTTCCACCCTGTCTCTCGCCTGTTGTTCATACGGTTGTCTTCCGTTTGTCTGGATCAAGTTGTTGAGCTTCAAGATACCGGAAGCTGAACAGTCATTTCATACCATCAGATTTTTCCTAATTCATGAACACATGTACCAAACCAAAAATACTTGGTAGATCAGTATTGTTTCGTCTAACTGGCTGTGACTGACCTTTTCTTATTTGAGCCATAAATAAACACACCTTCTTTTAATTTTAGCATTAAAAACTGAATTTTTAACTATGGAGGACATTTCTCTGGTATAACTGACCAGTTGTGCAGTTCTACTATTGGTTAATGACATATACCTTGCCTTGGCCTTTAAAGACCGCTACAGTGAAATAAAAAAAGACACAAACGCTTAACAACCAGTAAACAGAACAATCAACTATGCATAGGTTACAGAAATTTGCTGCTAATTAGCTCATGCAAAAAAATTAATCAAATAACCAAACTGCCAGTTTAATCTGCCTACAGCGTTTAACCAACAACACTGTTAGACAAATGCAGTTTATTTTTAAATAGGACAGTGGTAAACTTGTAAATGGTTGTGTTCATGTCAAAGGGAACACATTGACTGGGGAAAATTGTAATGGGATTAAAAATAGTGCCTTAATACTCTGATCTTTTGAGTGAAGATTTGTAGATAATCAATTTAATATTTTGTTTATCGAGTTGATGGCTTAGGTTGTTTTAAGACCAATTATGGAGTTTTGTTTGTGCACGTATGTACAGATAATGTGACATTCCCGTCAATGGGCTTGTTTTGTTAAAAAATAATATTTCACTGTTCTTGTCAGAACTGTGTGTGTATTTGTAAGATGTTGTGTGGACCTGCCTGTCAACACTTTCATCTCCGTCTTTAATTATATTTCCATATTGAAAAAAGCTTCCAATTTTATTTTTGTTAATTTTTTTTAACCTGATTTTCTTTTATATTCTATTGTTCAGCCCTACAGAATGGTAATTTCCAAGCAATATCAAATCTTGTTTGTGAATATGTCGTGAAAAAAATAAAAATGTCAATGTCCATGTGTTTGTATTATGTTTGCATTAGACTTAGGATGAGTTGAAATGTCAAACGCTTATATTTTCATTTCGTTTTGATTTTACTTTTTTCTTTTTACGTTTTTGTAGTTATTTTAGTACTTAAAACTAATTGAAAATAAGAAAAAAAAATCCAATATTTAATTTCAGTTGTTTGATTTATCTTATACAAGTCACGCAAATATATCGTTGAAGTTGATGATAACCTTGCGGCAAGTTTCTGGTAAAAAAAAAAAAAAAAGGTGACTGAATGGTTAAAGCTTCTCTTTTAATTTCTTTAAAATATTAACCCAATTTATCCCATTTTCTATCATTGTCTACTACATATACTGTATGTTCATGTGGTTACTGGGGAAGTCGTGGCCTAATGGATATGGAGTTGGACTTGTTACCCAAAGGTCATGGGTTCGAGTCTCCATCTTCAATACCATTACTGAGGTGAGACCCCTGAGCAATGCACCATTCCCCCAACTGCTCCACAGCAGTGACTGCCCACTGCTCCTTGTGTGTGTGTGTGTGTGTGTGTGTTTGTGGTTGATCACTTCTCACTGCTGTGTGTGTGTGTGCACTTAAATGCAGAGCACAAATTCCTAGTATGAGAAACCATACCTGGCCACAAGACATGTCCTTTTCTTCCTTCCTTAAATCCTATCTAGCATTTCAAAGTAATGTACCTGTGTATGTAGAGGTTTTATTTTGAGAGCTACTGTAACTAATTTTTGACATTGGTTAATAACCAGTCGCCCTGTTTGATTTCAGAGCTTTCCATTCATCACACATCAAGTGCTCCACTTTCCTCAGAGTTCTCAGAGTCATATTTCAGGTCTGAGGGTTTTGTGCCCTCTAGTTTGACATTTGCCCATCTTTAGTCAGAGGGGTCACTTTTTGTCATTACATCCTGAAGTAAAAAGATCCCTGAGCTCAGAATGACGACTCTTGTTACACAGTCACAATGAGAAGCGCTGGCTCTTTGTCAGCTGTTCTCCCTCAACGCAAATGTATCGAAAGTGTCTGAAACATGTATCAGACTAACTTAGCCTAAATCTAGTCAATTTCTACTGATAATATAGATACCTCTACAGACAAACAAAAACTAATATTAGTGCTTTAATACAGCTCTAATATTCAGCAATGTCAAAAGCTCCATTTGCAGCTATGACTATTTTATTCAATAAAGCAGAAAGCGTCCGATAACGCGGTTTCGGCTGATCATGTGATCTAAACCTGCCTCCATGAGGCCACCCGCTCCATTCAACATAAGGTTTTTATAAAGCTACTGATATAACTAGAGTCATCATCTCATGAGTGTACACGACTTTAAAATAACCTACCACTCATGTTATTTATGTGTAACATTTGTAAGGAAGAAATGGGTGGGTCTTTTTGCGCACTCGGTGACAGAGCGTGAGTTGTCGGTATTTGTCGTTCACTCACTGCCCCCAAGCGGCGTTCAGGTGAAGTGCGCCTCACATTGACGGACAGCGAGATGAAGTGACACCTTTCTCAGGTGTCCCTTGTGTTGTTGTGTGGTAAATAGATAGCTTGTACTCACTGCTACTCAGATGGGACCTCGCTCGTGGAGCGGTGACGCGCTGTCGGTGAGTTCACAACTACGCTTTCGTTCATTTTAGTAGGCTACAGCTTATCCGTTATATTGCGTTTGAAGACACAGTGTTTGTTTCAGCATAGAAGTGAAAATGTTGTTACACCTGGATGACGAGGTTTACTCAGCATCTAAGTGAATTATTTATTGCATTTTGCTGTTTTCATTTTGTTCTCATGTTTTTTCTGAGTCAGAACTTTAATTATGATGCTTTTAAATACAATATTGTTTTGTGTGTGTGTATATATATATACAGATGTGTGTAGTATATATATATATATATATATATTTATTTTAGTTAAAATTTATAATACATCTTCTTATCCACTTGCATGAACATTTAATGCGTGCATTAATCAGTCAGTCAGAAATCTGTTCTGATTTTGCTCGAAATTACAAATAAATCATTTGATTGGGCTGGCATTTGACCAGCTGATAAATTATAGATGCCCACTTAGGTGAAACTCAATCTCTCCCCTCTTGTTACTCTCTTTGCTCTCATTGACGACCCCAATCCACAGTTTCCCAGCATGCAGCAGGAGCTTCGGCTGAGGGCTCTTCTTGATACCTGCGTGTGCAATGAGATCGGCCGCTGCACAAACACTCCCGATTAGACCATCCGAACAAGAGCTCAAAAATGCCTTATCCAACAGCATCGCAGGACACAACCATGTCTCCAACTCCAGCAGACCAGCAGCGGCACAGTCCAGAACAACGGCGTCCACAGACACACTTAATTGTAGTTCTTTGCATCATCATGGCAATAATCGAGGTGCGTTGTCCTTGTGTTTTTCACAGACAGTGACATTTAAAGTGTCTTGCAGAATCTTGCAGAAATAACTTTTGTGTCTAAGAAAATGCAGATAAATGCGATATTGCCGAGGGCCCCTGGAACCTGAACAACCCGGTGAAAGCCTCGAGGAGCCATCAGGAGCTTCACAAAGAGCTGTTGCTGGCTCACAAAAAGTAAGATCACCATAAAATGATCCAAATCAGAGACTGTCATAGAGACTTTAATAAATCGCTGAGCTTTTTTAAGTGGGTTGTTGAAATATTGATGATGCCTCGTTCCCTCTGTCTCTGGTCTTTTGTGTCAGGCAGTCATGTGTGGACACACAGGCTGCAATCGTACACCCTCTGGTATTATCAGCAGCCTGTGCTCAGGACACCCTGTGGCTGACGCTGTAATGATATGCCCGCTGATACTTCTGTTATGATATACTGAAAAACAATAGTCCAGTCAGTTTGGCTGCTACTGCAGAGAATTATGGTATAAAAATGACTGTCATCTATGAAGATCCCTTAGTGTTCTGGTGATGGGATAAAAAAGATAAGAAGTTGTTTTACGTTAATATTAAGTTGAAAGAAAAAGTTAGTTTCATGTCTTGTGTATTCTGTTGCAATCTTTTGTGTTCACCCTATCTTCATGTTCATAAGCATTTTGATGTAGAAATGTAGTTTTCCTTAGAAACTTGGTCCTTCACAAAATGTTTGCACCCTAGAAACTTTGCATTCCCAAAATGCAACAGTTTTTTTCGACACAGGCTCCATACCATATGATGTCATAACACATTTGTAATACATAATACAATAACACAGGCAACATTTTGTTTTAGCTTTTACTCAGTTTTAATTATCATTTTAGATTATTGGGTAAAATTGTTTACTAAATGCAAATGTAAATACCTATACATATACCTATACATTATCACCAGTAGTTGTTCTGTATATTTGAAAGATTATTTCCTTCAGGCTTTTCGATGTGGGTAAGCAGGAGTTTATTGTGAACAGTTCAGAAGACGTGAAGCAAATTGTGCGCATCCACAATATAACGTCTCTCACACGGCTCCAGGGGTTGCATAAAGACCTCTTGTAGTGAATCCATGCATTTATGTAAGATAAATATCAATTTTTCAAATAAAGTAAATACTTTTTTCACTTCTGCTGA
Organism: Enteromius radiatus; assembly: GCA_032357445.1. Classification (NCBI taxonomy): domain Eukaryota; kingdom Metazoa; phylum Chordata; class Actinopteri; order Cypriniformes; family Cyprinidae; genus Enteromius; species Enteromius radiatus. The sequence continues at coordinate 15,829,233 of JAUCMS010000145.1, read as the reverse complement.
ATGTGGCACGCAGAAGCAGTCCAGGTGGATGACGATGATTAGTGATGAGTGCGGAGAGAGAACAAAACAAAAAACGCCAGTTATAAATTACAAGCACAAACCCAGGATTTGTAAAGAAAAATGTCAAAGGATTTCTATATAAGCCAAGAGGAGATATGCATCTTTAAAAAATGCATGGATTCACTACAGGAGGCCTTTATTCACCCCCCGGAGCCATGTGAGGGACTTATAATCACGGATGCGTGCACTTTATTTAACGCCTTCTGAACTGTTCACAACAAACACCTGCTTACTCCCATGGAAAGTCTTGGAGGAGTCTGGACAATTTTTTATATAACTCTGATTGGATTCGTCTGAAAGAAGAAAGTCACAGACTTAAAAAATAAAATAAAATGAAAACAGAAATAAAAAGCTAATTCAATGCTATAATTCATAGTTTTCAGTCACGTGACCAGTTCGAAGACCTGGAGGGCAAAACATCCGTAGAACTGCAGCACAAGCATCACAATTTTCCATCTGTTTCACAGCCGCAAATATTTAGATCACCTCTCAAAACAATAAAACAAAGGTATGTGAACAAAATTCAAGGTTTGGCCATTTGAAAACGGCAATATTTCAATCATTCAGTATATTAAGCATTAAAAAGTGCCTTAAAATATTCAAAACAGTGATATTAAAATATAAAATTCAGTAATCTCTGTCTTGATGCGTATTTTACATAGGAAAGCAGATGAGGCCAGAATATGAATGTAGTCTGCTTACTGGTTCAATGTTTTCCTTATAATGGTTTTCTATGGGAAACAAATTTAACGTGAACCTTTACATTTATATTTTGGCTTCATCTTTTTGCCTGTACAAAATATACATCATCAATAAGGTGTTTACTGAATTTCACCTTTTAATGTCTGCGTTTACTACATTACTACTTAATGCAAACTGTGTAGAAAATGACTGGCGGTCAGTGAAGCGAAGCTTTGTTTTGCCCACCAGGAGGGGCGTTCCTTTAAGGGTGCAACGTCACGTGACAACTATCAATATATAAAAATGTTAGCGTAGCACTGGTAAAATACTTTTATATGTGTTGTTTGTGCTTGGGTCCTTTGGGTGGGACAGAGGGCTGGTGGTGTGCTGTAAGCCGGAGCTTCAGATGGTTCTGGAGAAGAGGAAGAGAGAGCAGACGCAGAGAGAGGAGGGAGAGCAGAGCAGGAGTCCTCTGGAGCAGGTGCTGCTCGAACGCCAGCACAAACATCAGGAGATGATGGTCAGTGTGTGTGTGTGTGTGTTTTCTGACTGGACCAGAAGGAAAATCACAATAATTGTGTAATGTGTAGTATAGTTTTTCTTTCACATTGCGGTTGTATGCGCCTTAATTCTTTATTTTAAGTTTTCAGCGTAGTTACTACTTTTTGTTTTTTACTGTTATCATAATAATATGAACAAACCATGTATTTACAATGTTTAGTTTCATTTTGTTTTCCACATGTTTAGTATCAATACCTGTAGTAACTGATATGTTGGTGGAATCTCATTACCATGGTCGAATTTAGGGTTAAGATTTCATCAGTTTTATTAGCCTGAAGTGTTTTTGATTTGTCTTGTTGCTTCACAGAAGGAGAAGGAGGAGGAGCAGAGGGTACATGAGGAGGTTCAGCTCTTGGAGTTTGTCCGAGTCAGGCAGAACCTGAAGAAAGTCCATACGGCTCTACAGAAAAACCTTCATTCCTGAATCTGACCTGCACTGATCTGACAAAAGACAAGCTTCATTTGCAAATACAGTACACAACATTTCATTATTTTGTTATTAACCTTTTTTAGCATATGAGACAGTTCACAAATTCAGTTTTCTGTAGCCTAAAAAATACATAATGTTAAAAAAAAACAGGCCTACGGTAATCTTAAAATACCATTAGCTGTTGTTTTATTGTTGAACCTGAAATGAAATAAAAAATAAAAATTAATTACCATGGTACTTGTTCATAACATAGCAATCCTATCCATGTTTTTGATAATTTATTAGTAGTAGTAGTAGTAGTAGTAAGCTACTGCGGTGAATTTTGTAGGCTAATAGGTGTTTCTAATGTAAGTATTGTAAGTTTTGTCCTAATGTAAAAAAAAAAAAAAATCTGACCAGATCGAACTATTTATTGAATTGAATAAACATGGCTTTGATTGATAAAACGATTTATTTGCTTTATTTGCAATAAAATGTTTCCATCGTTAAAAGAGGCTCTGTTTGTGCAGTAATCGAACAGTAGCAGGATTTGCGAAACTGAAGCGTGTTGCGCAAGTGCAGCGCACACTTGAGCCCCCTGAACACGCCCTTGCCTGCTCTCCTGCGCTCTGATTGGACGAGCAGGGACTGGAGCTGGCGAATGATCTCAGGAAAACGGAATAAACAGGAGCAGCTGTCTGGATGCTGGTCATATGATGCGCCGTTTTTCACTGTCTCTGCAGAAATTCAGGAAGAGTCGATTTAAAAGCGTTTTTACTCCTACTGTCACCAAAAAGAAGTTCGTTTTATACACAATCAGGTATAGAAGGAGGATTTTCTTCATCAGGAAAAAAGGTGAGTAAATATGAAGTGTTCTGCAAGCAGGGAAACGCCAAGGGATGCAAGTTTTGACATGATTATTGTTTTTCTTGTAAAGTTGTTTTGCGCCATTGGCACGCAATGTGTAGGAAGTTTTCACGGTAAAGTCATCGTCAGCTATCACAGATTTAACAACCACTTCTGCAAATTAACTTCTTGTAGAGTCAGCATGTTGCCTTTACCTCTAAAGCTTTCAGTTCGTTGAAGCAGATAATGTTAATGAGGTGGTAAGCAAACGCTTGTTTAATAAATGACCTGAACGCTTGGCAGTGGTTGCAATTAAAAAAAAAAAACAACAAAAAAAAATTAAAAATATATTTTCTGTTCTCATTGGTTCAGATACTGTCGCAGTATTCATAAATAAAAAGCATAAAACAATACACTGCTTCACGTATATAAATGTTTATTAAGGATAATTTAACGTAATCGAATTCATTGTTGCATTGCTGAGTTATTATGTTATACATTTTAGATTATTTTAGATATATGATACACAGCTGAGAGAACAGAAGAGATATAAAGTTAACATATGGACCATAAATATGATTCACTGACAGAGATCAAGGGTCAGTTTTTAACATCCACTGCAATGCCCAAATATTCAAACTTTATTATATCCTGCTATAAAACAGCCATTATGTATGACCCTAAACCATCACTTTTATTTTAAGGAACAATGAGTGAAGCATTGCTGGAACAGTATCGAGAGAGAATCCGGGCTGAACTGGACAGAGTCGTGGATTTCTGGCTAAAATATTCCCATGACAAAGAACACGGGTGAAAAGATTCACAATTTAATACATGCCTTTAGCAGCACTTCCTTATATGTATGACAGATTCTTCCAAATATCTAACTGGATAATAATAAAATATTTTATGTCAGCCTGATTTGTTAACAAACAAAAAATTGTGCTCAACACTGAACACAGCTTTCAAACAGTATTCAAAAGAATTTATAAAGTATTTATTAATGAGAAATTTAGTTATATACATACATAAATACATATTTTGCTGAATTATAGGTGTTAGTTAATTTTAAAATGAATTGATTTAACATGTGGATTAAATATAACGCCCTGTTAAATGTTTGCTTCATATTATTGACTTTAGTGGGTTTTTTAATTGCCTTGGAAAAGATGGGAAGGTCTATGATGAGCTGAAATATGTGTGGTTACAAGGGAGACAGGTGAGAGATTATTATTATCATTTTCTTTTTCGATTTATTGTTTATTTTCAAGTTCTTTCTATTTATATATTAATCAAAAACTGATTATGTTTTAAATTAAATTATACGAATTATTTCTATTTTTAAAAGCTGTGTTAAATTGAGTGTCTGATGTCAGACATATCTACTAGGTCTGGATGTACAGCAGGCTGTATCGTACAATGGAAAGATTTCGCAGACCTGAGATTCTTGAGGCTGCTAAATCAGGTTTGGCGAGCTGAGAGAGACTTGTATGCAGAAACTGGATCAGAAATTACAAAAGCAAAAAAGTGTTCATAAAAACAGAAAATTTTATGTAATTAAATTGTAATTTAGTACTGCCATTAACAACCTAATGCATGAAACACATATACAGTAATTCAGAAGCCAAAATAAAGTTAACATGCAAACGTGCATTTTGACTTCCAGGTGCTGCATTTCTGCAGAAGTTTGCACGAGTTCAGGCCTCCAGCGGCCCGGGGAAATGTGCCTTCTGCTTGACGAGAGATGGGCGAACAGTGAAGGTTCAAAGGACGATATTCAGCGAGTGTTTTTATGTGATGGCCATGGATGAGCTGTCCAGAATTACACATGATAAAGAGATGCAGGTAAAACTATCTCACCTAAAAATGCTTTTAAAATACTTTTTTTTTTTTAATAAAAAAACTGAGTAGCTTTCTCACCTCTGATTTAAACATTGAAATAGCTTTCATATATCTCATGGCTGATGTCAGGTATTGTTTTGTTCGTGTTCTCCACAGGCAGATGCTGAGAGCCTGATGGATCGGTTGATATTCTGGGTTCAGACTGATTCTTCAGATCTTGGTCGTCCTCAACTTCCTGGTGATCTGCCAGTCAACAGCATGGCAGTTCCCATGATGCTCCTGTGCCTAGTTGATCAGCTGACGGACGGCAGAACTGATGTTGCAGAAAAATACAAAGACCTGAGCGGATGGTGTGTGGAACGGATACTGCAGCATATACAGGTGCCAGCATTAAACAACACTAAGACTAAAATGTACCTAAGAAAATACCAATGATGCATTCAATTAAATTCTTTCATCCTCAGAGAGATGGAAAAGCAATTTTGGAAAATGTCACACTGAATGGAAAGGAACTTCCTGGCTGTCAAGGGCGGTTGCAGAACCCTGGTAAAAGATAATTTCAAAATGCAAAAGGATCAATGATTACAATATGAATGAAGCCTTCTCGTGAATTCTCCGTTAGCATGTTTATCTGCATCTTATAGAGCCTTGGAGTGAATCCAACCTCACTGTCACTGTCCATGTAATTCAGCATCTGTTCCTCTCAATGGTGTGTCTCTCTCTCTAGGTCACGCTCTGGAGGCTGGCTGGTTCCTGCTGCAGTACGCCATGAAAAAAGGAGACCTGCAGCTGCAGAAGACAGCAGTGGATAAGTTCATGGAGATCCCTTTCCACACCGGATGGGATAAACAACATGGTGGCCTTTTCTACTTTCTTGATGTAGACGGTCATTGTCCGACCCAGGTCAGATTATATTCATGATTCAATGATAAATTAGACATAGGCAAGGGCAGGTTAACAGTCAGCTATCATTGAGCATCGCTCAGCTCAGTTTTTGGTGTGAATTCCATTTTTGAAATGATGAATACAGACTACTGCCCCCTGCTGGAATGGAGTTATTTGCTCTCAGACTGTACCTTCTGGCTTTTAATATTTTGGTTTCGAGATAAAGCTTTTATTGTGGTTCAGCTCTTGGTCTTTTGACTTGTGTTTTCCAGTTAGAGTGGAATATGAAGTTGTGGTGGCCTCACTGTGAAGCTCTGATAGCTTACCTGATGGCTTACAGTCACAGCAGAGAGCCTGAGCTACTGGACCGCTTCAAGCTGATCTATGACTACACCTTCACACATGTAAGAAATGTGTCAGACGTTTCTTTTGGTGTAAGAAGGCTCATTCAGTGATTAGAAGAGGTCCAGAAAAGTTGTGTCATGCTTTGTTCTTTTCTCCAGTTTTCTGATGAGCAACATGGCGAGTGGTTTGGATACCTGAGTTGTCAGGGAGAGGTTGTGCTGGATTTCAAAGGAGGACCCTTCAAAGGTGAGTAGCAATGACGAAAAAGCTGTCACCCACTGTCAAACATGGTTCTCGCTCACCTTCTGTATATTTTTGTTGTGTGATTATTCATATCCAAAACATATATACCTTTTTTTTGAGCAGCGGAGCATCCTTCAGACCCATTCAAAAGTTTAGGGCCACAGATTTTCATATTATTGCGAATATGATAACATTTAAACGGTTTCCTATATGCTCTCCAATATTTGTCCTTCCAGGGTTCTTCCATGTTCCTCGGTGTCTCTACATGTGTGAGGAGCTTCTGGACGGTCTCCTGGAAAGGCAGGATTCTTGAACTTGCACAGACATTCTTGTAACTGCCCAGTTTGCATAAAAATGCAATTATAAAATGAATCCTACAACTATTCCAACTGGGTCTTAATTACAGTATCAGTTACATTTGTTCACATTAATCATTTTATTCATTTAAGCCATTCACCCAACATTTAAATGAAAAAGGGACCAGTTTTAAGTTGAATTATTTCTAGCTATGCTATGTTCAGTACTGTTCTTGCTAACTGATTTCTCTTTGTATGAAAAGTTGATTCAGCTATGCGAGTTTATAAACTCTAAACCACTCCTCTGATGATCACTGTGCTGCTCTTATATTATCTAATTATATCTTTTATAATTTGCATACATTAGTGTATAAAACTGAATAAATGTTGTCTTCTGAAGTTATCTTTATCTTGGCTTACCTTACACTATGACACTTTTGTCCTTTAGCTGATTCTTTTGTAAATCTCATTATGTGACGGCTGTTACATGTCATGCTCACGGCTAACAGAGGACCTCTGAAACTCAAAAACACTACTTGAACTCCGTTTATCACTTAAGATAAGCTACGCATTTATAATAACCGGTTAAAAGTCATGAAACAGATTCCTAAAACAAGTCTAAACTTTTATTTTCTAACAAGAGTGAAAAGAAACATTGAAATGAAAATGTTTATACACAAACTCACGACAATGCGTGTCTGCAATAGCAATACCAATAATATAATAATAGAATTATTAGAACCCCAGCGACAAAATAAGATGCAGATAAAGGGAGTTAAAGTGAGACTTTGTACAGTTCTGAGGAGAGGAAGAGGGGGTAGAGAGCAGGTAGCTTAAAAAGAGACAACCAAATCACTGAAAGGAAATGACAATGAAGACAGCAAAACTCAGAGGAAGTGGAAAAGAGAGAAAGGACTATGCAGTAACCTATCTTAGGAAAGTAGCACCAGAACGTAAATGCCTTTGATTTTCCGTCACACTTTCAAAATATTATACTAGTTTATTCACAATGTCGAATCTCCCTGACAAAATGCGAGACTCGGTACAAAAAGAATACGAGTGTCATTGTAGCGACGACGCCAGTCTCCTGCTTAACGCCCCCTTCTGCCCGTCATCGAGTGTGTCTGTGTGTGAATACCTGGACAAGTCGTATTATGCAGCACACGGCGTTTGCGTTAAGAACAGTTTGGTACATCTATATTGTAAAGACAGACAGCTTAACTTGCAGGGCAAATCCCATTTTATCCCTCCCCCAAGAGAACAGAGATCTGCAGCCTGCGCCAGTGCACCGTTCAGGATGAGGGGTGAGAACAGAGGCAAAGGGGAAGAAAAACAGGAAAAAGTGCAGTGGTTAGTATGGAGGGGAGCGTCCACTTGATGGGTTGAAAAAAAATAATAATGTGAGCTTATTATGTGGGGAAATGAGCCTGAGGCCTGCGCTTTTCTGTCTTTGTGGTTCTCCTCTCGTTCACATCTTCTGCCTCGCCACAGCTTCAGGAAATCATCATAACATCTGCAAGAGAAGAGCGAGTGTTTGTTTCTGATCACAGACATTCGATAGCAGATAAGATCTGACCGCAGTGTGTACCTGTGTGTGAATCTGTGGATTTTGTCTTCTTGCATTCAGAAGCCTCTGTGGATTTAGGCTCGCCTTCGGTTTTCTGGCTCTTTCTCTTCCTCTTGGAGTCCTTTGACTTGCTGCCCCGACCTGAGCTTCTCTGCTCCTGCAGCTCAATCTGAAGCACGAAAATGAGTTAAGCCTGATTATGAGGGGTCCAAAAGGGCATAAACTGCTGAATATCTTCGTAGTATAAACCTGCTGATCTCGACACCCCCTCACCTGTATGAGCGTGTGCAGGGCATCATGGGGCGGCTGTGACGCTGCCTGTAGGATCCGGTAAATAGCGTGTGTCTGGTCAAGCGTGACCTCCAGCAGGTCTCCTTCTAGCTGAAGCTCCTCCAGCTGTGCTCTGGTGGATGTGGTCAGCTCGATCACCGACCCTTTGAGACACGGCACTAGTGACAACAGAGACTCCACCCCTAACGAGACAACAGCCAGTAAGTTAAAAATTAATGAAAGCATTTTGATTTACCGTGGAGGCCTATGAATGAATAAAGCAATTAACCTGTAAAGTCACGAGTGCCTGACTTCTTAGCAACTCCATTCTGACAGCCAGACTGGACAGGAAGAGGAAAAAGAAGTTTTTGTACAAGATTTTTACATTTGTTTGATTTCATAAAAGTTACAACTGCATTTCCTCACCTGTGTGCCATTAGCAGCCTTCTCTTCGCTCTTTTTTGGCGAGTTCACGTCCTCTGTCAGATCAATAACACCGTCTTCTGTTTCCTCTGAGTCAGACAACACAATTACAGAATCTCCATTCCATCTGTTTTTCTCCTCTGGCTCTTCCTCTTTTATACTGTTCATTTCCTGCTCAACTTGTTGGAGTCTCTCTAGTGCCCTCTGTACTTCCGGAGTGTCTAGTGCCTGTTTGGCTCGACCCTGCCAGTTAATGGCTCTTTCTGTAAGACACTGTAACGCCTCTCCCTCTGGCAGGCGTACAGGTAACTTCTGAAGCGCCACCAGCAGCGCTAGAATGGTTTCCAGCCGTGGCCGCCGAGATCGTTGGCACCGCGGACAGAGGAAACGTGTGTTCCAGTCCCACCAGCAGAGGGGCTTTGTAGGATTCGTGTCAGAGGAGCCCAGCAGAGATGGGAAGGGCACACAACCTCCATGGAACCAGTCTTTGCACAGATGGCACCTGTGAAGCAAGGAGCGTAGCTGGCCACTGCACACACACACTGATTGGCTAGAGGTGAGGGAAGGGGCGGAACCACCATTCTGCAGCAAGGTGCTGTCCGAGTTCTGCGGCGTATCTGTCTCTATGGAGTCACTGAGTGTCTTGATGCCGTTCTGGTCACCGTTTGCTCCTTTTTCTACGCCGGGTTTAGTTAAATTCACCTGCTGGAGGCGGAGGAGGGCCTCTTTCTCCAGACGCTCCCCTTCTTTGAATGCCATCACCTAATATTGATGACAAAGTTTGCATAAATAACAGATGAACTGAGCACAGACGATTCACCTTACAATTTCTTCCATCTTTGGAGGCAGCTCACTAGGTTTTGGACTACAGTGTGTCACACGCTGATTCAGACCAACTGACACACAAAATGGAAGAGTTATGAGTAAACAGTAACTCACGATAGCTCCTGGGTCTCGGAGGTCCTGAGCAGTGAGGCCTAATACATTGACATCAGAATCTGCTTCCGTACCCAGCGAGTTCTCTTCCATTTTCTTGCTCTTCTCAACACATGGGCACAACACCTACACATGGTAAAACATAGCCGTGTAAATTTAAATAATGCTGAAACCTTGAATAAAGTCAAAAGTCTTGAGGGTCTCTTAACCTCCAGCAGACTGTGCTGGCTGTTCTTCTTCAGGAACGTTTTGCTGGCTTTCTCTCTCCAGGAGTGAGCGCTGGCCACCTGCAGCTCCAGCTGCTTCAGCTCCTCCATCTTCACCGGCAGGTCCCGCCCAATGGCCACCAAACCCTCCAGATCATCCAGACATGGGTAGTGCTCGCCATTCTTCTCAGAAAAAAAGACAGAAAGGGACACAGTCTAACTAACCACCATGAATGGCCAAACCCTACTGGCAGATTATTATATTGAATATCAATTCTAGTTAATCAGTACTGGTTAAATTAAATCACCTGTATTTCCTCCAGATCAGTGACCCAAGCGCGAGCTCTGCTCAAGCAGGCCTGCAGGGACAGGATGTTAGGCAGCTGCACTGGTATTAGCTGAGCCTCGTTCACGATGGCCTCCAGTGTCGACAGATGGTGTTTCTGCCTGCTCGCAAGAAACAATTTAGAGATGAAAATGTAGGCTGCACTGGTGTGGTGACATATTCCTCCCAACACTTGAACCAGCTCACCTGTCCTCCAGACAGATCTGTGCTTTCTCCTCCCAGCGCTCGGCTATAGTCAGTAGCTCTTGCAGTTCAGCCATTGCGGTCTCCACCGATATACTCTGCGGTACGTTACAACCTGACTCCATCAAGTTTCTGAGCACAGCGAGAGTCACCTCACTCCCCTCCGGACCTAATGTCCGCCTGACCTCTCCCAGCCAGCGCCCTTGCTCCTGCAGCCCGCTCAGGAGCTCACATGCCGGGGCGATAACAGGCAGTGATGCTCCCTCCTCCAGCAGGGCCTGGATCTCTGAAGCCGCGGGTAGAGGAGAGTCCTGCTTCCACTCGCTTTTTGTGCTGTCAACCAGAGCTTGAGCGCGTGCATCAAACTCCTCTATCTTTCGCAGTACAGCCTGGAAAAGAAGCGACAGTGGTTGAACTTTCAAGCCGATGGGTAAACATGTTATATGATATCTTTGGCTAGAGATGCACGATATTGGATCTTTGCCAATATCCAATATGCATATACAAATTACAGATACCAATATATTTCCTTAAGTTTGGGAACAACACAGTCTTCTCCTGTGCAGAAATTATAAGCAAAATATTTTTAATTTTGGTTAGTCTTTAGAATTAAATACGTTTTTTTGACAGTACAGTAAAACTTTGAAAACTATAAATCAATATAACAAATATATATGCTATATAAATATACTAGACTGATTCCAATATCAGTCCGATAAAATAGTGAATCTTTGACTTGTTTTCTTACCTGCACTTCCTCCAGCGTTTTTATAACGCAGGGTAGGTTCTGCATGCTGTCCACCAGATTCCTCAGCTCCTCCAGAGTTATTCTTCTGCTCGGGCTGTTGCTGAGGAGCTCTGTGCTGCTGCTCTCACACTTCTGTATGTCTACGAAGACATTGTTGAGGCGCTGGAGCAGCTCATTATTGGGGAACTTCTTGTCAGCTGCCTCTTCTTTCAGAGCCTCTAGATCTTTAATGTCTAAAAAGAGAAGAAAACATTCATTTGGCCTTTTGTCAGTGCATTCAGTTTTGCACATCTCCAGCACCTATTAAAATGGCTAATGAGAACTGTCCAAAAATTGTGTGTGTGGTTTGTTATATTTACCTATTTTGTTGCCTTCTTCCTGCTCAAGAGCTTCCTTCACTCGGTTTGCCCATGAGTCAAAAGACTCGGCACGAACTTTCAGCCGATGCAACATGGCCAAGAGTTCATCCAGAGTATAGCGATACCTTCATAGACAAGGGAACAAGAGCATGTGAGAAACTTACAGCAAAACACATCTGTAGCTAAGAACATAGCACAGAAGCTCTGTGCTGGTTTACCTGAGGTAGAGTTTTTCACTGGGGCAAGAGCAGAGGTCCTGGGCATGATAGAGGCAGACGAGACGCTCTTGGCAGTTTGAACACGCCAGGGCTGACAGGAAGCAGGTGGTCTTACATTTGTCACATTGTCTTTCATCATCAGGCAGTAACTCAAAGGCTTCCCTTTCTGCTTCCTTTATGCCCTGAGAGATGACACCCGTGTAATAAAATATATATATAGATGACTGGGTTTGGCCAAAAGGCAGCAGTAAGGTGAACTAATGCATCATGACCTTTGAATCAAAACCTAGCAAGATGCATACACAGCATTTTGGGCATGTCAGTCATAAACATTAAAAAGAATAAAATTATATATATATATATATATATATATATATATATACACACACACACAAATAAAACCCATTATATGGTAAACAAAAATCAGGGCACTGATCGTAATATCACTGGCTTAATTGTCAAGTAGCACTCATATAAACTATATTTTCTAGAAAAATATTTTCTTTCTCTTTACTCGCTCACCCTTTCTAGCAGGCTTTTGCGTAGTTTCCTTTCCTCTTGTACGATAATAAACATCTCCCTGTGCGTGGCAGCTGCCAGGTTCAGATCCAGCTTTTCTGGGCAGGCCGCCATCTTGCAGGTGAGTTCCTCATGAGAGAACACACAGTAGCGCCTCAGCCACCGGTAATGCTCAATACAAGAGCGCCCTGTGGGCAGCTAGCATAGAGAGAGCAAAAGCCTCAGTAACTCACAACATTTAAAAAGTAGTTCCTCAAAATGCCATTTATCTGGTCACACACTGCTTCACAAGCTACAGAATTAAATGATGGTGCATTAATGTGTGCAAACTGTATTTACTTACCCAGTCTGCAGTGCAGAAGTTGACTGCCTCGGCAAAGTTATATCCCTGATTGAAACCGCTGTGATAAGCTCGTGGAAAAGTGATGACAAACTCCCCAGCACACTGATTGGTCCGAACCACCTGTGAATCAAGAATTATGACCAATTGTGATCAGCTTTTTTAAGGACCGTTCTCTAGCTGCTGACACAGAACATTTTTGTGTTCACACTCACAGAAATAATAAAATAACCAAATTTTTTTAACAGTAAGAATGCATTACATATAATTTCAGAGCAAAGATTTCATATATGGACAGGCCATCAGGAAGCAACTCTCAAAGTCAAACTAACTGAACAAATCTAGCTTTTATAGAATTTCTATAGTGTTTTTTCAGGTCTCATTTTGCATTCTTAAAATAGTAGTGGCTTAATGATGCAACCTGATTACCTTAAGTATGCTAATTATAATGAGTGTGTGTGCGTGTGTTACAAACCGGCACTCCATGATTCATGAGGATATTTGGGTTCATGATGGTGACAAGCTGGTGGAGCAGGTCTGGCTGAAACTCAAAGAGCTCAGGTGTGAGTTTCTTCATCACCTCCTCTAACTTCTCTGCGGAGGATGCTGGCACACCATACCATGTTTTGGGCTCACCCCTAAAAAAAAAAAAAAAAAGAGAGAAACAGTTTTCTTAACATCATTCAGATTCATCAGACAGTGCTTAGGGTCTGTTTACACTAGCGCATTTTAAAATGCATAACTTTTGCTACGGTTACGCCTATTGTGTACATTACTCCAGGGTTTTCGAGGTCAAAACCGAGAGTTTTAAAAGCACTGTAATTTTAGTTCGAAAACCCTGGAGTTGTCTTTCAGTGTAAACAGAACAAAACTGAGACTTGGCTGCCCACATTCTTTCTGTGTATCTTTAACTGCTTTAGAGAAGAGGAAGAGCTGTTGCCATTCCGTCAAAAGTAGGGATGCACTGAAAAATGAATTGTTTCAGTTATACACTTTGTGTACAGACAAAAATATTTTTCACATAACTGCGAGAAGCCTTAAACATGGAAGCATACACGGTTGCCATGGTGCTAACAAACACTTCTGTTACAAAAAACACAATCATGTATTCTGCTGTATTACAGCTTTAATCAGGATAAAACTTATATTAGAAGCAGTAGCATTTACAAATAAAGTACGAGATAAAAAACATACCAATTCAAAACATCTTGTAAGAGCCATGCTTGCACAAGCTGTGCAAAAACTTTTTCATTAATATTCTCTGGGTCTCAATATTCTCAAAATTGTGTTCAATACAACACTGGAGCACATTTTGAGTCCCTTTAAAAGATGCACGAAAAACCGCTACAGACTAAGGATGTCAACGATTAATCGATGATCGATTAATTATAAATAAGAAACACAATCGATTAAAGCTATCGATGGCCGATGAAGCAATTTCTCTTTGGGCTGATTGTGGCTCACGCGCAAAATTATGTTTACAAACAAATTTCCGGAGGAGCATGTGCAGGTAACAATAGTCCGCTCATCAGTAATCATCCAATCTCCCTATCAGATCTCATGTCACTGTCTATAAATAACCAAAACCCCTTCTCTCAGTATCTCGATCTAAGCATCCCTCCTCTGCCCCTGCTCCTCCTTCTCGTTTCCCCGGGGGGAACTCGCAGGGTTCGGACGGGGACGTCTGTATTTTCCCTCTTCGAACCCGGCAGCCTGCCGAACCCTGGGTCTTCTCCTCGGACAGCACGCCAAACTCGCTTTGCTTATTATTATTTTGTTACTGGCAAGTTTGAACTCGTGAAACACGTGCTGTGAGTGACGTGAAGGAGCGGATTTTTTCAAGAAAATAATTAACTAATGTATAAACTATGCTTTTCATATGATCCAAACTTTAAAAATACATTAAAACAATACAATATAAAGTTTTTCTGTATTAAAATGTAATGAGTAGTTATATATAGTAGTTATTTCCTAGTTAATTGCTGACAAGGCTGTGGACGCGAGCAGGACAGATGTAGGCCTATTCAAAACAAACTTGTTCATTCATTCCCACGACATGTTGATTTGTGGCTACTGTCCATGTTTCATGAACTTTTCCCAAGAAAATCCATGATTTAACTAAATTTACAATAGGAACAATTTAAGCAATAGTAACCAAGTTTTACATCATGGCCATGAAAATCTTTAATTTCCCCTTGTTTACCACAGTAAAAGATGTGAAAACAATGATTAAAAGTGAACAACAATAAAAAATAAAGCTGCAAATCTAGAGGATGAGACAGCAAAGATTTGGGCAAAGAAACAATAAATATGAAATTCATGACCATCCAGCAAAAAAGGACACCACGCCATGTATGGCTTGATTTAAATAAATGCGCTCAAATAGGCATGAATCCAAAAGCATGATCTCTATCTGCCTGCTAACCAATTATTACTCTTATTAACAAAGCTTTGTATTAAGGTTAACGATTAATCGTTAATTTAAACAACAATCGATTGCGGAAATGATCGAAAGTTTACGTTCCCTACTCCAGACAGAAGCTACATAACATATTAGCAAAGACTCTATGCATTACCAGTGTAAATAGTTGATGGAGTAGCTCCAGTGGTCCTCTATGTGCCAACAGAAAGCAGAGAACACCATTCCCACATACAGCCATGGCACCTTCATGCCAGAGATATCGGCATTAATGTGGCACAATACTGACTGCTCCAACACTGGCATAACATTTAAATTCCAGCCGCTGCGGGCATATTCCTGCAACAGGACAGAGATGTTAATTTGCTTTCTTAACCAAAACCTAAAAAAAGGAAAGACAAAAAACAAAAACAAACCTCTTCCTCATCTGACAAGTGTCTTTTGCCGTTGTTGACGGGAAAACCACTGCCAAATTCCTTTGAATGAATATCTGCCCCATATTCAACAGTCACGTCTTCTTCAATACTACTGACCAACCTCCAAAACTCCTTCTCGACTAGCTCTGTCGGCACCATCTGAAAAAGGAAAAATCCAGCGTTAATTAAAATGATTCGGTAAGATATAATACAGGACACAGCAAAAGCGTGATTAATCAAGACTGATTAAAAGTAAGAAAAACACTCACATGGACAGGCATGTTGAAGTAGTCTGCTTTAAAAGTGTCGGCCATCTCACCAAAGCTCTGTAACGTATACTCTCGAGTGGCCTGCTCGAAACCAAACGCCTCTGCTGGCTTTTTACACTCCTACACAGACAACACATTTACATCTGATCACTCCACCAAGAAATAAATGTCAGCACTTAGAAAGTATTCGTGTTTATATATTACACTTTCATTAAAAAGCTTAAGACACTTGAGAGCTTAAACAGAAATAACTGATCAAAACAGTCCTACTTCAGTGGTCATTTTCCTACTGAAATCTCCTGCATAGAACATAAGAATAATGCACAAGTTATTTTGGGGTGTTATCTCACCTCTGCTACACATTTGGGACAGCGCCAGTTCCCCTTGGGTGGGTCTGTGAGTGGAGGTATCAGGCAGAACGTGTGATAATTATCATCGCACCCATCACAGAGCAGCAACTTCTCATCTTCATCCCCGCGTCCACACATCCGACACACAAACGAGTCCACCTGACAGATTTCAGTTATTGAGTAAAAAAAATTAGCATGTGTGCATGAATCTAATAAAAAAAATGTAAAAAGATGTTAGATTCAGGAGTTTACATGGATGACTAATCCTGCTGATCGAATTATGTCAGATCTTCTAATATGATATAATTCTGATCAAACTCAGTAAGAGGGTTACATGGAAAAACACGGTTATTTAGATTTTTCTATTTGCTTAGCTTGATCTTGAATTATTTTTTTATACCCTTGTGATATAATGTAACACTGTTGTAGAACAGCTAATCATAAGCTTGTTCGGAAACCGTGACAAACTTCCTCATTAAACTTGATATTTGAATTTATAATAAACAAATATTCGTTGTTTATGAGCCTGAATATTCAAAGGCAATATCTTTTGTCCCCGGTTCCCACATCTCTCTCAAACTTACAAACTGTGGGTTATTGAGGTTGCGTCGGAGTCTCATGGTCATCTTGGTGCAGGGTTCATCACTGGAGTCATTAGGATCATCAATGTGATGTTTATCTTCTTCAACATCCTCCTTGACAATGAGATTTGGGGGTGGTGGAGGAATGTCTGGATCTGATTTTGTGACCGGCGTCTCTCCAGGTTCGTCCTTCACAGATGCGCTGGCAGCGCTGTCCCGTACTATTACCGTCTGTGGCAGTTCATCTGCCGAAAAAACACATAAAGTGACAACTTAAAACATTTATAAAGAGCAACATCCAATCAAAAATTGCACACACAAACCTTTCTTCCGTGTCTTGTCTCGAGGCACAAGACCGAGTCCCATCATTTTAGGTCCAGCCCCATAGATCTGCAGCTTTTTCAGCTCAGGGTTCTTCTCTATGTCTTCCTCTGTAGGCTCCGGCTAATGGGCGTAAGTGAAAGACTGTAAGTGAACTACAGGAACAGAGGTGACGATGTATGAGAAATAGGGTTTTCCTTTCCCTCTTTTAATTGCTAAAAGTGTTACTTCCACAGCTTTTCCATGAGGGAACCCTGACTGCTCAGACTATTACTTCATTGTAATGTGCCAGAAATAACCATTTAGTCCCACTTTTCTTAGTTAATTCATTCAAATATTTTGTTGCTCAACTACAATACTAAAGTGACTGAAAAGCATGGATTTATCAATACAAAGCAATTATTGAGACGCCACTGGAGACTGTTAAAGCAAGAGCAAACATGCATGAAGTTAGTTTTGTGCCAGACTTGACTGCTATCAAGAGGAAAAAAGCAATTATTCACACAAACAATTAATACTGAATGGCACTAATGAAACCATCCACTGCTATAAAAGCGCTGGGCTGCCAACTAGCTCTTTATTTGTTTTCAAAAAAATCTCTCCACATTTAAATATTTACTCTGAAATAACAATCTTCAGTTAGTTAAACATTAAATATGCTGCCAAGTGTATTTAAATTGTGCAATGCAAAAAATCGAAACGTATTGATTTTCCCCAAACAAAACAATATTTACATTGAAAAAAAAATATTCACCTACATATATTTATAGAAAAAAATACACGTAAAATCACACAAGCAATAACACATATAAACCTCATATTAAGATTGACGTCTGTTCCATTCCTGAAATCTGTTATTCAGAAAAACGTTTCATCATTAAGTAAAAACAACTAATTTCTGACTTGCAGCATGATGAACAGAACATGAAATCAGCCATTACGAGAACAGCAGTGACAACAGATTAAAGCAATCATAGATTAGTAGTACAATGCAGCCCAGAGTGGGGTAACCAGTCCACCACCAAAGAGGAAATGTAAGAAAGCCAGCATTGCTAAATGTGTGACACGACAAGCGAAGTGAAATATGTTAGATGACTGAAGGACACCAAGGATGGGATAGATGCACAAAGAAATAAGCAAAAGCAAGAGCTGAAATGAGAAACCAGAGCTTCTACATGAAATTAGACACCCAGTTAAGCGTGAATGACAGCATAAGGTCAAACAAGTTTTTTTTTTTTTTAAAGCATGAGAGAAAGTTAGCAAAGGCAAAAGAAAGAAAGTGAGGCATAGGGAGGAAAGTAAAGAACAGTGGGAGCGAGAGAGAGGCAGTACCGAGGAGATGTGTTGAGAGCCAGTTGTAAGAGGGTGGTGAGTTGGATCCTCTGGACCCTGCATGGGGAGACAACAACCAAAACAAAATGGATTCCAGAGAGAGAGACAGAAGGAAAAAACAACCATGTGCGACAGGACAGAGTCAATTGGGGGACAACAGCTTATTAAAAATGTGTACTTTTTTAAATGTCTAAAGTATGATTGAATTTTAAGTAAGTGATTCAGACATCATATTTATGTTTTAAATCACATACTAGTGTGAAACTGTTTAGTTGCAACAGTTTTATTTATATGTTGCGAAAGCACATGATTGTTCCATGGATAACATTACTTGCTCCATATATTTCAAATAACATTCATTTTATATAACAAACCAGTCAAAAGTTTGGACACACTGTATGGGAATTCTTTAATGCAATGCAAAGTATAGTAAACAAATACAAACTATATTGCATTTAAACTCTTTCTCTGTACGCTCTAGAAATTCTCTTAACCAACTGCATCAAGTGCATCCTGGAATGATTTTACTGTAGTACCCATGTTAGACACTTTTTGGCTTTTATGGGTTACACTTTCAACTTATGATTCAAAAAGAATTAATCATTCACATTTTAAAGAACCTTTTATGGATGCACAATTTTTATTTGTCAACAAAATTGTTTCAAGCATTCAAACACATGCTTTTCTATCAAACGATCTGCAGAGTGAGTCCAAACTTTTTTTTCTGGTTAAAGTAAGTATTTTAGTTTTCATAGGATGTAAATCAACAGAATAACTATTTAAACAAAATATTAAGAGGGAGAGAGAAGAGTTAATTCAAGAGCCAGAAGGGTAGAGTTAATACGGTGGTAACCCCTTTTTTCAGCAGTCAATGCTACATGTTAATACTATAAATATCCTTATAATTTATTAATTCAGTGGAAAGAGCAACACTGAAGGTTCACTAACTTTGAAAACGAGTTATCTGATACTAGTTTATCATCACTAATGCTATGAATCCATTGACCAAGCTAATGTAATGGGCAGGCAAATTAAAAAGCCAAACACCCCAAAAAATAAATGCTGTGAAGATGCTGCATCCTTGAAATAAATGGTATGAGACTTGCATTATGATGTAATGAACATTTTAGGTTATGGCCAATGGTTTTAAAGAGACAAAGCGTATTGACAACAAAGGAAAGGCAGAAAATGACGGAAAGAAGACAGAGGGATGAGCGGAAGATGGACACAATGCTTTATTTTATAGCACGGGGAGCAAAGCATGCTGGGAAGTGCCTTGAAAGCATGGTCAGTGCTGATCCAAAAGTGTTTGCACATCTCAGAAAAACAAAACACATATTTGGATGGATCCATTAACCCCTGCTCAGTTATGCATACATTTATGACAAAGGTTAAAGTCGTCAGTAGTCATCCTAAGGGATTACTAAAAATAAAGATTAGACTAGTTGGTTTTGGCACAATTTAGTATAATTTTTGCTAATAGGGCACATTAAATAAAATATAATGATTTTGACATAAGTGACAGAATTTGCATAGTTATACATTTATACTGTTTTTGTTTTTTTTCAATCATTGCACTGGCTTTTAAAGTATGTTACTACTGTTGTTTTTAAATCAAACATGAGCTAATGATGCCACAATGGGATATTGAAAAAAAAAAAGACTTACACACAATTGGTCCAGAAATGTCACTCACCTCAGGCTTAAGGCGATTGGCTCGTCGTCCATAGCTGCTCATCTTGGATGGCGGGACTGATTGGCGGAGAGGAATGGAGTGGGGTTTGTATTCCCGGTCTACCTCATCACTGTCATACGGCTTGGGTTTACATGGCTAGATATGCAGAACGCACACATATCAGTTTCATATTTGTAAAAAAGACATTGACTTACACCACAGACTATTACCATGCACATATAATAAGCACATTTGAGTATAATTACCAAATGTGGGTCATGTCTTCTCTTTTAAAAGTTTTAAAACTATCTGATATCACACAGAATTACCCTGGCTTGGGTATGCACTGATATAAATTAATGTACAGTTATAGTATTTGTTATAAATAAGTTGTTTACCCAAAATACAGATCATTATGGGAATGCGTGTTTATGTATAGACCTTATGCTCATATAATCAAAATGACAAAATTCTGATTATTGGAATCTCAAATACTTAAGTTTGTGTGCATGTAAACACATTCAATAAGAATTACACTGCTACTCTTAAAATATAATACTGGTGAAGGTGAACATGTGAAGATGCTCAAGCAATGATGATAAACGGTCAAACACAGTACCGGTAAGCTGGCTCCAGACTGGAACAACTCGAACGGATAGACTATCCTCTCATAATGTGACCTCAGGAGGGAGCCAATGTTTTTGCCAGGAGGATATCCCAGTTTCTGTGCCACACGTGCCCAGCGTCTTTCTTTACACACCGCCTCGAAACCCCCTTCCTCTGTCACAATCTACCACACAGGACATACAACACCTTAATTATTAACTCTTTCCAGTTTACACTATTCTATGAGTTTACTTTACAAAGTCTGTAAAAGTTCTGTTGACCATCTTTTTTCCTTATTCAGTGAAATGACAAACAACTTTTTCATTTACATAAAAGACTGGTGTATTTAACCTTGGCCAAGCTGAACAGATCGAGAATACGTCGTTCTATATTGGGGATCTTCAGAGAGGATCCCTGGATCTCCCAGAACTTGGCAATTCTGTCCAGATAATTTAGCTTCACTCGTGTCTCAGCCTGAGAAAAAAAACAAAAAAACAAACAAACAGATGTGTTGGTGCTTAGTCAACTCTCAAGAATATGTAGGTCACACTCCATTAAGCAAGGCACACAAGTGATGAGTTCAACAGGATGCAACTCTGACCTCAAGCTCATTAAGCCTCTGAATACGTGGTGTGAACCGGAAATTGTCCACCTCCACAGCAAATGGTGGCTGCCAATCCTGTAATAGAAAGAAAAAAGCTGTTCAAATAGCAAAACGTAAATATTATTATAATAGACTAACCTTAAGGGATATATTTAACCCAGAGAGGAAAATTCTGTAGTTCAAAAAAATAATATAATTTAAAGACTGTTGCTAACCAAACACATATGTTGAGCACTGATTTTATGGGCAAAAAGCACCGAGTTGCTTTTCCGAATATCATCTTTTATGTTCTACAGAAGATATAAAGTTTAGAACATCAGCACAGAAAAATGCAAATCGTAATTACCGGTGGTGGGCGAATCTTGCATATTCCAGACTTTTCTGCTATTGGACGGATTTTGGCGATATATCCCAGAGGATCAGCAAACTCCTCCCACGACGGTTCAAACACTGGACATTCCGGCGGCGGAACAAACTCCTCCCCTCCATCCATCGCTCTGAAAGCAAAAAAAAAAAAATTCAAGTTCAAACTAAATG
This sequence comes from Enteromius radiatus, assembly GCA_032357445.1. Lineage (NCBI taxonomy): Eukaryota > Metazoa > Chordata > Actinopteri > Cypriniformes > Cyprinidae > Enteromius > Enteromius radiatus. The sequence continues at coordinate 15,807,840 of JAUCMS010000145.1, read as the reverse complement.
CTTAAATTCACTATACAAACAACAGAACTCCCTAATCAAAAGTACATCACTTCTTTCATACAAAACAAGCAGATTTAATCATTTAAATAATTCTGTGACACTTTATGAAAGAACGCTTTTACAAAACCTGAAAACATTTGTTTTGTTTAATAAAATTGTCATCAACTTTTAATAGTTCATGTTTTAAAACATCAACATATTCAAATGACACTATGGGCCACGCCATCTTTTAATCCCTATTTTTAATAGTTCAGAGTTCAGCCTAATGGGCACAAGCACTTGATTCATCTGCATGTTTAAAATTAAATCCAAAAATGTACATAGATATAATGGAAGAGACTTGATGATGCATTATGTTAAACTAAACAGGAAGTTTAGAGCACAAAAGGAAAAAGACCTTCCTTGTGCACTCAGACAGGAGGAATTGGAGAACAGAAACTTTCTCTCTAGATTGAAGCACGCCTGGAAATACACCCTATTACTATTCTATCAAAACATCATACCCTCTCTAACATCAGAAATCCCCTGCTTTTGACATTGTCTACCTCTCAGTCTCAAACCAGACAAAATGGGGGAGGGAGCAAAACACTGTTAATTTAGGCCTTGTCTGGAAAACAGTGTATCCACAGCCATTGGTTTAATCAAATGTGCACCTTATAAAATAGTAGAATGCCTTATATGACACAGGCCATTCATTTACTACAATTAAACCTACTGTAAGGGTTTATATGCTGGTAGCTTCCATGTTGTGAAAACAACAAAAGCGCATCACGTGACAAAAACGGTTCACACATCATTTCCCAAGCTAATAACGATGCCATTAACTTCTTGTTTTAACACATTCATTGTTATAAATGAATAATACATCATCAAAAATAAACGCCTGTCTCTTTCAAATTATGTTATTATCTGAAGTTTGGCTATTCAATTAGATGTACTTCTGACAACGTCGTGACAGACAAGTTATAAATAAAATATTGCTGACAGCGGCTGTCTTTAAAATTATAGTAAGCTGTCTGCCTCGACAAATTCATCAGAATTAGACAAAAACACATTCAAAGGGGCGCATGTGATAGCTAAAACTGCCAAGGTACATATCTCACCACAGTTTGAGACAGCCATAATCCCAAATTTCCTGTAGCTTTAGCCTGCTAACCGGCCTCAACTCGCGTGAGATTCGACAACAGCTTTTAAATTCACAGATAACAGTAAATCAACTATTCAAATGTGATGAACCGACAAGAACTAAGACATACTGAGGAAATTATGTTCACTGGGGAACTGCTAAGAAAGCAATTTTACAGAAGTTAGCTGGTTAGCTGCCCGGCTAATGACCAAAACAATAAAGCCTCACCATCCGTTTGTCAGTAGACTCACACCAACTCCAAAAAAAGCGATTGAATTGTCAAAAGTATTTAACGAATCTCAAAATATCCGACAGTATCAAGACGTAAACAGATTATAGATCATGTAAGAGTGACAAACATTATTAGGACTCAATTCCAAAGAATGGCTGAGTTGTGGAAACACACAAGGGGAGAAGACAGTGTGGTTGTCTCGGGTCGCAGGTATATGATGTGTGGCATTTAAACGGATATACCAGGTAAAACAGAAATACTCGCGCTAAATCAACATAAATTTAGCCATCAGTGCTGTGAATCTGAGCACCACTCTTACATTTTTGCACTCGGTCTGAGTTCTTCTTATTCTTCGGGGTCGCCTCGGAATGATTAGTGCGCCGGTGTGTTTTATTATTTGTGTCTTTCTGGGTCTTGTTTGATGATCACGGGGTCTATTGTTCGGTGGAGGGTCAGTCTCTGGGTGGCAGTGGCTCTGCGGCCTCCTCGATCAGCCCATCCCAGCACACACACTCACACATTCACACTCTCTCTCGGTCGGCTAGAGGGATGATGATCGTGGAGGTCTTCTTTCCAACTGACTCCTCAAAGTCCCGTGTAAGTTGACGTTTTCTTTATAATCACCGTTTCGCGCGCGTGAACAAAATACGCGTTGTTTCCAATGTTTTCTTTTCTCGTCACCTATCCACCGTTCATCCTGTCTGAACTACACGCCATCTTGGTTTCATCACGACCTAAGCACAACTCTCTCAAGATCCATTGATCTCAGTTGGGAAAACACGCACTTGACTGGATGCGAGCACGGTCTCATCCCTCCACGTTTCTCGTTACATGTAAACTAGTCCCTGAAATCGTCCGATTTAATAGAAAATGGTGTAAATTATCTTAGTGGATATAACAGAAAATTGCTATTTGTTTCACGCGTGTGTTAAAAGTGGACCATATATCATGTTATGTTGAATTGTAAGTAGTTGTATGTTTTACAAGTGATGCAGGTAGGCGAGCGGACGTGACGCGGAGTGATATTTCACCTCTTTCTTGGCGAAGTAGTTCCAGTGAGTAAAATTTGCGCAGAAGAGGTCAAGCGATGTATGCAAAAAACAAAATGGGTAGCGACGACTAGTGGCAAAACATCAAAACAACTCATTTGAAGGGATAGCCATTTCTGACATCATTTTTGAGGGTTGGGTTGGGTTGAGTATTCTTGATATCTCAGCGCATAATCAGTTGGATCAGAGCTAACGTCATATCTAATTGCATACATACTATTACACAAACTATATTTCCTTTTCTCAAAGTACATTTTAACATCATTACTTCCTTTTTAAATTATTCATATAAAATACATATTTTATATTAAAACTTGTAATATTTAATTTCAAACA
>JAUCMS010000145.1:15771329-15784484 GCA_032357445.1 Enteromius radiatus | reverse complement strand
TGTCATATTAGTTCAGAGGCAGGTCAGCTCTGCTGTGAAACGTGAAAGGCATCTCTTCTGATAATGAGCTGTAATTGGGTGAGACTGTGGGCTGTGATCTGCATTCATTGTCTTCAAATACCTTGAAGTAATTAGTCTCTGATTATACTCTATTAGGTGGGAAGACACCTTTTTACAGCGCTATACTTTAACGCACTGGGCAAGAGCAAACAACATGCTAAAACATCAGAAATATTTCAATAATGTGCTACATGGACAGCCATGATTGAAAGGTTTTTCAACACATTTACATTTGCATATAAAATCTGGAAGCATATTTTTAAACAACTTTTTTTTTTCTTGACACCCAAGATGCTCCGTATACTAGAGATCTGATGATAATGGAAACCGCAAATGGAGGTAGTCTTTAGCTTACACAAATGATTAACTAGAGCTAATTTCATTCAATTTAAACAAAAGCATTTGTAATAAATATTAATAAATACAAAATCTTCATTTAAAGTGGCAGTGCAGAATCAAAGCCAAGGAACTCTCATTAGATGCTTAAATCTATAAGGTTAAAAAAATGAGGGTCCATTTCAGTCCGATAAGCAGGATGACATGACATGACCTGAAGACAGTGCTGCAGTGGCTTCAGGACAAGTGACTGGATGTCCTCAAGAGGCCCAATCAAACACAGGCAAGTCCCAAAAAGACCTTCCGAACAATCTGACAAGGAAAAATAGGAGCAACTGACCAAATACAAAGCTGGTTGACACTTCCTCAAGTAGGTTCTAGAAAGTATTAGATACAACGTTGCACGTTTAGTTTTATTGTCTTTAAAAATGCTTATCTTTTCAGTCTAAGGTGATATGAAAAAATATAAAAAAAATATATAAAATATAGCACAGCACAAAATCTCCATCAAAGTGTGGGACAACTGACAGCATCTGAATAATTTCTGATAGCTCTGTAGCTTCAAGAGTCAAAAGGCGTGTGATGAAAGAATCATTACAGAAAATCAGAGTTATTGAGGCAAACAGCTGTCAAGACCAGCTTAAAAAGAGGATCAAATTGAGTCCTTTTAAAGTCACAGATTTCTGATTCTAGAGCCAGTGTTTAATCAGTGCTATACAGACACGCTCATCCATGTTGTCCGTGAGGATGAAAAGCTGTTTAAAACACCACACACACAAACATAGCTGAATGGGTGAACGCAGTGAAGTGCTTCAGCTGCCGTTCCAATACTTTCATTACTGACTGACTGACGCAGACACTACACAGAATTACAGAGACTGTGATCATTTTCTGTTTGCTTTTTTAAATGACCCACAATTTGGCTCCAGATGGAGTATTTCAAGGTTATTTGTTACGTATGTATTACATTCACGTGGTGAAATAATTATCCTCATAGTCCCACAAAGCAAAAAAAAAGAAAGAAAAAAAAATTAACTATGAATAGAATATATTAGGTAATATATAATATTAGAATATTATAGAGATTTTTATGCAAAAACAAAGAAACAATTTAAAAAATGCTCTCGTCATGGGAGAAATCTGCAAAATATAATTAAAGTGCTAAAAATATATATTAAATTGAGTGTGTAATACAGTCTTATGATTAATTATGCTTAATAAAATTAGCTCAAATTAAATTAAATATTTAATTAACTGAAATGCAAGGTGTGTGTAGAACTTTATACAGATTTATAATAATTTCTAATTTAAATGTACATTTTTATTTGAATTAAAATGCAAAATTAAATTGAATTACATTAAATTAATACCCTATTGACTTTTACCACAGGCTCAAAAACTATTAAAAATCATTAATAACTTTTAAAATATCTTCTTGAGTGGAATACAGAAAGTCAAAGAGGTTTGGAATGACATGAGGTTGAGCAAAAGTTTAATTTAGGGATGAACTATAGATTCCTATTGATAAAACAGATCACTTTCATCAGATATGGTCATACTTTCACTTGACAAGACAAAATAATAGGAAACTACTAAAAATGAAATGAACCAGCCAAGCAAATCTGAACACAACCACCACGAGCTGAGCCTGCAAGCAATCCCATAATCCATTTGACCAGAGCTACACCTGAGGGTCTGTGTATTAATAAAGCGCTTACCTCCTCTCTTTTCCAGCATTCACTCAGATCCCATCCTGCTGATTATTCCTCATCCATCCTCAAAGCTCATATACTCTCTTTCCCTCTCTCGCTCTCTCTCTCACACACACACACACACACACACAGCTCAGGGTCTCCTCAAGCTCCTGCCATCTCTTCACGACACACAAACACAAAAACACTTTCACTTGTCTCTCACAGCTCTACCTGAACCGTGTTCACTTGTTCTTTAGCTGCTGGTTATAATGAGCAGTCAGAGTAAACACATTCAAATCACCTGCATTATATGGCAGGAAATAATGGCCCTAAAAATAAAGAGACCAAAGTGCAAATATGAACACAGCATTTCCTTTTTGACACAATAACACTAGTCACACAAACAAACAAAAACACAGAAACGCTGACACTTGTGTTTTACACTGAAACTGTATATATTTGCCTAGAGCACTTCAACTTCAGACATGAAAACTTGTGCTAATGTCTAATACTTCTTATAAGCTTTTATATTGATATTTATAGTCTACAAACTCTGTTGTGTGATGGACATTGAGGGCAATTTTGTATATGACAATCATAAGAACACTTACCGTGTTGCTGGTAGAGACAGTCATTCACACTGATCCTGTGTGACACAACCGCACCCTCACAAACACACACACACACAAACTCACACACACTGCAGAGTTGAATGACTACATTTCTGACAGTCTTGACAACTCAAGCATAGGGAAAACAATGTGTATAAATATAGCTGCCTGACGCACATATGTTGATTAATGCTACAATATTAACACTGACAGAAGTGAAGAGAGAGGGGGGTGGGAGAAGTGGTTTCATTTCATACATGCATTCCTGAACAGCATGTGTGCGATCAAAAAGGGGCGGGGCAAGGTTCATGAGCTCTAGGAAAAAGGCTGGTGAAAGATTGACATAAACACAGAGTTTTCAGTCATCACGTTTATTCATATCTACAGCATGTGTGAGCTTCTTTTCAATAATAGCACCTTGTTTTCATTCTGTAAATACAAGTGGACTACAAGTTTCAAGATACTGTGCTGCTGTCCCTTTAAATAGCATATATGCATAATATAGGTCAATGAAATATCAACTGGATATACTATTGTACATCTGCGTCATTCTCAGGAAACGCTGCCATTAAGTCATATTAGCAATATTTGAGGTAAGGTCCATTGTCTGTTTTCAACAGCGTAGTGAAGTAAGTTACTTACAGGTAAAATGGGAACATTGTTTTGAAATGTTTCTAAAATGCTGACATGTCCCGTTTTTTTAAGATTGCAAAACCGTTTCTTTTGTTTTTACCCAGAATGTAGCATTAGCGTTTTTAAATATTAATTGTTAATGTTTTCTGTCAACATTATAATGCATTACAGAAATTATATACTAATAAAGTTATAAAAAACATTCCATAAACATTATTTTAAGTATGTTTTGTCTTAACATTTAAATAAATACATTTTTTATTGTGTGTGTTCATATTGTGGGGGCTTAATAATTTTGTTAAATCTACATATGAAAATATTTTGTCCTCTGATCAAATTTCCAGTCAATCACATGGATTTCTGATTTTGCTTAAAAACAGTTGCCAAACAATGGTAAATGTGACAAGACATTTATATCACGTTTGATGTGTTATGCCAAAAAAAAAAGTAAAATCTGAATATCAGCTAATTAAATTTTATCTATTGAAATGAAAATGTCAGGTCATTTTTCCCTCATTTTCCGAGCACCACTTCCTGCTTTAGATTTCCTGAAAATTCACTTTTCAGTCAAAATGTTAGCGTGTCCTGATAATGATCGACTTTATTCATAGTGGCAGCTTTAATATATGCCTCCTACAAGAGAAAACAACAAGAGTAAACATTAATTATGAACAATAGGTTAACACAGTGCACACAAAATCAGCAAGCACAGTGACATTTGGGATACCACTCATTTACAAATTAAAGCTTCTCAATGACAGGGATGAACTGATATAAAAAACATCAGCATAAAAAGGGAAGAATAACCAGCAACTACATTGATATTTTATTTCAATATTATATTAGGCCTATAGTATAATCAGCATTCTATAATACTAAGCAAATTGAAAGACATCTCACATGGCTGTAGAGTCAGTCACTGTATCTCTGTGCAGTGTTTATTCAAACATAAAGCAGCTTTATTTTAGACATTTAACATTGACTGTACCTGATATTTCTGTACAGAGACATATAGAAATACAGTCACTGTCACCGTCTCCAAACTGAATGCAGTGTTCATTTATCGATTGATTTGATTAAGACGTTTTCCAAGTACTTAACAGAAACAAATGTAACAGTTAATCGAGAAAGCAAGCTCTTCAACATACAGTTACAAAAACTGTACCAAAAGAAGTCCTGCCTTCACAGAGTTCAAGCAATTAATATCAATCAAGCCGTTCCACTCAAGCAGGTTAGCGAGAGGAGGGGCTACTGCACCCGGAGGCGGTGCAACAGAACTGATGGACAGAATCACTCTCGCCCTCCTCCTTCTCTTCTTCCTCACTAACAATGAGTGACAAGAGGGTCAGAGAGTTGAAAGAGAGAGATACAGCGACAGAAAGTCAGAAAAACAGGGATGAAAACACATAAAGAACATGAAAAACAGACACTTAAATTATTGAGTTTAATTATATCTACCTGAAAAGAACTAAAGGAAAGTGCTGCACCATTCAGAGCTCAAACTGCTTTGCTTAAATATGTCCACTAGATGGCAACACATTCCACTAGTTGCTAGATCACAGCTTCATGCATCATCTTTACTGGAGCACTGCAAAACTTTTAGCCTAATTGAAAAATCTATAAATAGTTTGTCTGTATATGCATAAACACCCAATTGCTTGCTACTGTTTAGCTAAAGTGTATAAACAATAGTCAGTATAAGGTGCCATATTGATTTAATGCGAATGAAAATTAGGTTATGAGGGTGATTCAGTATGTTATTTAGTCTTTATCTAATTGGTAATATCTGTTTCACAACCCATGTTGCTTTTTTTGTCCTGTAATAATACAAAAAACACATTTTTAATGTTTCATTTTCATTAAAGCTGAAGAGTGTAATTTATGAAACATTACCAAACGGGTTTCCTGAATACTTTCATTGTAATTGGTCAGCAGAGAAATAGCCCCGCCCCCAATTCACGCCATTGGTTGAGCTGTTGCTGAGTGATTCTTGAGTAATTTTCAATTTAAACTTTTTAAGAAGCTAACCCACAAATAGCTTATTTGTCTGCATTTTAGCATAAGCGACATTTTTTAACATTGAAAAAAATTATACACTTCACAATCAATGAGAATGCAGTGGGCTTCATTAATTAAGGTAAATATATGAGTATATATATAAAATAAATATGCCAGGCTTTTTATAGTTGACTAAAATGAAAACTAAAACGATAAAATAATAAATTATTGAAATAAAATAATTTTATTTAATTTTTATTTTATTTAATTGTAAAAAAAATAAAATTTATTAATAAAAATAAATACTAAAATAAAATAAATACTATCTGTTATTTATGTATTATAATATATTTTCAGTAAGTTGCCAAAACAACATTTAGTTTGAATTCTAAAAAAAGAAAACAACAAAACATCAATCCCAGGTGAATTATGTGTATGCAAGGTGAATTATCTTTAATTCTGAGTATAGGGATTCTGCGGGATCTTCTATATTCCCTTCTTTGGTTTGCCCACCCTCAAGTATTTTATATTGATAAGTCAATCATAAAAAAATATATATATACAAAAATACTAGGCCTACTAATGTTCAGAATATTGGCAATCTATAATAAAAAGGAAAACAGACTGTGGCTTTAATGAAATGTATTTACATTGAACTTTTAAGCAACATCAATCTATCACACCGTTTTCTCATTCGCATCAAATTAAATAGTGGAAACCTTTGAGTGAATCAGACTCAGAATGAAACTAAACTAAATTAAAGAACGAAACATGACATCAGAGTGAAGAAAATCAGAAAGTGAGAGAATCAATGAGAGTCTAAAGTAATGAGGTTGCTTTTATTTTGGGAGGCATTCTGCCAGCAGACTTGCACACGAGGCTTTAAACGGCACAGTTAAGGAAAACAGGATAGAGAGCGACAGATCAAGTTCACACACTCTGTCTGTCTCTTCTTTTACTCTCTCTCTCAATCATGGCTGTTCTGTGAGGCTTACACTGAGCCAGCCATGTTTGATCCTGCGTGTACACAGACTTAGTAAGACGCTGGAGGAAGAAAGAGATGGAATAAGGGACGATGGTGGACAAGGACAGAGGGACGAATACTGGAAGAATTGACGAGGAATGAGGGGAAAGTTGTAGCAACTGTGTATGACAGGCATCCGTCAAACCGTAAGGCATTAATTGGTACCTCTCACTTCCTCAAGCATCTGTCTGACAAGCCTCATTTGGCATCATCTCTGACAGTGCTAAAGTGATCGCTTCTTCCTCCGCAGTCCCTGAAGTGTCCTTCTCTTAGCACTTCACAGGGAGTTCAAGAGGAAGGACACGGTACACACAATATGTGACACACCAAGTGAGGGCAGCCGTTTGGATGAGTGCAACAGGTCAAAGGGTGAGGGGCAGTGTGGAGGGTTTGGTAAACTGCTGGTGAATCAACAGATCCTTGGAAAGCATTTACACCATGTCCTAACATTCTATTTCAAGATAAGCTAAAGCAACAAGTGAAAAAACTAACAGTAAATGCATTTGTAATTTTCTTTTATGCAAAAAATTGATTATGATATTAAGTAAAAATCATGTTTAATGAAGATATTTAGTAAATTTCCAACACTAAATATATCAAAACTTTAAAATTTTTTTACATTTTTGATTAGTAAACTGCATTGCTAAGAACTTAAAGAGTGGTGAATTTCTCAATATATTAGATTTTTTTGAACCTTCAGATTCCAGATTTTTAAATAGGTGTCCCACCCAAAACATACATCGATAGAAAGCTTTACCTAGCTTTTAGATAATGTATAGATCTCAATTAAAACAAAAAAGACCATCATGACTGGTTTTGTGGTCCAGGTTCAGATATTACAACAAACAAATTGTAATATTTGTAAAATTACTCTTTTTACTGTATTTGTGATCAATTAAATGAAGCCTTGGTGAGTAGAGACGTTTAAAAACATAAAATAATCCTCAAAATTTTATAATCAGAATTTTATTCAGGTCTGTACAGCTGTCTATTCAGCAACAGCACTCTTGATTGTGTGACACTGATCCTCTACATTCATTATTGTAAATTATTGATAATGTTATGTAGCTGACTAATAGGTTTGGTCAAAACCTCGCAATCACCTTGAAAGCATTAGTAGGAATGTGATAAAACTACAGCATAGTAGTGATTAGTAATGGTTTGCATTATATGCCATTGTTCTCTAGCACGTTCATGAATTTAAAGAGTTTGATTTTAAGCATATTGATTTTCAGAAAAAAAAGTGAAAGAAAATCCAATATTTAATCAAAAAATAAATAAATACAGTTTTAGCAAATATAAAAAATATTTGCTAAACATTGATCATTCTTTTGTGGTGTACTGATTGAAAATCTAAACTAGTGGACCAGCAGAAAAAATAATAATAATACGTTTGAGCACCACAGTTTCTGAATAAAAGGTACAAAGCTGTCACTGGAGTGGTACCCTTAGGTACAAAATGCTAAAACGTACATCTTTGTGGAGTTTGTAAGAGTTTACATATTAGTACCAGTGACAGTTTTGTATTTTTCTTTTGAAAAAGTGGAATAGGCTTAGATGTTATTTTTTTTTTTTTTTTTTTTTTGAGGACAGATCAGGACTTGGTAATGGACACTTGTTGCATCACACATGGTGTAAAGCAGTTTTCACAATCACAGCATTTTGCAGCACAATTTGACTTTTTAATGTGACCTGTTGATTTGTGGAGAGTTTTTATTTATTTTTTACTTTTATTCATAGGACATTAGAGTGCAGACAGGAAAAAAAGGTTAGGAAATGAGGAATTAGGAGCCAACAGATAAGTTGGCAAATTCACTGCAGTTCAAAGGGTTAGTTCACCTCAAAATGAAAATTCTGTCATTAATTACTCACCCTCATGTCGTTCCAAAACTGTAAGACCTTCATTCGTCTTCGGAACACAAATTAAGATATTATTGATGAAATCAGAGAACCATCTGATCCTCAATATACAGCAATACAAATGAAGTGATCTCAGATCCAGAAACATAGTAAAAACGTCTTTTGCTCAAAGAAAACAAAAATAACATAATTTACTCAAGTTATGTCTTTCGCCATTTTAGAAAGTATCACAACGCATACATGCGCTTTCCTCTAGCCGTAAACAACAGCAGATTACATTCATGCGCATCCTTCCCTCCCAAATGTAAACAAGGGTGATTAGGCCAAATATGTTAAAGCATACGTATGCGTTGCATTGCGTTGTGATTCTCTCTAAAATGGTGGAAAACACAAGTCAGGGGAAATGAATGGTTGAGTTATGTTTATGAGTCAAGTTATTTTTGTTTTCTTTGCACAAAAAAGTATTCTCCTAGCGTCACAAAACTGACGTTGAGCCACTGATGTCACATGGACTGTTTTACCAATGTTTTTACTATGTTTCTGGACCTGGTTCATTTCAGTTGTGTTACTGACTATGGAGGGTCAGATAGCTCTCCAATTTCAACAAAAATATCTTAGTTTGTGCTCTGAAGATGAACAAAGGTCTTATGAGTTTGGAACAACATGAGGGTGAGTAGTTCATTTTAGGGTGTACTAACCCTTTAACCTGCAAGTGAGTGCATTCACCAGTAAAACTACAGTATCAGGAGGTGATAGCATCTTCTGCTAGTTTCTGCATTGCGTTGCTGCTTATTTGCATAAAGTTGAGCTCTACTTTGTCACATCGACAACAATTGCTGCTTCTAATGTTGAAGGAAATTACTGTCATTTTGAGTGAATGACTTCAGGTCTCTTTGTCACTGCAAATGGCTGTAATTGTGAATGGCTCTTCAGGTTAATGCGAGGATCTGAAGAGGGGAAATGGGCCGAAGTGGCATTGAGGAAGGCTATGGGTGCAGAAACTAAGGAAACTAGATGATTTTGGCTCTGTCGGCCCTCTGCTGGCCCTTACCTGGCCCGCTCTGAGCACCTGCTGGAGGCCGGCTCGGGTCTGCCCAGCCTGGAAGGGCAGCAGAATTGATGGTGACTGCGGCTTTTAGTTGGCTGATGGGAACTGAAGGTGGAAGCTGAGGAGAGATGAGTGATTGTGGAGCAGCTGGAGGATGAGTGTAGTCTGACACCTCTGAGAAAGACAGAGAAAGCCACAGAAAGGGATGGAAGGACGAGTGGAGAGCAAATAAAGGGACAGAGATGGACAGAGAGAGAAGCAGATAAGCAGACGATAGCACAAACATACAAACAAGCAAAAGCAGTTCATATAATACAGAAAACGTTAGCGAGAAGAGCTGTAATGAGATGTTAAAAGTTGAAAGTGTTCATAAGTAATGTGAAATTAACTTGACAACACTGGCATGAATATAGACCAACAATTTAATAAACCAGTACTAGCTGATAACTGATATGGTAACAGTATATTATGCATCATCATTAAGTAAAATATTTAAATAAGAAAATTACAGAGTGCACTTTGAATATGAATATTAGTCTGAATGTAAGAAAGCTATTCAAATATCATACTTTGCAATAGTGGTCATCCTGCTGTAAAGTCAAAAGCAGCATTGTTTGATGTGTGAATGAGAAGTAGAGCGAGAGAAAGATGGAGAGAGAGGACTCTTAGGCTCAGAAAGGGAACTAAAGACTGCTACCACCCCAGCGGCTTACATAAACCAGTACAGGGACGGAAATCTTCACATTGTGTAAGTCTGCTCATTATGTGTATGGTATTTTCCCCCCATGACGCCTTTATTCGCTCCTTTTCATACTGTATGCACTCATGATATTTGCTATTCAGCTGACATTCAAAGGCGGCCCACATGCAGTTTAAGCGCTTCTGTCTGCTTCCACAGCAAACGGCCACTCACAAGTTCAGTTAGGGAAGATTTCCAGTCTCATACTGCAGCATTTCCAAGAAGAATGAAGAATTAGTGAAGTGGTCTTCTTCACTGAAACACTACAGTACATGCTGCATGAGTCACTCCATCTGTAGCACGTTAGCATTTAGCTCTAAAACCACAGCAGTCAAACATGCTGATACAAACCCTTTCATTTTACCATGGCAACAACATCATGTGATACAAATGTATGTTTTCTTCAGGGCTGTAAAATATGCAGTGTCTCCCTCAGTTTTAATAAAATTGAAATTCATCCCCTGTGCTTTTTAATTAAGCAAATATGACCCGTGCAGGCAAAATTAGTAAGAATGAGCAAATTTTCTTGATTTTGAGAAATATCGAGTTACATTTTTCTGAAGATTGCAAAGTCCTGCCTCTAATTAACAATATAATATATATTATCAGTTATAATCATATATTTATGACACTATAATTGTGAAAAAGTAAGGATACACATGAAAAGTGACAGTAAAGACATTTACATTGTTAAAAACATAACTTTTATTTAAAAAAAAATATTTTTAACTTTTTATGCAATTCTTTATATTATATAATTCTGAAAAAATGTATAACAGTTTCCACAAAAACATTAAGCAGCACAACTGTTTGCATTTCATTGATAGACAATCATAGACAATCAGCATATTACAAAGATTTCTGAAGGATCATGTGACACTAAAGACTGCTAAAAATTTAACTTTGCCATCACAAGAATATAAAATCATGTTTTAAATATATTTTATATTGTAATAAAAATGTCACAATATTGTGGGGGGGTTTTTAAACATAAAATAAGAGACTACTTTCAAAAACATTTAAAAATCTTCTAAACCCCAAACTTCTGAATGGTAATTTAAATATGCTAGGGTTTGTGTAAGTCCAAAAAAAAAAAGTAAACCATGTGAAACTAATATATTCATTAGAAGCAGAATCCAGCCGCACACTGTCACCACACTTTGACACTTTTTCTTTAATTGGTCTCAAATGAATCTATTTATTACAGCCTTAAACAATGTGGGCAAAATATTTTCACAACATTTGCCGGTTTAGTCCCACTAAACAAGGTCAAAAAGAGAAAGCATGCAAATCGCACAATCATAAGGTAAATATGACTGTGAATTAATAAAAAGCTAATGAATAGCTCCTGAAATGTTACATAACATATACCATAATGTTTCAGTTTTATAGTGATAATATACGGGCGCAGGAATGAAAAGTGAATCATTATAAATCTTAACAGCTTGGTTCATGAATATTAATAAGGAGAAAGCAGGTAAGTAGGCGCTAGATATAGTAAATTACCACTTGCATGTTCGTTCAATCTACAACAGCTGGCAGAGGATTCAGCTTGGCTGTTTTATGTGGCTGGATACTATTTTTTTCTATGCACTATGAAGAAAAGTAACTAAAAAGCACAGAAAGTCTTTGCTTTTAAGTCACTGTAGTGTTTACAATGTACAGTATATATGCAAATCATGTGGCCTGTCGCTACAGATCATTATAGACATGGGATTAAACAGCATCTTACCTCTGTAAATGTTTTGTGACAGAGACTGAATTAAAGGCAGCGAGAGAGACAGTCAGTCCCCGGAGCGAGAGCTCCCAGTGGGAAGATTACGCAACACCAAGTAAGAGCTTTTCAACAGAGCCACGTTTATTATTATCCCCACGCCACAGCCTGCACCTATTTGCTAAAGCACGAGTAATAGCCTCACCTGAGGGGTCTCGCTTTTCCATTTCACACACATATTCATACGCCAAAGTATGAATCCAAAGCTAAAAGATAAGGCTCGAATTCCATCTTCCTGTCCCACTTAACTGTAATTAAAGAAAGACTCAATCCTCTCTATTTATATTCTCCACTTCCCTCACACCTCCGTTTATCTTTTCCATCTTTCAATCCTTCTAGCGCTTCACCGCCTGCTTTCACTTTGGCATGCTGTAGGGTCAGGAAATTGGTCTCATAGTGAGAGAGAGAGAGAGAAACATGAGGCTGTCTCAAAACCTAGTGAGCTGCCTAGCTAGACAGCATTTTCATCACTGAGTTTTTGGCTTGAACTCAAACTGAACTCAAAATCCTACTTAGACAGCATTTTTATGTTTGAACATTTTATTTGAATGTCACAACTCAAAACCTAGTGAACGGCAAACCAGAAAGATAACATTCGGGCATCATAAGCACATTTGAGCACACAATTTTTATGTAACTCAAGATTTAATTCGATTTTAAGTTAAGTTTTTTTTTCATCAAAGATGCATTTGAACATTTGATTTGAAAATGTAGTCAGTCGACAACCTAGACATAATTTTCAGGAATCATAACCATGTCTGAATGTTTGATTTGAACATTCAAACTAAAAATGAGTGAGCTAAGTGAGCAGCTAAGTGAGCAAAACTATACATTTTCTGGGAATATTTAAATGATTGAACTGAGCACTTAACATAAAAGTGTGTAACTATTTAAATCAAGCATTCAAACTCAAAACTCTATGAGCTGCCAATGAACAAAATGATTAATTTGGTCATACCTAAAACTCTAAACCTAATAAGTTGCCTGCTTAGCATACCTACTTTGGGCACATAAGACTGTTAAATCATTTAAACTGAACATTCAAACTCAAAAACGAATGAGCTGTCAACCTAGACAACATTATTTAGAGTATTTAGGGGCATTTAAATGTATAAATCAAGCATATGAACTCAAAACTGAGTTAACTTCCAATCTAGATGGCATCTTGTAAATCATGATTAGACATGATTATACATTTGATTGTAATATCCCAAAAAAAAAAAAAAACAGTGCGTTTCCTACCTAGATAGCATTGTATACATGCTTAAATGTTCAAATTGAATATTCAAACTTAAAACATATAGGGCCGGTTTCCCGAACAGGGTTTAAGACTAGTCCTAGATTAAAATAAATGTTAAGAGCGGTCTAAACTGGAAAA
>JAUCMS010000145.1:15713690-15761786 GCA_032357445.1 Enteromius radiatus | reverse complement strand
TGAAATTCAATGAAATTTGAAGTTTATTTTTGAGGTTTTTCGACCAGCAAATGGTACTCATTTGGCGGAATGACCCTACTGTGTCTTCAGATTCAGTCGCTATGCATACAGTACGTCATCGGAATGAGTGGTCTGATTGTGTCATGAAGGGTAGCCCGTTGTGTTGTTGTGCTAGCGCGTCTCTCAGCGGGACAGAGGCAGAGGAGACCAGGAACTTCAATATGCAAAAACTTTAATCAGAACCGGGACACGAAAACAAAATACTGAGGCAGCAACTTCAAACAAACACACACGAGCAAACACATCAGAGACGTTAACACAATAACTAGAACAGAAAAACATCAGAATATATACTGACAAACTGAAAGGCAAAAGTGAGGGCAGCTGGGAAAAACAGGTGACACGAGTGAACTAATCAGAACATAAAAAGGGCTAAACCAAAAAATACAAAGACACGGGGGAGAACAGGACCAGACAGACATGGAACGTTACAGATTGGTTGTAGATTCGTCCAGTAGTATACAGAGGCAATTGATGGACGCAGGTTAAGCCCGCCTCCCAGAAGGCGGATAGTAAGGCAGCTTGGCCAGACTAAGCTCGTATGAGCTTTATAGTCGCGGAAGCCAGGCTAATAGCGAGGGTCAGTAGATCCACAAACAGAGTCCAAAGTGGCAAAACAGAGCAATAATCCGCAAGGCAAGGTCAGTGCAGGGAGGAATCAAGCACAGAAAATGTTTTGTACAAGGCGAACTCAATACTCAGCAAATACGCTACAAACACATACAGCTTTTAAAGGGAAGACAACATGTTAACAAGAGGGTGGAGCTGATCAATCACTATGGGAACAAACAAGAGGCGGAGCAACAATGGGGAAGGAACAGATGAGATGTCATGGTGATAAACAAGGCAATCATACCAATTTTACAATACAAACAGCAATGTGTACAATTTTACCAAATTTAGTCCTAATTATAAAAGTACTGTGAATGTAAACCCATTATTTTTCTGGAGTATGCTGCTGAATTATGTACTAACATAATTTATAATAGTATTTTTGTCAAAGTGTTAAATAGTTACGATCTGCTGCGAGATTTCACAGGTTTCACAGAAGAAAGCCAGTCATGCAATTTTAGAACAACACACTTGGAAGTAAATACTGACAAAATAAACAAAGGAATAAAAACACAGTACTTTCACAAACAATTTAAGGTTAAACTAATTCACAGGAAGGAATAATTGAGCTGGCAACATCGAATGTCCTGTTTGACGCAAAGAGCTATGGGTAACTATGCCTCATCAAAAACAAATGCTGTGTCACTTATTAGAAAAAAAAAAAAAAATCCCACACATTTTCCCCCAACAAGTCTTTCCCCCATATCTACTATTCTCCATGTTACTCTCTCTCTCTTTCTCTCCTTCCTCCCACCCATGTTTCTTTCACTGTTGTGTTTCGCCCACCGAGTTGCTCTGAGCTCATACGGTTCCCTCGGCAACAGATCTCCTCCACTCAAGAGCCATGTTTATTAAAGAGACCCGAGAGAGTGCTAGTTATGGCTTATCACACATTACATATTCAATACCTACTGAGGCTGGGGCACGTCATCAATCCAAACACACACTGAATCCACTCGCAGTCGCTTCTGAGCTATCATTATCCTGATGTAAAATACGACTGAGTTTTCATATGAGACCGATGAATCAACTTCAAGAAATCAAATAAGAGTGCTGCATTTAAAATTCAGCAGCTCCGAATGAGGGGTTTCCCCAAATCACAGCAGAACTGCTATAAAGGAGTATTAAGTGTGCAGTTCAATTATATTTGAAAGAAGATGGAATGCAACAGTTCCAAAGTGCTCCAACCCCTACTGGACACATGTATAATTAAATCTAACATGCAATCCTACCCCGATCAGACCAGCTGCAAGAGCTAGTACAACATGAGAGATAATACAGCTAAATACGAATCAATTCTTTATTTGTATAAACTGAAGCATCTTGTTTTTTTCGGGGGTTCTGCTTAGGCGGTGTAAATCTCGTTTTGGCCCCACTGTAACGCTCATTTTGTACAAATGGAGGGAGGCTTTCACAACTAGTTATGGCATCGGCATTTGCCTATTTTCCACAATAATAATCTTTTTTCAGGCAATACTCTATTTCACTGTCTGCAATGGACTCTCAATAAAGTAAACACTCTGGGAGATATCTGACATGATAGTGGTTTAAAATCCTGCCACAACATTAAAACTCAATATAATCTACCCAGTTACCTCTTTTTTTATTTATCTGCACATTAGATATATGAGGTGCCTTGAGACTCTCAATATTTACCCTTTGCACAAACAAATCCTTTCTTCTGAGAAATCTCCCTCCTCTGTTTCAGCTTTCTATCAGTTTCTTCTTGAGCATTCATACAAACCCTGATCTATTACAGATGTCTGGGTGAAGAATCTTAATGAGGATGCACATGTTTTATTTTCAGATCAGGTACGGGGTTATGTTTACATTGTCTTCCAAAAACCCTAATCATCCCTAATTAAGTGATTCACTGGAAATAGGGTTTCCTTGACTCCTGTGAAACATTTTTATTTAAATCTGTTGTCTTTTCCTAAATGTAATCTCCCTGCTACTCAAGCCTCCTCACACAACTGACACACAAGTGTGGACTATACTTGTTGGACATTATATTAGTGGAACTCTCAACTTCTCGTATACATGGATCTAACATGAAAACTGTACATTTATTTAATGTAATGTTTTTAATATAATTGTAAAAAATATATATTTTATATATTTATTATTTATTTAGAAAATAAATAAAGGTCTACACTGTATTTTATTTTTTATAGTCTAACAGGAGTGGGATGGGTTGAGAAAGGTTTTAGATTTGCACAGCTTTTTGATTAACATTACTGTTTCTACTCTGTCTAAAACAATATAGTTATATTTATAGTTATTGTCACGCCGTAGGCATGCATTGTGTTTATGCTGTCATTGTTCCATGTGCTCCTTGTGTTTCTCCCCATGTGCTCTTCCTTACCTGTAACTCCGCTCCTGCCATTACTGTTCTGTCCTCTGCCAGCCGCGACAGCCGTCAGCGTTACAAAACTACTGACTATACACTATGATGGCGTTTGCAGCCTGCTCATCTTCGTGGACTTCCATCTGCATTCACGGCTCCAGCTGCCCGGATCTTGTCTCGCGATTCGGCAGGGTCCGCCTCCGAGATTGGCAACCCCTGAAGAAGTTGCCGCTCCTGTGGGCTTACAATCCACGATGGCCGGGTTTCGCTTCGGATTCGTAGGTCGATCTACCCGTCCAGCTACCAGCAGACCCCGTTCCGCCGAATCCTAAGCTGGTTTTGGTTTTGCGGCCGAATGTGCCGTGCCAAGTTCCCGCGGTTTCCAGTCCACGAATCCCTGGGCCCTAGCCCTGTATCACGTTCTGAAGATCCCGGTGATGAACTGTTGGTTTCAGTTTCACAGCAGGGTGTGCCGTGCCAAGTCCTCGCGGTTCCTAGCCTGCGAGTAATGGGTCCTAGCCCCATATCATGTTCTGAGGACCCAGGTTATAAATAGTTTGTTTTGGAAAAACAGCCAGGAGAGCTGTTAAAAATCCTTGCCATTCCTAACCTGCCTGTAACGGGTCCCAACCCTGTATCACGGTACGAGGAGCCGTGTGACACCCTGTCAGTACTGGTCCCTTTGCCTAAAGCGCCGTGTGAGATCTTCATGGTGTCTAGTCCACCTCTGTCGGGTCCTAGCCCCAAATTACCATGGCCCGAGCCCCTCGAGTCTGCCATTGACTCTGATGTCCATTGGCCCGATCCTGGTGAGCGTCTCCGACGTCTGATCCGCCCTGGTGGGTGGTCCCGCCAGACCTCAGGGGAGAGCCTGACCCACCGTGGGTCAACACATACTCTAAGATGTCCGGGAGGCCTCCTGAGACTTTTCCTGGTTCACCTCCCGGACACCCATCCATCCCGCCCCCTGCACTAGGTACTGTTCCGCCTCCGCTCCACCACCCTCCAGGAAGCCGCTCCTAAGGGGAGGGCTATGTCACGCCGTAGGCTTGCCTTGTGTTAATTTTGTCATTGTTCCATGTGCTCCTTGTGTTTTCATTTCATTCTACACATGTGCTCTTCCTTAACTGTAACTCTGCCCCTGCCATTAGTGTTCTATTCTCTGCCAGCCATGTCGTCCAGGTGTCTTGTATCTTGTCATTAATTAGTATCTGTATTTAGTTCATGCTCTGTCTTTAGTCCTTTGTCAGTAGTTAAAGTAATGTCCTTTGTGTTTATCTGCAATTAAATTAAATGTTCACTCTTCATCGAGTTCCTGTCTCCGTGCCTCCTTCTGCCCGCTGAGAAGCGAAGTCGCGACAGCCGTCAGCAGTACAGTTATCGTTACTGGTGTGACCTGCCTTAAGAAGTCTGTTTAATTTTACTTTCTGTCAGATCTGTCATTTTACTTATTAAGATATATATGAGAGGTAATGAAACATGCATGGATGATTTGTAATGAAACATGCGTGGATGAACTGTTCACAATGATATCAATAACATGAATTTACAAAATACAGTGGCAAGATTATTTATTTATTTTTTTTATTAACATTATTACATTTACATTGTTGTGGTAAAGTTAAAAAGAGCTGTTCATAAATCACTTGTTTGTCCTGAGCAGTTAAACTTTTTGAAAATTTGTAAGTTAACTTGTAAGTTAAAAGATTTTTCTTTTTTTTTCGTATTTTGCCAAATTATTTTAATTTAGTACTGTCCTTCAGAAGCTACAGAACATACTTACATTTGGAAGAAGTAAGTTAAAATAAGCATACTTTATCCTAATCATTTAAAAAGTTTACACCCCTGACTTTTGATGCAGTGTTTCCATTTTGAGCATCATACTCAGTTTATAACTGTTTGTGTTGTTAGTTTAAGCACTTGTGATTTGAGTGAAAATCTGATAATTAAATAACCAATTAATACAGAAAACCAACCCACTCGAAGGGGTTCACATACATTTTCTTGCAACTGCAGATAAGGAGAATTTTCATTTCATGCCAAATTTGAGACATACATGAACTCAAATGAAATGATTTATTCTTACTGGAATAAAAAGTCGCAGCTTCTGAAAATGACAAATGTGATCACATAATTTCCCTACATGCAGACTGAGACAATCAATCATTGGCATATGACAAAAAAACAGCTTATGGATTACAGACTGAGAAGACTGTGTCATTATAATGCATTACTGCAATGCAGACCCACAGTCTACAGCATCTAGAAAAGTGATTACAGCAGTTGCTAGAGTCAGGGACTATCATAACATTTTTCAGCGAGAAAGCATGTCACGTTTATTAGGTGAGAGGTTGACATCACATGTATGAAAATTATAGAGCTTTCGGCTGTATATAGGAATGGGTGGGAATGGCTTTTTTCTCTGTCGATGTGACTGTATGTGTCTCTGTGTTCCTGCAGTGGCGGGAGATTAAGCCTCCTCAGCATGAACGACCTGCAGCAAACCATTTCTCATTTATCACAGTTTGAACCGCTATTTACAAAAAGCCTTCTCTACAGTATATGTAAAAATATATTTTTACTTATTTACTCACCATTGTTTTGTTCTAGATACAAATGATTTGCCTTTCTGTGTCACACAGGGTTAACTGCTGCAATAAAACTGCTGCTTTTACTTTGCATTTTTTATAGAGCAGTCCATAATTAGTATGAAGCTAGGTTTGTTTAGTAAACATAAGGTTAGGATAACCATTTCGGCATTAACTATTTAAATCCATCTCCATGAATGTGCATGACAAGTTCAAGAGGTGATGCAACACATTAACTAGAGAGATTAACTAGATGCTTTGTACATAAGTGTATAATCTAGGGAAGATAATGTGTGCAGTTATGGGAATTATTGTTTACTGCTAGAAGGCATATTTCATCATTACTGTTAGCTGCTTACACCCACCTGTTACTGGGATATGGATTAGCTTTTAGAGAGACAGCTCTTAGTCATTAGTCCACTCCATTAACAGCTTTGTTTAGTGTTTTTGAAACTTTCAACAAGGTCCTTGCACTTTAAACCAGCTGTGACCAGAAATTGAGGTGATTACTGACATCAACCAGTATTTACATGAAGGAGATATATACTGTACATATTACGGTCACCTGACCTTAAACAGTTGCTCAGTAACGTTTTTATGATTTTTTATTTTTTTTTGCAAATACCTCAAAGGCGCGGCTTCCAGATGCACACATGATACATCAAGGAGGGAGTTGGACTGGAGGCAGAAAGGTACATACATAGGGGGTGGGATGACGGGAATACCAGATGGCGGTAACACCCTCCATGGGGGAGCAGGCGGCGGAGCAGGCAGTGGAGACTTCCACCTGGGTGGAGCTGACGGCGGAGACTTCCACCAGGATGGAGCAGACAGAGGATCCGACCTACAAGGCGGATCGGACAGCGGGGATGCCCTCCTGTGCCGAATAGTCTCTGATAATGCCCTCCTGGAGTGGCCAGACAGCGGCAGAGCCCTCTCGGGGCAACCAGACTGACATTGTGCCCTCGAGAACCAAACAGTCAGTGAACACGCCCTCCGTGACCCAACTGACACTGACATAGCCCTCAGAAATTGAACAAACTTTGATCTCACCCTCCGAGACTGAACCAACAGTATCCTCATTGGTTGTTAACGTTATGTGGTTTGTCTGTGTCGTTCGTTTGGCTCCTCCGTGTCATTGAATAAATGTTCATTTCTATGAATTCCTGCCTCCGTGTCTCATGTCCGCTAAAGACATGAACGTAACAGAACAACCAACCTACAGTGAGATGGCGTCCCACGGATTGGATACGCACATCTCTGCGGACTTAACATCACGTCTGCGTTACCCCCAGCTGACTGGTTCACATCTGGCCATCCGGCGCAGTCCGCCTACGACATTGCGCTATTCCACCAAGGCGGGAGGCGATTTCGGTTTCGCTTTCACAGCCCTGACAGCAGTGTAAAGCTCCCGCATTCACAAACCCTCAACTGCCCGGGTCTGGTTACGCCCTCTGGTATTTTTCTCCTCCCGCTATTATTTCACCGTACGAATCAAGGAGAATCATGGAGATGGGTGCACTCGCGCTCAAAATGGTGGCCGAAGCTGAGGACGCCAATCCAGACCCGGCAGTGTGGTTGCCAGCAACGCAGTTTAAGAGTTTAAGGGCGGCCTCCTGAGCCGGTACTGGGTCAGACGAGACTTCCAAGGCCTCCATGGCCGGTACGGCGAAAGGCACAGGTTTCGGGGAAATGTCAATGGTAATCCCAGGTGGATGAGAAGTTTGTGCAGCCACTGGCAGAACCTCCCGAGTGTCTACAGGTGGAGTCGACACCTTGGGTGGTTGTGCAACCACCAGTGGAACTTCTAAATCTTCTGTGGGTACACCTGATACCTCCGATGGTTGGCAAGTCACCAGCGAAACCTCCAGAGAATCCATGGCCGGAACCAACATCTCTGGAAGCCGTACAGTCACTGGCCCACAGGGAATCTGGACCACTGGCAGGTCGGGCCACGGTGGGTCAGGATCATTGACAGACTCTGGCGGGTCGGGCCATAGCGGATCGAGATCATAGACTGGTTCTGGTGGACTGGGCCACAGTAAATCAGGATCACAGAGGAGTTTAATGAGGAAACCTTGATCCAACAATGCCTTTGGAGCACACTTGAGGGTAGAGGAGGCTTTTGGAGCAGGTTTCTGGGCTGAGAAGGTCTCTGGGGTGCAATGTGCAGCCCACACACTGAGAATGGCAACCAACATAACTGGAAGTACAGAAGATAGGGGAACAGTCTCTAAGATGGCCTGTGTGAGAACCCTGGTCACACCGGCTGCCCTTACTGATATCAACGGGGGGTCCGCTAAACAGGATATCAGGCCTTTATGCCTCGGAAAAGTCTTGATGTCCTCATATGCAGCACTCACGATGCCACGGAACACTGGTGTGACGTCCATGGTGGCTGAAGACTGGTGCAGTGGCTCAGGGACGGCGGCCATCTTGGGCAAAGGCTCGGGCTCGGCAGCCATCTTGTGCAGTGACTTGGGAACGGCGGCGATCTTGTGCAATGGCTCGGGGCTGTGCTTCTCCTGTGAGGACTGCACAGTGAAAGCAGACCCGGCTAGAATGAGTGCGTACTCAACATACAACATACTCCAGGCTGCAGGGAAACCCCCCCTCGGGTAGCCCGGATTTCACGGGTTCGTTCAGTCCAAAACGACAGCTGGTTTTGCCTTAATGAGAGAATTGTGGCACTGTGGAGAGCTGCTGGATCGTCTTTGGCTGTTCATTCTGTAACAATGAGATGGGGAGGCGTGCGGATCTATATGCAGACTTCTTTATTAAACAAGACTCACACACAGGGTAGAATCAGGCAGGATCGATCAACGGCAGACAGGAACATAAAAGGCACAGACAATAGAATAATCCAAGGGGCGTAGCAGTGGTCAGACGATCGGCAAATGTAATCCAATGGGGTGAAGCAAGAGCGAGAGTCCGGGGGCAGGTAGAGTCGATAACGAGGAACACAGAATGAAGAACACAGGAAAACAAGGAAACACAGAAAGCTTACAAAGGGGTAAATCCACACAATGAAAACGAGTCTTTAAATACTAGCCAGAACGAGGTAACGAGGGGGATGAACTAATCTGTAGGCATGGCAACACACAAGCGGGGTGCAGACATACGTGGTTGGTATAGAAACAACGGGAGACACTTCATAAGTCCTGAACATAGAATAGAGAGACATACAAAGAATGAACACAGCTGTAGGAGGCTCTGGAGGCTTCCGAGGGCAACTACAGTGAAGCTTGTGACACACCAAAGGAACCAGAAACGAATGCACATCAGCTTCCAGCGCTTATATTACTATATCACTATTTTACAGAAGGATAAATATTCATATTGTTCTTTGTTGCCTAACACAAGGATTATTAATTGCTTCCAAATGTTAGTTTTTATTCCAGTGTCTTCAAAGGAAGATGAAGATTAATAAGATTTAATATTCCTCAGACAACTTTTTAGTCACCGTTATCTAGTGGACAGCACTTCAAAGTGGAGCATATTTTTTTGGAATACAGGAACATCTGGCTTTGGAGCGCTCCCTATTTTGCAAGTCATTCTGTAAAGCAAGGTTGTCATCACTGGTTACACAAGAAGCATTTGAAAGATGTGAATGAGTAATCCATCTCTGTGCGGAGGTGAAGAGGATGCTCGCACATGCACAAACACACACACACACACACACACTCACTCACTCACTCTGAGAAGCGTCTGTGGGTAGGAGGCAGGGGGTGGAAGGGTGGCTCGAACCCTATGAACAGCCTGCGGGAATCTTCAGTTTCCACAGCAACGATATTATTCATACAACGATCTGCTTTTCATGTGTGAAAAAATGCTTTTATGGAATTAGAATAGACTAAATTGAAAACTGCTTTGCTTTGAGAGCAACCGTGTGTATGGGAAAACACACACACAAGCGCTTTTGAACACACAAACTCTGGCTTGACTTGTGAACTTTGATGATGTTCTGACAGGCTGAGGGGTTAAACAGGAAACGGAATTGATTTTTAAACTTTCCAACCAAGATGCATGCAATTACAACTCAAAAAAAAAAAACATTAACATTAAAAGATGAAGCGCTTTAAATATGCATGTGAGTCTATACATATTGATTCTGGATGCGAGAGTGGTTTCTCCCTGATGGTGAATCACGAAATTGCATATCATACATGCATATAATTATCCACAGCAGGTTTTCCTCCAGATGGAGAAAGCGGTATTTCTTAAAAAAACAGCTTAAAGCGTTGTGGAAAGATACGTTTCATGATGCATTGATATGAATCAAATGATCAGTTAAGATGTCTGCTTCTTGTTGATTTCATGCACACTGAATGCCTGAACAATATGGTTACAGTACTTCGCCAGATACAGCTTGTTCAAACAGCTAAATTGTGACTCCCGTGTGAAAGAAACACTACTTATATAATAATCTAGTACTGTAGTTTGGTTTCTGTAAAAATGTTTTCAAAGAGTATACTATTTCTTGGTAAGGCACATTTCTGTTCTCTTTATACATGCAATTCCCTTAGGGAAAAAAAGTCGTACTGTCATAAAAAATGACCATGGATATAACTGAATATATTGGTTTCTATACACTTAAATGCATGTTAACGAAAATTAAATGAATATTTATTGTGCTTTAAACTAAAAACTTACGATTTAAGGTCTTTGAACAATGATTACGAAATTCTTGTCCAAAAATTTTGCACATTAAAAAATAAAAAAGACTTCACATTGTGTCAATCATGTTTATACACGGCCTCTGAAGATTTCCATCCGTCATAAAAAAATTCAGACCAGGGTAGATTTTCTGTTTTCACATCCACAGCAAGCATTTTTACTTTAATGTGTAATTTTATAAATACTTGTGTAAGTGTATTGCTCATTCTACTTACATGCGTTTATGCTAAACTAAAATATTTTATACAAACACACATGCATTTATAGATTTCAGAAAAGTATGTTATTTTTATATATGAAACATATCATAAATTCTATGAATACAGACATGTAAATACATGTAAATATTTTCAACATATATACTGTACATGTGTATTTTTTATCAAAATAATAAATATACACAAAACACATATGCTTTTATATTTAAATGTAATATTGTTTAATACACTGATAATGATAATTAAGTACTTAACATGAGATTTAGTGTGTTAGTCAACACACATGCAGTAAGTGTGCTTATAAACATATGAATTCATAGAAGTGTGCACTCTTTAATGGCACTAATCGTTCCAATAGTTCACCCCAAAATGAAAATTCTGTCATCATTTATTTACTCACAAGTAGTTCCAAATCTGTATGAACTTCTTTGTTCTGTCAAACAAAAAAGGAATATATTTTGAAAAACTTAGTAAAGAGGCTGTTTGGTTACCATTGACTTCCATAGTAGGAAAAAAAAATACTATGGAAGTCAATGGTGACCCTAAACCTGGTTACAAACTTTCTTTAAAATATCATCTTTTGTGTTCGGCAGAACAAAGAAATTTATACAAATTTGGAACTACTCGAGGGTGAGTAAATAATGACGAAAATTTCAAGTGGCCTTTGTTTTTTAAATTATATTTCCTGAAAATACAGCTTTTAAAAAAGAAATACTTTTAAGAATATAATAAGAATATAACTATAAGTGCACATTCAACACAAGTAAGCATGCTTCTTTTTCACAAGGGGTTTAAAAAGTGTTACACAAATCATTTTGAACTTGGAATAATTCTACACTGGAAAACAATATCTAAGTGTGAGTTTAACTATACAGGATTCATTATTTCTTACTTTAACAGAATATTATGGCTACCATGTGAAAACACTTAATTAATTGACAACCACACAACATACAGTACTAACTGTGTAAGTTATTTTGGGACTGTTAATTATTCTAACCTCTGGTGGGAAGGACATTTAGAGACCTCTTGTACATTTAAATGAATACTCCTGCTGTATATAAATAAACAGCACACAAAACACACAGAACGGATCACACACACCCACACAGATAAAAGCATACATGCAGAAACTTGGTTTGAGTCGGACATCTCTGGCAAGAAATGCCACTTTGGGCTATTTGTGTAATGCGCAGAAGCCTGTGTGTGCGAGTGCGTGTGAGGAAAAGGCAGTTCGCAAAAAATAGAGAAATAAAGTAATAAATAAATGCAAGGCTTATATAATATGCAAGGTGAGAGTGCACTCAAATAACCAGGAGGGACGGTACCATGTCTAATATTCATCCTCTCTCTCTCTTGTTAACAGCCCCTCAGCCATGAGTCAGTGTGGGACAAACTATTGTGTGACAGTCCAGTTCACCCTCACTCTCTCCATTGGTTTAGCCCATGTTAAATGCTCCTGTTTATTTGCCATGAGGTAAAAGGATCCACACAGGCCTGGCACGATTGCATCGCTCCAAGCATGAGATTACATCATCACAGCCAACAAAAACCTGACCCCACAGTATGCTCGCTCTCCAGGGACGCGTCTAAAGATACTCTTCAAGAAAATAAAGAAATAAATAAGTGAACAGAAGACAAAAGTTCGACCCTGGGGCACGGATTAATGTTTAATGCATTCTTTAACAACATCTGCCCATCTCATTTTATGTGTAAATCACCAGAATTGTACTCCAAAGACCTTAATACGATTCAATATTGCACTGTCTGTTCATTGTGTTGTATTGTTTTAAGGTCTTATATCCGCTATCCAAGGTCCCGAAGCGAGCTGTCCTGTTGAGATCAGTTCCAACCCTGATAAAACACACCTGTCATCTGCCATCTTGGAACGATCAACAATGAGACCTGTTTGAAAAGATGTCAACGGAGAAGCTGAATAAACAGCTTTTGTGTGGGAACAGTTCAAAATATAATAAACTGCCTGCCTGGCTGCTACATCTTTATACTGATTGCCATGACGAACATTTTGTAGAAAACTTTATTAGTTTACTTGTTTTAGAAGAGAATACACAGGGATAGGATACATTCAAACTGTGATCTACTTATAATCTATATCAGAAATAATCAAACTTAATAAACACTGCACTAACTATCTGTTTAATACAAGGTCAGTTTATGATAAGAATGTAGTGTGACATATTTTCTTTTGCAATTATTTGAGATAATTATCTTCTAACCATCTAATATTTTCTAACCAGCTGTTTATGTTTACAATATAAACTTAAAGAAAAGACAAATTATGCAAATTATTGCTGCAATGTACTTTTTAATAACAAATATACAGTGCAGTACTGTTTAAAGAATTGGGGTTCATAAGTTTTAAATTATTCTCAGAAACTAAAACAAACAAGATTACTAAAATAAACAAGAATGCCCTGAAAGTTAAAGAAATGTCTATTAAAAAGGATTAACAAAAAAAAAAAAACCTGCATTTTGAAAACGTTTCTTGAGCAGTAAATCAGCATATTAAAATGATTTCTAAAGGATCATGTGACATTGAAGACAGGAGTAATGATGCTGAAATTTCAGCTTTGCATTACAAGTTATATTCAATTGTAATAATATTTAACAATATTACAGATTTTATGTATTTTGAACAAGATAAATGCAGCCTTAGAGACTCATTTTAAAAACATTTCAAAATCTTACCAATTTCAAACTTCTGAATTATAGTATTTGATTTAATAAAAAACATTATAATAGATGCTGAATTCATTAATGGCCTTGTCTATGAACTCATTACAAGCTTAAATCAAACAGATTCATCTCTAATCAGTAATCATACAAGAGTGTAACACAAATAAAATTCTATTCAGAATGGAATCTAACAATGCAGAATTACAATATCTGACATTTACGACAAAAACATCTTCAGCTAGTCTGAAAGGTTGAATGATTGACAACCAGGTACAATGCAGTACAGCATAATGAACAGACTGTATTTCTGTCCCTCACAGCAGGGAAACGGGAACAAAAAGTACTTGTGTTTTAATGTGTTCCCTATAAAGCAAGTGCATTATTACATTTTTTTTTTCCACAGAAGCCTAGGTATAACAACCAAGAGCTGCCTCACTGCAACAACTCCAGTTAACATTAAAGATGCTCTAAAGTGGCCGTTAACTCTAATGCTACTCACACTGACTAAACTTAATTTGAACCTTTCTCATGTTTGGCACACACACACACATACCAGGACATTACCACCAAACCCCTACTGAACAATGACTAAGACAGAGCTGTCTTTATCTTTGTATTGTGTCCCTCAGAGCCACACTAAACCCATGCCGTAGCTTTGAACACAATCATCTCACACTGTTAGCACTACTGACATGAATGACACCTCAAACTGTGTGGCTTATTGAGGGAGAGATGATGTGAAAATAGGCTAAAATCTCATATACTGTACTTACTTACACTGAGGGACGAACCACAGCCATTTATAGGGAATACAATACAATAATAAAACCTGAGCATAGACTACATTTATTTGATTAAACATCAATTAACTAGTCCTACCTGAACACCCAGTAACCATATAGCAATATATTGCAGCAATGACATTTGCACAACTTAAGATTTCCTTCAGAAAATGTAGAAAGTACATTGTAGCTAAACTCTTTGAGTGTAAAAAGAAAAGATAAGGCAGAGACGGAGGAGAGATAAAGAAAGAAGGACAGTGGGGTATAACAGAAAAAGTGATTTCATTTTCTACTCTGACTCATTGCTTCAGCAAACACACATGGAAAGAGACGGAAGAGAAAAAGGACAGAGCTATTCTTTGATACCGCAATAAAACAAAGTCTTTTCCTATTTGATAATACATATATTTAATGATTAGACTGCCCACACACATTCAATGAACCATGATGGGAAAGGACAGGTGTGTGTTTGTGTATATGTGTGAGAGGGACAGAGACAGATAAGGAGGAAGAAACTATCATAAAAATAGCAAATTCGAAGACATAGATTCAAGCCTAAAGAGCAACTCCTGTCAACTTGTCTTCCCTGGTGTATTGTGAAAGTTTCTGCTGGTGATTGTTAGCTCCATGCTTAAAATCTTGCATAACTGACCTGCTGGGAGCGCAGCATTAGGAAACAGTAATGCCAAAATGAAAATAAACCATAATTATGCAAATGTATGAAATGAATACAGTGTTGGGGTAATTAGACTTTTTTCAATTCACTGAAGAGTTGGAAAATAACAATAGAGCAATGCCTTTAGCACAGCATATGTGGGCACATTTACATTGCTACCTGTAATATTCATTAACCTTAGTATTAAACATGAGTACGCATGAGTCCTCCCACACAGTTTGTACTACAATATTGATGTCATGTCACTTGCAAGGTGTGTTAGAACAGAACTTTTCTAATAAATGTTGGCCCAGTGGACAATAAAGGAGACAAAATTATTGCTATTTTGAACACTTCTCATGCTACTGCTTTAAGTCATTTTGGATAAAAAGCACCTGCTAAATGCATAAATATAAATAACAGTTCAATATATAACACACAATCTTGACCTGATAGGTCAAAATAAATGAAATGCACACAAATGTTACATAAATAAAGTTCACAGCGGTAATTAACACCCTTGGCTCATTGTAATTACACTCAGGTCACACTAATTAAACACTCTCATACTGCGTGTGTCAGACTCCCTGATGTCTGACATACAGGTGAATCAAACACACTTTTACTTCTTGCACTCTTTACTGCACAATTCCAGTTGATTTCACATACTTTGAGAAGTTGACATGTCTTGTGGTGTGACATATTTTGCTTATTTTTTTCAAAATTAGCATGCATACACGTTTTATGAAGCCACATTGAGAAGACACGTGAAATATTTTTCTTCTGAAAATTCATTTGGGACCAATGAAGAAAAGTTGATACAGAGACGCTGTGACAAGACAAAAGATAACTGCATTTAAAAATAAAGTCTATGGACACATTATAACTACCCACATGAGGAATCAAGCTGAATTACACAGTACAATATAAATGTGTCTGGGGAAAATTGGTTGCCATTAATAGCATGTGTTCAAGTACAAAAAAAAGGTGATAATCGTTCGTGCTAGTGTTCACGTAGTATTAAATGAAATAATGTGAGCTTAAATGCAGAGTAAAACTAAACATCCACACCAGCTGTGTGATGAGTTACCTGCGGTGTGAAACCCTCCCTGAGAGTAAATATAGTGCATTTAAAATGTCAAATAGAAATGCTCCATATGCTGCATAACGGTATGCTCACAAATGACATGCAGTCTTGCACCAAAACCTATTTTGTTATTAATTTAGTTGATTTTACTTTATTTGATAGTCCCCTTAATGCACAATAAATTCTAAATAATTACATGCAACCAACTCAAGAACCATACTCATACATACCTTATAGCAAATGAATGTAATATTATTTAAAATCTAATACACAAGGATACATTAAAATAAAGTGTAACTCTCTGTTATGATTGGCTTAGCACTGCAAACCAGGGTAGTTCACACTGTCGCTCATCAAGGTGGTTTGTTGCTGAATAATGAACAGGCATTGGGAGGTTGGACTAAATAGGAAGCTGGCATTAAGAACTGGCAGTAAACGTGAGATAATCAGCTATTTATACACCTGAAGCCCAGAGATAATTACATGAACGTGCTCCTTTCTGTTTAGAGAATCAATTTACTGTGTGATCATGTGACTCAGATGCTATATTTAAACAAATGAATTAAATAACACTAAAAAATGATCTTAATAAATTAACACTATGACTAGATTTGCTGCAACTAGAAGCTCATGTTATGTTTGCAATAGCAAATCTGAGTTGTGAAAAAGGCCCTCTAAACAGTATTTCCCAGTGTACTAAACTACAGGCAGTGAAACATCACCCAGAGTGCCACACTGCATGCTTTAACATGCGTTAACATGGATCTTAAAGTTTAAACAACTTCAACATGACCCTGACTCTGCTTGCTGTTAACCTTTTAAAGAACAGCCAATGATTTAGAGATGATTTCCATAATTTATGCAATGTCTGGCTTTGAACTGACAGGTCCAACTCTGCACATAAATTAGTGATTTCCACACATGTAAAAAGTAATAAACATGCAAAGAAAAAAGAAATGTTTGAAATGACAAAATGTATAAATAAATATAACACAAACAAAAAAATTATTTTCCTGTGGGTGCAATTATATGCAAAATGCATGAATGTAAATGTAATCAAATGCAACTCTGATTTAAGATCTCTGTTATGTACTTGAAACATAATTACATGTAATTATATTTACCATATCTTACTATTTTAAATATTTAGTATATATATAATTTTTTTTACTATTTTTCTTTTTTTTGGTAAAAAAACAAGAAACAATTTGTATGGATCAGTGTTAATCATGTAATTTTACATGATTAACACTGGGACCCACATACCTTTACTATAAGATTATAGGATATTATATATTGTAAAAGATAACCGTTACACTTTATTTTAAAGCGTTTATGTTAAAGGGTAATTATACAGTTACTGTAAGTACTGAATAATATGAATTAACTACATGTACTTACTTTATGGTTAGGGTTAGGATTAGGATTTGGTTTAGGGTTACTTGCTTGTAATTATGCATAATTCATTGTTATTATTTTAGTATGTACATGTAACATGTATAACAAGGACGCCTTAAAATCGTGTTACCAATATATCATTTAAAGTAATCATTTGATACAATGCACTTACATACTTATGTACTTGTGCATTTTTACATCATACTTGTATCTTTTTTACAAAAAACTGCATGTTTTTTTAAAATATGTTAAATTTCTGTAATTACATCGATAACTACACTGCTGACACTCCCTCTACCTTATAACCTACTGTTAAACATAACTACAGTACTGTGCAAAAGTCTTACGCCACTAGTATTTTCAGCAACAAATTATTATTATATATCTTTTGCGGTAGTGTGTCAGTTGGAAATATTAGTTTACATTTCCAAACATTATTTTTGTCATTAATTGTAATAATGCAGTGAGATTATTGTCTGCACAAGGAGTCTGACAACAGCCCGTGCTCCACACAGAGATTGTGCTCCACACAGGAATGACATGAAGTCACAGAACAAATTGAGAAAGCCTTAATCCAGAAGAACTGGGGCCACATCTCCAAGATGCTTCAAAAAACCTACCTGGAAAACTATGGGCTGTTTGACCAAAAGCTGTAATGCCAAATATTTATTTGATTTAGTTGATAAAAGTTAATTGATAAATGAAATCTATTTATGGCATTATTTTTTAAACTTTAAACAGTACTGTAGCTTCATCTTGGAGACATTGTCACAGTTCTTCTGGATTGAGTCTGTCTTAGCTTGTCTTGTCGTTCCAAACAGACTGGATGATGATCAGATCAGATCTCTGTGTGGAGATCTCTGTGCAGACAATAATCTCACTGCATCATTACAATTACTGACAAAAATATATTGTTTGGAAATGTAATCTGATATTTCCAAATGACACACTAACGCAAAAGATAGAAATAACCCACTTAAAACCATTTTTTTGTTGGTGAAAATACTAGTGGCCTAAGACTTTTGGACAGTACTGTATTCCACGAAACCTGCCCATAAGTAGTAACAAATGAGCACAAATTGGACGAAACATTTTATTGTAGTAGTTAAAGCAAGCTAATATAAAATGGAAGCTAATATTGTACATGTAAATTCAAACCATCACCCAGACACCTGAATGGAAGCCAGCATGAGAAGGAGAAGCCCCAAATACAAAGAAAATGAAAAGAAACCATGACACTCCTGTGGACCTAGTTTGATGACCTCAATTCGAAAAAACAAAAACATTCACTACAACAGAGTGCAACAGTCAAGTTCCAGTATAGTAAAAATACCATACATTTTGAGCATTCATTTGTAATAACTGTCAGATCTTTTAAAGACAGAACTATGGTGAACTAAGATGAATTTAGTCAATGTTATATGCTATAATGTTTAACAACAGAATTCCATGCCCACTCCCATGAAACAAAGCAAATTACGTAACTGAATCTTCCTACGCTCTCAAACTACTAAAAATGATTTGTGTCTATATATATTTTGCAATAAGCATAAAAACTATTAAAGCGGTCATATGATGCAATTTTAAGTTTTCCTTCCTCTTTGGAGTGTTACAAGCCGTTAGCGAATAGATAAGATCCCTAAAGTTGCAAAGACAAACTCAAAGAGATATAAGACTCGACGACAACCCCTATGAGAAGGAGGGTCTTTGTAGAAAATGACAAGTTTG
Organism: Enteromius radiatus; assembly: GCA_032357445.1. Taxonomy (NCBI): domain Eukaryota; kingdom Metazoa; phylum Chordata; class Actinopteri; order Cypriniformes; family Cyprinidae; genus Enteromius; species Enteromius radiatus. The sequence continues at coordinate 15,742,937 of JAUCMS010000145.1, read as the reverse complement.
AGAAATGCGGGGCATAGAGGAGCAGTATACAGTACAGTATTTAAAAAAATAATGTGTTTTTTGGACATTAAAGCATGTCAACATATACTTACATTTACTTTTATCAAATACCTATAGAAAACATATACATCCATAAGCAAGGCTGCTGAAGAAGTGGACTCAAGTATCAGAAAAAGTGTTAAAACCCCACACAGAGGTACATATCTCATTATATTCACTGAATGAGAGTACATAGATGCTTTATAGGCGACACATTTAAGACTTGTCCACCTTTGTGACCGATTCCTAATGATATCATTAGATTACATTACTTTCCCTTCCTGGTTATGCCAGCAGAAATGCCATTTCAGAGATTGAGAAAGTCGATAAGTAATTATGAAAACAAAGATGTAAAAAGGGTCAAATTTATTTTCATGTTGTCAAACTGCAAATGCTCAAGGCTATTCTAAAGGACACAAACAGCAGAGGTCAGCTGGAGTAGAGAGCTTCAGACGGCTGGCACACAGTCTGAGCCATCAGAAGCACAACATGGGTCAATAATTAATACCTGCTGGACAACCCTGACTTAACGCAGACATAGAGAGATGACAATGGAAAGATGGAGAGACGATCAAATACAGCATTTACTGTAAGACTACATGGAGATGAGCGAGGTAAAATGGAGGAGTGCGGAGAGTGAGAGAGAAAGACCTTCTCTCAGCATGTTCGACTCTAAAAGAGAAACGGTGGGACACACACACACTGATTCTCCATCTGTTGGCCACAGAGAGGGTGGCGAGGGTGGCACACATGAAAAGAGAGAGAGACACCTAAAAACATGAGGAGAGAGAGTTTTAAAAAAAGCTCATAACTCATAAATGGAGAGAGAGGCTGAATCAAAAGAGTGAGGAAGAAAAGAGCACGGAAGGGAGAAAAGCGCAGAGGAGATATGAATAAAGAATGACCTCTGACCTGAAGCAGTGAAAAAAGGATTGTGAGAGATGAGTGTGAAAAGGGGATGAGACAAGATTCAGAAAGCAGAATGATGTCAGGAATAACATGCTTCATGCTTTGGGAAAGAAAATGAAGACTCTTAATGGTGGAAAAGTGCTCTTAAAAATAACTCAACGAACTGGAGTTGAGGATAAATGCATGAAAGAGACAATTCACCTAAAGATGAATATTCTGTCATCATTTACTCTGCCTTTAAAACTGTATGACACTCTTATAGATAGATAGATAGATATTAAAATGTTTCTTTTGAAAATCTTTTTAAAATTAAGTGAACAAAAAACTGAGGCTGTCAAGCTTAAAAAAAAACAAAGCATGTGGGCCAAAAAAGTCGATTTTGGTTTGAGTAGTACACCATATTTCAGGAACAGGTCGCAGGAGTTAACAGCACACTGAAGGGAATGATTATGTGAATGAATTACTTAAATGTCACTTTGTTTGTCGCAAAAAAAAGACTTATAATGCACAATAATGCACAAGTCAAATTGACCACTTTTGATCATTATTTTTTGCTTTTCTTCAATCTTTGTGAAGCATACATTATCTAGATCATTATAGTCTTATAAAAAAAGAGTGACCGTACAGTTTCTGAAAATCTTCTGTTATATTTCAGCAAAAGACATGCAGATATGAGAGTGTACAAATACTAAATGAATTGTATTGTACAAAATTGAATTGAAAATGAAACAATATTTTTAAAAAATGAATAAAACAGCACACAATGCACATAATTATTAAAACAACTCAAAAAAAAAAAGAAAATATGAAACACTTTAAGTTTCAATTCCTACTGTTAACTAACTATAAACTACAAATTTGCCTCAATTAACTTCTAATTTGTTGCTTAATAATAATCAGTAATGTAGTTAGTTTAGGAAAGGATTAAATGATTAAGAATATGGTCAAGCAGAATAAGGCATTAATATGCGCTTTGTAAGTACTAATAAGCAAAAATTACTCTTGGTGATTCTTTCTATATGTTAATAACTTACTAAAATCTAGATAAAAAGGCAGGTTAGATATTTAACTTTATCTATTGTTACAATATTGTGTGCAGTAGCAACCAAAAATTAAGGAAACCTTTAGTCGGCACGGCCATTATAACAGGTTTGAAAGTGCCAATGAGGTCATAAATCTGGGGTCATTGTGCTAAACACTGAAGCACAAGCATAATTAAAATCATCGTGAAGGAGCTAATTAGAGGATCTCAAATAAATCTGGACCAAAATGGAAGCGTTTCATTTGCTGCCTCCGCTATGATCTCTGTAGTACTGGAACAAACTGCCCAGCCAATCAGCACAGTCTTACACCCACATAAATAACTAATATGTGTTTCTTACTAATGACTAACGGCCTCATGGGAAGAGGAGGAGGAGGATGCAGAAAAAGAGAGAGAGAGAGAGAGCAAGTCAGTCAATGGCTACCATTTGCCTGTTACACCAAAAAAACAAATAATAATTCTCCAACTGCTAAAAAAACATCCTTCTTGGTTTTGAAAAAATAGGAATAAATATAGGTATGCATATACAGATTTTAAATGAACACATTAAATGGGTAGAAAATGTAGTGTAAAAATCCACCAAATAACAAGATTACATTTACTACAGCCCATCAAGCATTAGCACTCACTTCTGGTGTGGAGTGATTTGTGAAATGATTCTTTTGCACTGTAAAAGTTTTTGTCACATTGCAATAACTTAAGTAGATATTACATTACAAGAAAATACTATTTCAGTCTTTCTTCTTAAATATTGAACATTTTATATAATGTGCTACTTGTTGTTCCTTTGGAAAGGACAAAGGCAAGGAAAGGATGTGACATGTGGCCAGGTATGGTTTCCCATACTAGGAAATTGCTCTGCATTTTACCCATAAAAGTGCGCACACACAGCAGTGAGAAGTGAACAACCCCACACACACACACCGTGAACACACACCTGGAGCAGTAATTTAATGAAAGATTTTATGGCAGTTTCTCACTGCCATAAAAGATTATTACTATTTTAGTCTTTGTAATCTTTCATAAAAGTTTTCAAAAGTTAAACCCCTTTTTTACTAAATTGAAAGATTGTGATCAATTTGCAAAGGATGACTATAAACACCAGTTTTCTGACTTTAAATGTGGTTGTCTATTAAAAAGGAGAAAAAGAAGAGTGAAAAGCAATGGGATTTATGAGTCATGAAACAAAAGAATCAGTAGTAACACTTATTAAAATAGGTAACACATGTTAACAATTAACTTTGACTTTTTCAAAGTTTTCAATAAATTCTTAATTTGCTGCTTATTAATAGTTAGTAAGGTAGTTGGCAGGGGATGTAGAATAAGGACATGTAGAAAAGGGCATTAATATGTGCTTAATTAGCACTAATAAATGGCTAATATTCTAGTAGCATGCATGCTAATAATCAACTAATAGGTGTAACCGTAAAAAAATAAAATGTCACCAAATCAGTAGAAATGGGGACAAAATTTCATTTTGGACCATCAGACAACGATCAGCAAATAAGACAAAAATGATATTTTAGAGTCAATCAATTCTGGTGTTTCATCTTATGACATGTAGCCCCCATGTAAAAGGTAGATACAGTGAGCCATGAAATTCTTGCTGGGGAAAACCAAACAAACTTTCTTTACTGTGTACAAAGGCATTTGCAACCCCACAGAAATGCTTAGAAATGGCATTTGATGTGAAACACAGCTGCAAAACTGAACTTTGAACATTAGACTAAACGCTTGCCAGAAACACTAAACCTGTGTTCCCCCAATCAGCCTGGTTTATTTTAGTTTTGTGTTGTTTTTTTCACAACACGATGATTCAACATTGTGAAAGGAGAGTGATGAATTGTTCTAGTCAATAATTTCAGACAAGCAAGGCTGAACGAGGGAGAAGATGAACAGATCTGAGAGCTCTCGAGACACTTGAGTACAGAATACAGGGGTTGTGCAGCTGCCGGCGATGAGCGAGCAAACATAATTATATGAGTTGGGTAGAGGGTTGAGCTCAATGAGGCAGAGAGGAAGAAACACGCTGAGTCTGACGCTCTGTAGCTGCTGCTTTTGTTGACGCCTGGATCACCCAAGGATGCAGAAAAAAACATCTGCAGAATAGTTAACCTTTCACCCACCAACAACAAACTCTGTATGTTTGCTTATTTAGAAATGGAAAAACAAGGAAGAATAAAGCTTGAGCAAAACAGGCAAACAAAATAATAAGAGAAGTGGGGATTTCAATTGAATTCCAAAGACTCAAATACAGAGTTTGGGCTTTTGCCAAACACACAGCATTGACAGAGCTTGCTTCACACAAAAATGTAGGTCTCATCTCTATATGAAGTGTTTTACAATGTGATATTCAAACTGCACCCATGCATCCAAAATAACCCCCAAACAAAAATAGAAGGAATGCATTCTGGCATAGAATCCAAGTCTCAAGCTAACGGAAGCTACCGAATGGAAAAATTTGTGAACATTAAAGAATACAAATGAAGCCAGATCATTTCCATAATCACCAGCTCAATGAATAGTAATGCAATTTACCACCTATGTTAAGACTTGCTTTTTTGGGGGGCATTAAATAATGGTGGAAATACCAGTAATTTAATAAGCACAAACGTTAGTAAATTGCATTGTGTGATTCATTTTAATACTCTCCTCCCACAAATTTTGCAAAAATCCTACAAATGTATATTCAATTCAAAGGTCAGACACAAAAATAACGGATACCACCTTTTCAGCGCTAATTCTTTACTGCACATTTTTAACAGATTAATAAAAGAAAAGATTTTAAAGATTTTATGGTATGATTTTAGGTTTTATGCTGGCGCGAACTGTCAGTAAATGTTTTTAATACTTTGAATCATTTTTAATATGTTTTTTAAATAATATTATACAATTACAGTACACTTTAATATGCATTATAGTAAAAATAACAACAATAATAATAATAACAATAATGATAATGCTATTATTATTACTATTTATATTGATTTATTATTATTAAAATAATTTATTAACATTAATAAAATTTATTATTATTATTTACAAGCAATAAAAAACACTGAACAATTTTAGGCATGTTTTAATATAATACTCCTTAAAAAAAATGTCTAGATTTCAATTTATTATATCGAATAATATATTGTACTGTAATTGCTGGAATTCAAGTCAAGTTTCTAGTAAAATAAAAAGGTCTCAGAAATTCTCAAAATCAAATTTGTGACTTAAATGCAAGGCTTTAGTTGTTATCTCTCCCACACACTTTTTTGTTGACCAGACTTGTTAGTCCATACCGACATTCAACTTCTCCTCTCCACTCCTCTCCTCACACAAAAAATACAGCACAAATACTACATATTGCCCAAAAGGCCCGAATATCCAGTAACCTGGATCCACCCTGATGAGGTTTAACTAAGGGAATGAGGCACTTACTGTTTCCGTAGAGTCGAGGTGTTGTTGGTCCCAGAGCTGTCATTTCGCTCCATTCGGCCTCTCTCCTTCTCGACAGGGGCTGACCCACATGACAGGCCTCGGGTCAGTCTGGTGTGGGTCCGTCGAGCTGGACCAGGCACCGTGGACGAGGGTATATTACCGCTGCTGTTCTGATGGACGCCTCCAGCATTGTGGTTTGGGAGTGATGATGGCTGGCTTGGCTTAGAGCTCTGGTTGTAGTTGTGGTTCTGCGTTGAGTTCTCGGTTCCTGGGGTCCGGTCCTGCCGCAGGTCCTGGTTCTCCTGATTGACCCGGTCTAACTGTGTTTCAAGCTCCTCAATGCGTTTACGCTGTGTCTCTAGAAGTTTGGCCTGGTTCTCGATGATGTTATTCAGCTCCAGAAGATACTCCACAGCCCGACTCGGGCTGTCTGGATTGGACTCCATGATTTGGACCTTACACCTCCCCCCCCACCTGATAAGTTCAGTGGGGGGGAGATAAAACAAAAGAGCCTGAAGGTAGAAACTTGATAGAAATGTCTTTTATCCTATATATAGCAACCTGAGTCTCAATAACTGAAAAACACCAGGAAAGAACATTTAAAGCACCAATGTTATATGCATCGACTGCATCCTAACATTCAGTCCTTCAATTGTAAAAAAAAAAAAAAAAAACAGTATGGGCGGTAACCGCAGCTCTCAGCAAAGGAGGCCAATAATTTGCATCCTTTCAGCTGCAGTGATTGTACTTCAACAAGTCAGTGAAGAAAGATGATGTATAAAGAAAAAAACACATGGTCAGTTCTGGGCATCGTGTTGTAGCTTTTCCAGATAAAAAGATCCATTTGATGCCATGAAATGCCTATATTACAGTCAGAAGAAATTACATCTACAGATCACTGTTTCCATAACCCAGTTATTTTAAAATCCAGTCATCTTGAGATTTGCTGTGCTACACACAACTCCCACATGCTGAGGTAGCACAGTGGAAAATGGTGAACAGCAGCAAAAAGATATAAATCTAATCCCTGAAATCCACTAAGATCTGTATAGCTTGAGATAGTCAACATACTGCAAAAATAACGTGAAGAAAGAGCTTTCTTCATTAACAGAAAAGTTACATTTCGTAAATCTGAACCATAAATGTAATGTCCAACATCTCAACACAGCGATCTGTCTTCATATAGGCAGCAGAAGAGCAATTTGAGATTGAAACGTTCAAAGTCTATGACACATTTGCACGCGCCGGGCGCGCGCTCCTCTTCTTCTCCAATATAGTGTCAGTGCTTTATATATTCAAAATAAAATGTACAATTATGATTCCACATTTCAACAAAAATCCTACTTACACCTCTCTTTATCGGCGTTTTCTTTTCTTCAACCCATTTTCATGGGTGGCTTTCAGTTCATCTCAAGCTCTTCGATTTCTTAGTACAATTTGCTCGTCCGTTTGTTTGTTTTAATCTCGACGTGAGTCGAGTTTGAATAACAGCGTCGCTTAAGACGGCATTTGTCTTTATTTTCATACAACAGACTTTTTCCAGACGTATATCTAAGAGCTGGACCACCTGCTGTAAAGTTGGCGCTCTTCTGTATTTCCCGAAGTAAGCGGCTGCTGGTCGCTTGAGGCGCGCTGATGGTTTGGAGATGATCTCGCGGTTTTCACCTGACAGAACCGATAGACACTGGCGGGCAGAGAAGCGTTAAACTAGTCTTTCCTTCGCTCGTCACACAGTCAACCCACGCAAGATCTTTTCAGTACACGAGAGAGAGAGAGATTTCAACAAATGAAGCTTACACAAACATATTACATATGTAAATGATTTCATCCTTACAAAAATTGCCATGGTTACAATATATCTGCCAAAACACCACAGTTACAACGGTTATTGTCAAATAATTAATATTAGGAAAGTGACTTTAGGTTATTTTCCGTGGAACAAAGCCAATTGTTGGGAAACTGGCAGGTGTTTTCTTGGAATAATGGTGTTCTGGGAAATGTAGAATGTAAAAGATCATAAAGCTCATATAATCATAAAATATTAATTTTCTGTTGCCAGTTTAAGCACAAAGTGAAGCAAACATGCAACAATTAGTTAATTGCACTTTTCACAGACCATTTAGAATTTAATCATTAGTTGATAATGAACCACAGCAGTATTGTACAGTATTAGAATAGTCTATTATTAAATTAGTTTGATTTCAAAACTGACATTAAAACTAATTGTGTCCAACATTTTATTTATTCAAAAACAAATAAAAATACGCAATAAAATACAAATTATTATATGTAATAGCAGTATTTGTTATTTGTTGTTGTTTTTGGTTCCCAAATACTAAATCTGAAATAGCCTATTAAAGTAAGTTATTACCACAGCTACTGTTTTACTACATTTTTTATATGAAGCACTTTTCACTATGCTTTGCTGTCATCTACTGCTCAGGGCAGAAATTACATCCACGTCTAGCATTGAAAATACACAAACAAGCAAGAAAAAACACTCCAGGCCACAACTGATCTCAGGTAGATACATGAATCTTTATTATAACTCTTATATATATATATATAATTTATTACCTGCATTTGGGTTACAATGGATTATAACAATATAATCATAATAGAAACATATATGTATATATAATTATAATATATTTATTTCTATTTACAATTGGTACATATGGCCATAGACATTAGTATGGACATAAAGACAATGTGAGACTCTAAAATGGACCTTTCGGATTGAACATGTAATAAATATAGAGGCGTTGAATTTGTTAGTGTAAGCCTTGTTATGTGGCATTGGCTCATACTCTGAATATTATGATATGTTTAAAGATGTGTGGACCACCAACACCAAACTGACTTTAACAAACTGATCCCAGACCTGCTGGGGCTGCACAGAGTACTCCGCTGTCCCAGTTACCTGCTGTGGGATAAAATGGCAACATCTTATGCATAGTTTAAATGTGCGTATATTCTGGTAGAGAGTATGACACACAGTATGAACAATTTTGAGTTGCGTTTTTGTTTGATGACAGATTAGGAACTTAATGATCAGCAAAAAAAACGAATCGAGGAAAATAAGTAGTAGGCACAGTTTTAAGGTTAAATGCTAAAATTTCATCAGTATATTATCTACAGTTAACAAACTACAGTTAACAAGAGCATAATACAGTCAACCTCTCTCTCATATTTATAGCAAGCTTTCATCAGTTAAAGATAAAGACCCTGGGTGCATTAAACTAAAGAGGTTTTGCAGGCTTGGCACAACGCCACTCAATATCGCAAACTTCAATTTATATTTTCAGTACAAACATTCAGTCCTTTTTTGCCAAGAGCAGTTAGAGAACCATTTCTTAAAGTATTACTTGTTCTTTCTGTAAATTACACTTCATCTGTCATAGTTAAATCTCATTTAAAGTTTACACAGATACTTCATTTGAAATTCAGTTAGAGTGAGAGTTAATCTTAGATCTTAGGTCAATATTTTATATTCCATTGAAATGGCATACAACCCTGCTAGAAGGAAAACTTTAAAATTGTGAATCATGTGACATTTAATTTAAACTTAACTGAGATATCTGAGGTCATAGAGACCAAGGTCAGCAGACAGGAGGAGTCTTTTGTTACCAAGGCAGCAGTAAGGGTCACTTTGGGGGTGTATAGGGGGCATACAAAAAAAAAAAATCTTATAGTTTATATATCTGCTCCCTGAGATGTCAGAGACCCAGAGGGCATAAAATTAATATAATAATTTATGAGCAAATGCAAAAAAAAAAAAAAAAGCATAAGGGTTTCAGGGAAGATTTGCGAGTGTGACAAATATATCTTCTGTACACACATTATTCACAAGAATGCTAAATTACGCAATAATCCTTCAAAAGCTGTTTAGCAGAAATCAGGTTAACCAAGTTATGGTTTCAAACATAAAATCTTGGGCTAAATTATCATTGAAAAGTTTGAGGTCTGTACGACTTTTTAAATGTTTTTAATGTTAAATGTTTAGAGAAATCTCTTTAAAATGTATTTTACTCCTGTGATGCAAAGCTGAACTTTCAGCTTCATTACTCCAGTCTTCAGTGTCACATGATCCTACAGAAATCATTCTAATATGATGCTCAAGTAACATTTCTTAATATTAATAATGCATAATAATAATATATTTTGTGGCAACTGTAATACAATTTTTTCAGGATACTTGAATAGAAATATCAAAAATCAAAAAGTACTGCCCCCAGACTTTTGAATGATAATATATAAATTCATGACTAATAAATGTACACCATATAGTATTTTGCTGGTTTATATGGAGCATTGTAGAAGATTAAAAAGAGTTCAAACAGCAGAACTGAAGAGAAAAGTGACTGTGCTAAAGGTTAAAACTGGACTTAAGCTAGCATGAAAGATAAAGAGAACATTTGGCCCTTCACATGATAGTTGTGTTGCATACGAAGTCATCATACTACACAAACAGTCTGGCACAAAAGTAAAAGATGTTGTGTTGGTTACTGCAGACTTTCTTTAAGGAGGACAAAGTAGAAGAGAAGAAGAGAGAAAGGCTTAAGAGAGCAAGCTGGAATGGGAGTCTTCAAAAACTGCTTCTATGGACAGGAAAAAATAACAGACCATAATGTGCCTTAAGTGGTGTTTGCATGTGCAAAACCCACCACCATGGATGCCTACAATGGTGTTTCCAAGCATGTTCTGGATGGTTCTGTATTAATCTACTTCATACTTTAAACTTGGCATTGTGTGCTATGAATATTGTTGGCATTAATTGCTTGTTCTTTTCCTTATTTTTAGGTCTCCTTGGATAAAGTACCAGCTAAAGTTTAAATGCAAAAAAGCATACTCTTTAGGCGCAGTCACTTTAGCAAAATTTCGGTGGAACTTTGTTGGAAAAAAATGGTTAATTGTCAATACTGCTGCTACTGGTGACATATACTAGATTTTGTCCATTTCGTCCCTAAAAATCAGTTGCAAACTCATATTCAGATCTACAGTATGTCCATCTAATCAACTCGTCGTCCTACATTTCTTTCTTTTTAAAAAAATCCATTTCAATCAGATATATACGCCACAAATAAGCAGTGAAAGTTTGTCGCTACTTCCGTTTCATTGTGACATTAAATCTAAGTATAAGCAATAGTAATAGTAAATAAATCATGTTTCTGTTTCTCCACCTTTCTCAACCTCTCTGACGAGTCTCCATGAGCTTGGTTTGAGCCAGGGGCCTGGAAGTGGAGGCCCTAGGGCCCTTTGTGCGGGTTTCAAACTAAGGCTTTCCCTCAGATACATTGAGAGACCAGAGATACTGGCTGCAGAAACGCTACACTCAGACACACTAGCTCCTGACTCGGACTCTGCGTATTCGGACGGCACGGATGTAAGGAAATGAAATGGGGTTCGATTGAATTCAGAGCTTACTTCTGGCTGCTCCAATAAGAGGTGAGATAAGGTTTGAAGTGGGCGGGGCTGATTTTCCAAAGGCAGCACACGGACGCCCAAATAAGGCAGACGATTACGGAAACTCGTTTCTGCTCCATTTTCACTTTGTCGCTCTACATTCAATTTGTCTGGAATCCCTCGCTCAGTTTTTTTGTTCAGCTCCCACTCAAGCACTTCCTTATTCACATCCTTTTCTCTTTCCCATTCCTCATCGCTCTCTGAAGCAAGCAATTTTCTCTCCTCCCTCTCCCATTCTTTGTCTTTCAGCCTTTCTCTCTCTCTCATCGACACTTGTTCCGTCTCTCTTTCCTCCTCGTTGTCTTCCTCCCACTGCAGTTTAGGCTTAGGAAGTCTCTGGTTATTGATAGTTTGTGTGTTCTTGCTTTCATCTTTTTCCCTCTTTCTCTCTCTCCGTCTCACTCTCTCCTCGCTCTTGCTCCGTCTTGACCTGTCTCCCCTTCTCTCGTTACCTTTGTCCTTCTCTATCCCAACTCTTTCAATCCTTCCATCCATGTTTTCATCACTATGTCCTGTGTTTCTAGACAAGCTCTGTGTCCTTTGTCTCCTCCTTTCGTCTCTCGACCTTCGCCCCCTGCCCTGACTGCCACCCTTGAGACTGTCAGGGCTCTCGCGGTCTCCTCCATCACTTCCCTTCTCCCTCTGTTCTCTCCGCTCTCGGTTGGTCTTCCCTGGTTTTTGAACGCTGGATGTGGCATCCTGTTGAGCTCGGCGATGGCTCACTGTAGCCAAACCCGACTGCAGGGCCTGGGGTGAGGAGGAGACGGCTGTGACGTGATCACGGTCTGAGAGTGAAACGTCAGAGACAGATGATGGAGGAGAGAAAACAGAAATGGAGAAAAAATATTAAAGTGATAGTGCTTAGTGAGTTTTTTTTTAACTATTATAACCCTGATAAGTTGTTTATTTAATGAAAAGCCTCATTTTCATTGTTACTTTAGGTTTGATGTCAGTGATGTTATTTTTAAAATATAGCTTATAAATTACTTTCATGTTGTTTGAAACATATGACATTTCTTAATCATTCACAAAAATTGTTATAAACAGTTGATTGCTTTTATTTTTCAGATCTTTGAAAGACAAGACATGACTTTTATGTAAAGTTGAAATGGAAAGTACTCATGGTTTAGAGACTTTTGAAAACCTATCACAACCAATGTTGCAGAGTACTTCAAGTGTTTCACTCGGGTCTTTGTCAACCTCTTTAGTGAAGACTTTGAGGTCATTCTGAATGCGCTGTGTGCTTCACAATAAAAAGCTGTGGCTGACTCATTATAACTAAAAGCTAAGAAGCTTTGAAATGCAAAAGTGTCTGTGTTTGATATGCTAATAATGAACCAATTAATTATATGCAATACATTAAGACAGCTCTACAATAAAAAAAAAAAAAACACAGATACATACAAAATATTTCAATCTGCTTGCAATTACAGCAAAAACGCTAATAAAGTTAACATATTTTAAAGTATGTTTAACACTGTTGATATTCATATAGCCAAACGCTTCCTAAACCTTTGGAGTAGCCAGAATCTAAGCAGGACAGTTTAAAAGTCAAATGACTAATATAATTGATTAATATAATTAAGAACTAACTCATTTTTAATTGTTCAAAATTAGATGATTAACAATAGTGAAGTCATTTGCATTCTCAATGTAGCAGAACTAAATTACCAAGATAAAGTACTGTACTGTAAGATACTATTTAAGATAAACTGTATGAAATAGAAAGGACCAATTAAAAATGGTAATGAGAAGCCCAACTGAGGGCTTCTGCGGCGTCAAAGGACATCTCTGCATAATATTTTGTTTTCTCCCATTAAAAAAGGAGCTGAATGCACCTAATGGACATTTTGAAAAAAATAAGACAATGTTATCATAAAATGAACACATTTAATGATGTTCGCTTATCAACGATCCATTTTGTAAGGAGTTTTCTTCTCATATCAGAGCAACTGAAGCCTGACGTCCCGTCAAAATGCAAAGCCTGTCTGACATGATTTAATCGTCTGTCAAAATAACATAACGTCTCTTAATTTGGTTTATGGTTGCTTGGTTTATAATCGTATCATTCATTTGATTACATTTTCAAATCAACTGACAGTCCCATATACACTATATACAGATTGTTTCTAAAGAAATCCCTATATAAATGACAATTATTTTAACGTGGAATTACCAACAAACTTTACCAGCTGTTTTTTAACCCATCATCTCTCTTGTAATACAGCATCACAAACAGGTTGACATCACAGTGTATTATCAACATACGACAGGGACACCGGCAATCACAGTCAAAGACATTTAGACGACAGAGAAATATGAGAGAGATGTAGAAAAACAGTAAAATGAAGAACTAACAGGAACAGCTACCAACCGCGTATTTTCTGTCCTTCCAATCACATAGAAACACGGTTCGCCCAGCTTGGAGTTGGTCATACAGAGAGAGAGACTGGAGAGCTCCACTAAAGGAGGAGAAGAAGGAGAAAGAGAAAGAGGGAAGGCCGAAAGAATGAAAATAAACCGTTACGAGAGGTGACGAGGTAGAAGAAGTTTTCCTCGTGGAAGTGAAATGAATAAAAATGGTACATAAAACATAAAGACAATGAAAGATCAAAGAAGATGAATATCAAAAGGAAAAAAAAAAATAGTTAAAAATAAGGATGAAGGACAAACCAAACGACATGGCCCAAAATCAAATGCAAATTAGTAGAAGTGAACACAAAACAGTTTGTTAATGCAAGTGGATAAGGAATATAAAAAACATATAAAATCAGAGAATAGAAAAGGGAAAAGTCCAAATAAGAAATCAGAGAACAGCTGTTAGTAAGCTAATAGATAAAGAGAAATACATTTCCACAAGTGGCCAAAGACTGCTTACATATTTGATATATGTGCAGTGGCAGTGATAAAATAAACAAATATTTGACTGGATGAGGCACATTTGAAGCCATAAATATATAATCACTTTTAACCATACAGCACCATTCATTCAATCCATTCACATTCTATACCCAAGTCTACACCTAGAAAGAAAAAGAAATTAAGAAGCTACCCACTGACACATGGTTATATAAAACTTTACATGCCTTATGCCTTGTAACTAAAATATTACGTTATTTGATGTCCACAAACCCATAATAGCATTCATTATAGCAGACTGATCCTAAAAGCAATGTGATTACGGCCATCTCAGGTTTTAGATTTGATGTATGATAATGTGATGTTCAGCTGATCTCTGACCTGTTGTCTTACCGTAGTCGGGGACGTATCCATTTCCTCTTTTGAACACGAGGTGTATCCTGCTCCCTCCGGTCCTGATCTGCTCCACAGCCTGACTGTGAGTCATTCCTGCTGTACTGTCTCCGTTGATCTCCACCAACTGATCACTCACCTACAACACACACAGTTACCACAGAAATCAGCCACAACTGTCTACATTTCAACTACATGTCAACTAATTTGCAATTACATATCTACTAACTCTCAGAGTAGACTGTTAGGTAGGTTTAGGGTTAGTAGAATAAGTCGATATATACAGTACTCGCAAAGTATGTATGTTGTGTTTGCATCAAAATAAAGTGTTAGAAGATATTAAGCAGACAGTCTAATAATAAAGTGTTATCAATTATTTATACTGTATAGCACTTGAGGTCCCAAAAAAGCAACATTAGCATCTAACACACCTGCATAGTTATCTATAAGAGGATGTCCTCTTGACTTCTATTGTTCTTGAGCTAACTATAATCACTACAGACAAACCCTAACCTAAAAACCCTCCATTTTTTTGTATAAGTTTATCTCCAAAAGTATATGTAGATCAAAGCCTCACATGCGCACCTGTATTTTGTGGCTGCGTGAGGCCGGTCCTCCCTCCATCAGTCCCAGCACATAGAGGCCCATGTTATATTCACTCCCTCCTCTCAGACTGAAGCCGAATCCAGTGGGTCCTCTCTCCAGCTCCACACTGTAGTACCGCGTGGCGTCCTGCTTTGTGTTTCATAGGAAGAGAGTTATTCTTTATCATTATTTTCCCACAAAGCTTATGTATAGGCATTGTAGGGTGAAGGTGTCGCTCACCTTTGGTTTTGACCTGTGAGCTTTCCTGTTCTTATAATCAGTGTCATTTTCTGCTTGCTCTGAAGAATCTGATGAGAGAAACATATTAAGAAGCAATTTTAACAATGTGTATCATTTTCATTTGTAAAGCCACTAAACAGCATGTTGACTGTTATCAAAAAATCGTAATATTTTACAAGCTTCCAGTGAAATATTATGAAAAAACGATCATTTTAGTTAGTTATTAAAAAGGAGAATGTTGGGAAAATTATATTGTTTTCAACAATGGCCTAATCAGACAAAAAATATGGAGACACTACTGATTTTTTCTATTACTTTTAATTATTGGTATTATTAGTATTAGTATTATTTCAATTATACTAGTAATATTCATTATATAAATAAACTACACAATTGAAAGTATAGGGATTATATAGATAGATGTAAATGTAAAAAATGTAAAGAAAAAAAGAAAGAAAAAAAAAATAAATTTTGGCAAATTAACTTTTCATATGCTTTCTATTATAAAATATTTCCTGAGTTCCTTAGTTAAGATGTGCTTTTGTTTTAATGCCATATATTTCTCCTTTTTATATAATGTAATATATATATATATATATATTTAAACAAGTAATAATATTTCTTTTAAAAAAAGTGAATCCTATCAGCTAAGGTGTATGTATAATCCTCTTACGAGCACTGGCGCGAGGTACGATAGTCAAGCGGAGTGTGTTTCCAGCTCTCCTCAGGATCTGTGCCAGCTCTCTGTGAGGTAAATTCACCACTGATCTCCCGTCCACGGCCTCCAGGCGATCTCCAGGCCTGATCTGACCACTGCGTGCCGCCGGGCTGCCCCTGCGTACCGTCACAAACCTGTGAGGCAGCAGAGACGCTGCTGCAGAACAGAGATAAACGCCATTCATTTAACATTCTGAGTGTTGATTGTACAAAACTGTATATTGCGATGCAAGAACACTTGTGTTGTGCTTGTGTCCTGCTTAGTAGTTTTTATCAGAAAGTCAATAATTATATTTCAGTTACACTGTCCATTCACTGAGTATATATGAGTCAGACTAAAAGAAAAAAAAAGCGCAGAAAAATAACACTGAATCCTTTAAATAAACAACCCCTAAGCGTACAACGAACAGTTACCAAATACTTAAATAAAGATAGATTATCTAAGGCAAAGCAGATAAAGAAACCTCTTTGGAGATTTCTCCCTCTGGAGAGGAACGGAAGAGATGATGGATGGAGGATGGAAAGAGTAAAGTGAGAGGGATTCAAATGGGACAGAGAGAGAAAGATTGTGAGAGAAAGAGGGAAATTATTCATCAGTGTGGTTGGAATAAAAAAGTTACACACTCTCTCTCTCTCGCTCAATGTCAAACTCTTTCCAGGGTGGCTTTTAAAGGCATGTATCATTAATACATGTCTGAATCAGAGAATCTTCTCACTGAATGTCACCTACAGAAACCTGTGACGCAGCTCGCAGGCAGAATATCAATTGCGGCTTTAACACAAATCCTTAGTCATTAAAATCACAGTCATCAGTCCATTAAAAGTCTGATATGATGTCAGGGATTAAACACAGATAAGAGATTACAGACAAAACTGGAGCTGAAATGCAGAAATGAGACATTCTGCAGAAAATAACTGTTTTTATGCTTTAAGATGCAAAGTATGTTGGCTGTCATTACAGTATATTGTTTTCAAAGCTTCAATTTTGCATGTTTTATGTACATTATGATTTACACAAGAAAATATTGATGATTTCAGTTCAGCATGAAAAAGATGACAATGCTGGAAAAATGTTATCCACTTACAAAAAACAAAGCAAGAAAACCAACACAAACAATATAAAAAACAGACAAAAAAAACCTGAAACATCAAGTTGTTCTTTTCTATTTCTACTTTTTTGTAGTAGTGATTTAAAAAGTTAAACAGTATCTAGGGATTAAAAAACAAAAAGAAAAAAAACAAAACAAAACAAAATAAATCCTACACAAGCAAAAAAACCAGACGAAATAATATCCAAACAAAACAAAGTTTCAAAATCCAAATGAACAGGATCGAATTGAGCAAGAAATCAATAAATGCACGCACAGATTCCCTTTCGTACACAAATTATGGCATTTTAATAGAAAGTAGAACATTTATACTCACAAAATTACTTTGAACCCTGCACATGTAATTCATAATTCTGCAGACACCAGTTGAACACCATTTGTTTCAGTGTAGAAACAAACATTTGCTAATTTAACTCGACGAGACGTTAATAAATGAACCTGTCACCTTATTCACAAATGCACAGATTCCTTTTTGCATGCGCAATTTATGATATATTAATGTAACTGAATGTCCACATACTCAAATTGAAAGGTATTTGTGTGTTTGTAATAAGAAGCATGCATTATATTTATGTAGTCCTGGGACGCAAAACAGCATTGAATCATCCAATTAAAAAGTGTTTCCAATCTTCTAAGCCTAGTACTATGTATCTGAGCCGATGCATTTACACTTGGTCTCCATTAAAACTGCCCCAGCTGTTGAGTTTAAACTTGAAATTTCTTTCATCAGTTAGTAAGCAGTAATGTTCTGCGAACACATGGAGCAATAATAATCCGAAAGTCACGTGGAGACACTATAGGGAAATGACCTTGAGAGTCCACATCTTTGTCCCTGAAGTCAATCTGCCTGTCTCCATTAGTGTGCGCCATTAACGAGAACAGGAACTTGTCCTGTGCCGACCTACTTAGAAACAAACTCACGCACACTCTGTTAAAGACACAAATGTTCACAAGCCCACATACATCCCTCTTTCTTTCCTTGTGGATTAAGCTCTGTAAGCAGTGTGTGGAGAAACAAAAATCTTCATTGATGTTTAATGCTGACTCCGTTTAGCTCAAAGGGAAAAATTCATGCTAAACCTTTTGATTTCCCCCCATACTCCCGGCCTAAGGGGATATCATTCTGTAAGAACTAGCATTAGCGTCTTGGTTTAACATGACATTCAATTACTCGGCTGGGCTGATGCCAGTGTATGATCTGCCTAGGAGGTGTTATGCATTACAGATCCTGCTCTTATTCAAAACACGATTAGACTAAGATCATAATGTCAATGACAATCCAAGTGCCATTTGACTTTTAATGTTGCCTGATTAACAGAATTTCACGTTAAGTGTCCACGTTCTCCACATTATATTGTTACTCAAGATTTCATGCATCAAACACGGTTGTAATTTAATCTTAATAGAATGACTAGTTTTCCATCCCCATTGTGCACTCCACTTTTAAGACTTATATCGATTATATCGATATTAATTGCTCTCTGTGCTCATGTTTATTAATAAGTCATTTTGATCTGGCTTTTTGGGCATGGGGAGGTATTTTAATGTCCAGGCTGGTAAACCCAAAGGCTCAAGTCCCATAATGGGCAATATAAGAAGAGAAAAGAGCTTGGAGTTTCCATTACAATTCTGCCCGTGAGTGAAACACTTACTCCTGATTCCTCTGGAGAGACTGCTCCATTAATAAAAATAAGTCATCCTGGATCAGAAGGATGCAGTAGCTCTTTATGTAGAGCCTATGCAGTACAATGCATTCATATTACATCTTATAATCAGATGTTTGGATATAACCACAGTTATAATAAATTCCAGTACTTTTCTAAAATGCACAAAAACAAGGTAAGCACTCATTTCCATGCGTTTTAATGCATTAAAACCTGTTTAAGGTGTAACTATAGTTATATCACTTTTTATAACGTGTGTGAGCCACATTAAACTAGAATTTACCAGCCCAAAATGCTTCTAATTTCCTTTTTTTTTTTAATTCACAAATATATGTACACTCCAGTCTGAAAATTTGGGGTCAGAAGATTTTTAATACAAAATATTACTTTAATTAATCAAGAATATTACATTTATATTACATTTATAAATATTAATTTTAATTACATTTAATATTTATAAATTTATAAATATTAAATTTATATTAAAGAATATTAAGTTTATCAAAATATTTCAAATAAACCATGGTTTCCACAAAATATTACTACTCTTTTTAACATTTATAATAATAGGAAATCTTTCTTAAGCAACAAATCAGCTTATTAAAATTATTTCTGAAAAATTATGTGACACTGGAGACTGGAGTAATCACTGCTGAAAATGTAAGTGGTATATATCTCTTTCACAAATACATTATTATAATGATGATGATGATTTGTGTGTGTTTTTATTTCCCATCATAATTTAGCATATTTTTAAGAATATTCAATATATGTGTTCAGGAGGAAAAAGGCACCCTATGATTGAAAATTTTAAATTAACTTGCTTTGTTACTTTTTATGAGATAATTATCCGTTTAGATCATGAACTGTTATGATGATTTGTCTTGGAAATTTCAGTTCAGTGGATTGAAAATAATAATAATTATAACTGAAATTTTAATAGTACCTCAGTTTTTGTAAACGTCTTATTAAATATATTTTATGCTACATATAAAATATGTATTTCTAAATTAAAACATTTTTTTTTTTTTTTTTGTGGTACAGAGGATAAAAATCTGAACTGGTCTGCCCAGTCAGAAGAAAACATGTTTATTGTCGGATCTGTTACGTGACAAATCGCTAAATAAATAAATAACAAAGAATAAAAGCCCTTTCAATATGAGAAGGTGTGAAGCTGAGAAAAACAGGCGAGTGGAGTTACAAAATGAGTGGAGGACAGTCATAATCACGGCTGTCACTGAAAATCATTAGTTTTCGCACAATGCCGCATGCAGTGTGAGTCACACAGATTCAGGCTCCGGAAACACTTGAGTGCTGAATGAGAGAGCTGACGTATTTTTTATGTGAGTGTGTATAAAGAGCAGACCCCATTTACATTTGTTCTGAACTGTTGCTAACAATGTACATAAATTATTAACAACCTTAAAACTTTTTATCTTTCAACTGTTTATTCTCTCCTTTCTTCTTGCCCTTCACTTTCCTTCCTTTCATCTCATGTCACCTGTCTTTTTTCTCTCATTTCTTTAAATTACCTCTCTCTTCAATCCCTCCATCCCCCATCCTCTGCTACTCTTTCAGTTGAAGCAGCTGTTCTATTGAGTCAGTCATTATATAGGCCATCAGACCCACAAAATCCAACCTGCACGCAGAGCACAAAATCATTCAGCTATAAACAAAGTCCAAAATGTACTTTTTGAAGCTAATGCCAATGGCAAGTGAAATGGGGAAATTTACCAACTATAAATCTTCTTACCAGACGTTAAACTCTATTTAGTACATTATTCTGTATTTACTCCCCCCCCCCCAAGTTGTTCCAAACCTACTGTACAGTGTGACTTACTTTCTTCTTTTAAACACACAAGATATTTTGAAGCATATTGGTAATAAAAAGTAAGCAAATGAAGACCCTTAATTGCTCCAGTAGAGTAAATAAAAGTAAAAAAGTTTCATCAGACAAGAACATACTATGGAAGTCAATGGCTACAGACACTATTTGGTTACCAGCATTCTTCAAAATATCTTCTCTTGTGCTTAACAGAAGAAAACAAAAACACACAAAGGTTTAAAAGGACATAATGGTGACAGAATTCTCTTTTTGGGTGAACTACCCTTTTAAAATGATTCTCTATTGAGATTTGCTTTGATAAAACAATTACATTGATAAAACAAGCACATAAATAAACCGCAAAACATCATATATCCTCATAGATTAGGTTTGAAGTATTGTCGGCATATGCTTTCATACACTAATACCGACAAATGAGCCACAATTTAAGTCACAGTCTCGATATCCTGGAAAACACCGGACCACCTTCATACAGGCATGCAAGATATGAAGTTAAGCTGGAACATGTGAACAGCACAAGATACTTCTTATTCACATAAGAGCCCTGACTTTTAGTCCATGCATGTTAGGCCATCTTTATGTTAAAACACTTCAAACCACTGATAAAATTCACTTTTAGTAGATATACATATGTACATTTCGGATTGTTCCAGGAAATTGGAGCAAACATACTGATTAATCTCTCAGCTCAATACAGATTTCTGTAAATCAAATGCTTGATTTGGCTGTAGGTATGAGACATGAGCTAATCACAGCTTTGTTGATATTCAAACCAGTTTAAAAATATATATACAAAAATACTAAAAAGTTAACAAAAAGCAGCTACACACAATGTTTTAAACAATATTTAGATGCAATATTAGCAGTTTCTTTAGCTACGCCAATCTAAATAGTTCCAAACAAATTCAAAAGTAAATGAACCCTTGAGTTGCCAAGCAAGACACAGTAGTGGCGTTTCATTCTGGAGTCAACTAGTCTAGAAAAATAATCAACTGAGTGAATGATTCAATGACTCAAAAGCAGTTACTTATTTAGTTGCTCTGTGTTTTCAGTTGAATGAACAACTGACTCATTCACTGATGAAGACAGTCACTTGTCGCCACCTACTGTCTAACTATATGTGTGTCACTGAAAAATAACCACTACACAGACTGACAGTCTGTCTGAAACACAAGACGAGCACAATGATACAAACAAGACGGCCTTTAAGTGACACAGATGAAAGATTGTAATATAGTAGCGGTCTTTGAACATCTTCATCTCAATAATAAAAGTGCTCCACAGCTGCTGAAATGCACTGGCTGGCACTTTAACACCGTTCACTTCAGAAGACCAGCGCTGCATACTAAAATACAAGAGAGAGACTGAGAGGGACAAGACTAAGACATAGAGAGTGTGTCTGATGCTCATTATGAACCCATGTTGCATTGCAGCAGCAATTTTTCCCAGTACTACTAACAATATATACTGCATGTATAAGCTACGGCTGTCGAAATACTGACAGCTATTAATAAATGGCTAAAAATGCTGTTGCAGATAACATAACTGCCACGTTAATCAACACAAAATGTTGTTTGTAATTCATAATTTGTATACATTTGTATACATCCTAAATTCCTACATAATTGTATGTATTTCAGTGAAATAAGATATTCAGCACACATTTAACAACCACTAAAGCATTACAAATCTAATCACTTATGAGAAACATGTGCATAACTTGTATAAAAGACATACACAAAACATTCGGACAGAGTCAGACTTGGAACTGTAATCGATCAGAGAAAGGCAGTCTGTTGAAGAAACACATTACTCAAAAAATGCTTATGAGGCAATAATTCCAAAACATAACTAAAGATTACAACCCTCAGAATTCAGTTACTGCAAACATATTACTTTGTCACAACTGAAGTAGATGTATGAGGATCTCACTTATCTTGCTAGTTAATGAACAGATGATGTTCTGCAGATGTGCTATTGATTTAGCTACAATGCAGTACTGCTATACCTAAAGCAGAGAGTAGAAAACGCAGTGGGCTTTTCCACTGTCACAAAAATATGTGCATAACTGTGTATTTTGTGATCTAGTGCTGTCTGTTTCAGTCA
This sequence comes from Enteromius radiatus, assembly GCA_032357445.1. Taxonomy (NCBI): domain Eukaryota; kingdom Metazoa; phylum Chordata; class Actinopteri; order Cypriniformes; family Cyprinidae; genus Enteromius; species Enteromius radiatus. The sequence continues at coordinate 15,720,533 of JAUCMS010000145.1, read as the reverse complement.
CACTGTGGGCCTTAAGAATAGATTTCTGACAGCAAAATCCTAATTTTGATGTAAAAAAAAATGTCACAGAGCAACTATAAAATCAAATGAATATATAGCTGTAATTAGTTTCTATACATAACGATCCGATTTTTACATAAACAAAATACACACACATTACTTTGTTTTTCTGTTATAGTGGGGGTCTTTGCAAAAACTTTACTTGTTTTTATACTGAGCGAATGAAATTTCTATCTCCTAATATACTGTACAGTATAAATTATTCCTTAACATATGATCACATATCTATACATACATAAACACACTGCAGATATCGTCATGACAGTTAAAACGAACAGGCCATAGAGCCTATTAATTTGCACAATAATCATATACTGTAAAGTACTATATATCTCTGCCATCACAAACATCTGCTTCACTACCAACATAAATATGACAGAAATAAGGGATCAAATCAAGAAAAATAAACACATATTTACGTTTAGAGTCCTTCACACTTTTCAAGGCAGACTGCAGTCTCTCCAGCATGGCTTGGTGTGTGTGTGTGTGTGTGTGGAGGAAGGGTCCCGATCCCAGATCACACTCCGCTTAAATCCCAACACATGTGAGAGCGATCACGCGGAAGGGTCATAATGAGAAAACGAATGGAGGGCATAAACAAACAAGAAAGCAAATGAAAACAAAACAGAAGGAGCCTGTCTCGGCGTGCGAGCGAGTCGCTTACTGTAACGGGTTCATTTTCCTTTGGCATCTGGAGTCGGTGAATGAGAGAGAGGGATGTGGGGGGGTGGACAAGCAAAGAAAAGGAGGGAATAAAGACAGAGAGATGGAGATAAGAGGAGGGGCGATAAGAGAGCGAACGAGACGAATGATTTAATCCATGGACTACTGCAGAGTGGGGGGAGTGCCGATCGGGGAAAGACAGTGAGAGAGAGAGAGACCTACATGCACGTATGTGTGTAATCTGACTTTGGCATTGCTGATGCATGCTGGTCATGCCAATAAAAAGAGCATTTGAGTGATTGAAATTAATGCTGTATCAGCGCAGTGCATACGACAGCACTGGTGCACTGTGACAATAGTTTGTGTAATAATAGGAATATAAAAAAAAAAAAATGCAAGTTTAAATTACTTAGTAAAGCATTAGTAGACATAAAAGCATTAAAATACACACACGATCAAAATAAATAAATAAAATAATTACAGAAAATAAATGCTACTGTACAAACTTGTTAATTAGTTAATTACTAATTATTGACACCTCACCGCATATAATGAAAAACTGTAAATAATTTTACTACATCACATAATATTTAAATCTGCTGTAAAATACTACAAAATATTATTTGTGTTACATGTTGATAAAGGTGGGAGGATGGCCAGGAAGAAAGAAGTTGTTTAGTTTTCTTTGTGCACATAAAGTATTCTTGTAACTTTGTAAAATTATGGTTACCGCTGATGTCACATGGACCATTTGAACAACGTCCTTAATATTTATCTGTGCCTTGATCATTGTAGGAACCTTGCTGTCTGCGGAGGCTCAGAATGCTTTCGGATTTCATCAAGATATCTTAATTTGTGCTCTAAAGATCGAAGGTCTTTGGAACAACATGAGGGTGAGTGATTAGTGACAGAATTTTTATTTCAGGGTGAACTAACCCTTTAATTAACTAATAATTTACAGTGTAAAGCAGTAAAACGACATTACAAAAGTATTGTACTGTGTGACAAATCTTTCTTCTTTTCTTATTTTTGTAATCAGTGTAATAAGAGTGTTTTGTGTTAAATTTTCTGTTATTTAGTGAATGTTTATGGCATTATTTTAGCACCATACTAAATAAAACAGTTTTACCCTGGTGCCCTGGTGCTTTGTCTTTGTGTGTATGACCCTGCACACCTATTTTATTGGTGGTTATCAGTACAATATTAGGTACAAAGTAGTCCATAGAGAGATTCAGCAAAGGGAAGCAATGAATAAATAGATTTTTTGAATCATAAAGTTATTATTTGGCTTCATAACACTTTAACTTCAGGGACAGAGCAGAATGGACTACCTTTACATAACCTTTTGGTGCTGTTTTTGTCATAATGGAGGTTGACTGTCGCAGGCCACATTTACTTACATTGTATGAAAATTAGTAGCCAGGACTATACATGTATACTCTATACATATACAAAGTAACATATGCCTGGAAAAACATGAGAGTAAATAATGCTGAATTTCTATTTTAAGTGAACTGTCCCTTTAAGGGATTGACTGGCAGTGGCACAACTAGGATAATCACTCTTATTGATTCATTGATCTTGTAACTCATGTTTTGCTAGCTGACATAATTCTCCCTCTTTTTATCGCTCTCCCAGTGTCTCCCTTGACACTTTTAAATCAACACCATTTTTACATAGCTTTTTTGATGGTATTTAATGCTCCTCTGCACAGCCGTACACACAAACATCAGACATCACCAGCTCAAGATGGACAGACTGACCCTTTAACATCCAGACATGTATATACAGCACATGTGTACGCAGCAGGCCACAGCTCAGACATAAACAATATAGGCTTTCTGTTAATGGCACTAAAATATGACACAAGATACATCTTTATTATATATAATCTTAAATGTTAACTCTAATTGTAACTTAGACTCTGAGGTTGTGTAAAACATCAAAACAGTGCACACTCTTAAAAAGATTATGAAATCAAGCCATACTACTGTATATATTGATATGCACGGAAACAGCTGTGACATTGGGGACAGGCACTTTTTTAGATGCTCAAGCTCTTAGTGATGCCATGGCCTCAATAAAACCAAAGGAACACCGAGCAAAATGAGGTCATTGTGGGCTTAGGTAGGGGAGAGTGGGAGGGGGAAGGAGGGTTGTGTGTATCCGGGCCTGACTGTTTGGCAGGCCTCAGTGTTGGCAGGCCTCTGTCTCACTGTCAGTCAGTCAACCTAATACAGCTGCCACTGAATAAGCCCAATTATGCATAAAAGAGTCTACAGACACTTTAAAGTCCCCATGAAATCAAACTTTTTGCTTTTTAGTATATGTTAAGATATCTGTAAGCTAGCGTGCACCAAAACATTAAGCACTGAAAACTTACAGTGTCTTACATCTGTCAACAATTTTGATGACAACATTCTGCCTTCAGCTTATCACTAGATTTTCTGATCAATCAAAAGCTTTCTAGGATCTAAAGCCTCCAACTTCTTACACTGTAAAAAACACTAAAACCAAGAACTACAGGGATAGTTCACCCAAAAATACAAATTCTGTCATTAATTACTTATTCATCTTTAGAATACAAATTAAGATATTTTTGATGAATTCTGAGAGCACTCTGACCCTCCATAGATATCAATGGTCCTAACACAATCAAGGCTCAGAAATGTAGCAAGGACATTGTGACATCATTGGTTCAACTGTAATTTTACAAAGCTATGAGAATACTTTTTGTGTACAAGGCAACCAAACTTTAGTCAACAATTTGTCTCCTCTGCAGTACGCATCACCCTATAGTGCGGATTTGGAGAGTATGACATACTAAACAATATAAGAAACGTTGATTATGCAAGCAACATATCCGCGTACATACATTACATAATAAGTTGTTTACAGATGTGATACTATCTGGATTATACACTATATGGTGACGCAGAGGAGACGAATCTTTGAATAAAGTCATTTTGATGACTTTACGATGTCCTTGCTACATTTCTGTGCGTTGATCATGGTAATATCATTGCTGTCTATAGCGGGTCAAACAGCTCTGTGAATTCATCAAAAATATCTTAATTTCTGTCCCAAAGATATATTAAAGTCTATTAATAATTATAGTGTGTAATAGTGTAATATTCATTAATGACAGATTTTTTGAGGGCTAGACTATTCCTTTAAATCTGTTCCTTGTTTAGCTCTTTTTCCTGCACTTAGCAAATATTACAAACAGACATAGATTTTAATTAACATACAGAGTCGTTAAGAATCGTTAAGAAAGATCAGGGGTCATTGCAGGCTGGACTTAACAGGTTACTGCATGGTGTTGATGCATTACAAAAACGTACCTTTGACATTCTCCACATCCTGAGAGGCGATAACAAATCCAAAGCCTTCACCTGGCTTCCTCTTCAGCTCCACCTCATACCCCCTCAATGCAGGGGGCTGTTCTTTCTCCTCTGTTTTTACTCTGGGACTGAGTACCGTCCCTCCTTCCTCTGAACTCATCCAGTCGCGTGGCTCTAGCGTGAGAGTGACCGGAACAGAATCCAGGAAGCTGGTGCTCTGGACCAATGACGATCGTACCAGCGCTGGGGAGGGCGGGGTTAATGAGCTGCGTGATAGTGGCATGGAGTCGGTGAGTGGGACTTCAGAGTCAGAGGCGGAGCGAGGAGGGGGAGGAGTCAGTCGACGCACAGAATTAGGCGAATGGGAGAAATGTGAGGGGCCTACGAAGAAAGATTATTTTTTGATGAGCAGGGATGAAGACTTATTACTTTTTTTTGGACAGCAGCGCTTGAGTTGCATGACAAGATTGAGCAAAACTTTATGATTAGTGATGCAAGATTATTAGTATTAATATTAGTTATATATTAATAGATTATTAATATTAGTATTGGCTAATAAATTTGACTGTTTAATGACAAATGATCACACTACATTATTATCAAAAATAAATCAAGGAATAAATAAATACAAATTAAATAAATAAATTCTAATGCAATTCTAAATAATAAAACTAAATTAAATTAAAAATATTATAAAATAATTGCTTAGGATCAAACATCAGACATCATAAATCATCAAATATTATATCATCATTTGATATATCATCAAATATTATATATTCACTATTTATTTACCATTTGGGTAAGGTTTTCAGGATAAACATTTTTCTTCTAATCAATTTCACAAAATGTGTAATGGTATTTAATATATACTCAATATTCAATAATATGAGTGTTTTATGGTTTATATAACATATAACTTACCCCCTCTGTAAACCAGCAGAATAACCTCCCCCTTTTTAGTGTGTTCTTGCAAAATCCTTTGGACCTTGAAATAAATATAATAAATACATGATAAATTTACAATAATAATAAAAGAACGTCATAACAAAAATCTCAAGTTGAATACCATTCTCTCCATCCCTACCTGTGCAAAGCTGAGACTCTGTACATCTGCTCCGTTGATCTTCACAATGGCATCTCCAGGCTGCAGTCCGTTACACTGTCTGTGGTCCCAGACTTTCTTCACGAGGGTCTGTCTTCCTCCGTGACCTCCTGCCGTGACACTGAACCCCATATTGCTGCCCCTCTCACATTTAGCCAAAGCAACGGGAACTAATTCCCCACTTCCCACCATTCCTGCTATTCCACTCCCGATCACAGCGCTCATGGCTCCGGGTGAAGGAATGCTGCTGTTCGGGCTGCCGCTGCTGGCGCTGGCTGTGCCGTTGAAGGTGAAGTAAGGCCCGTCTGAATGGGTGCTGCCGGGTGGGGTTAGCAGTGAATGCTGGGGTTTACGGAGATGAGAGTAGCGCCTTCCTCCTCCAGGAGAGAAAGAGACGGGGCCTGGACTTACTTCGGTGTGGGGCTGGGGCAGTCGAGATATGGGTGGTGGAGTACTCGAGGAAAGGTCACTCTCAGAAGATTTGAAGGAGTGCAGGCGGAGAGGTGGTGGAGTGGACAGGGAGTTGTTGTTGTGGTTACGGATAAATGAGGCCCTGTGAAGATAAAATAAGAGAGACCATGTGCTCAGGGAAAGGAACTCAAGATGTACTGTATCATAACCATTGTTAAGAGTTAAGAGGGATGGAATATAGATTTATGTACTTAAAATAGAAAATCTAAGTCTAATCTAAATCTAATTATATTCTGTTACATTTACAATCTAGACATTGGTAAACACAGATACAGATTAATAAAAAAAAGTATTTAGGTTGAACAGCATTGAAACACTATTATAGTGTGTTTCATATTCCTACTAGCAGACAGAGGGCGCTATTAACAATAAAAGTTCTTGAGGATTTACAAGTTCTTTGACCAATAAAAACACGATTATGGTGACAATATTTGGTTTGTCAATCCCTTGCAAAAATGTTTCTAACCATGTTTGTACTACAAATAAAACCAAAAAAAAAAACTGGTTTATAGGCTATAGTTAAATCATGGTAACCATAAATTAGCCATGTTTTTGCTGTAAATATATTTTCTGTAAATGTAATATTTGTAAATTTTGTGAGCATTTCCCCTACGATTAGTAATATAAGTCTTTTTATACACTTAGCAGGACCTTGAAGTAAATTTTAAACAGTAGAAAATAGTGTTTACTAGTGTAAACTCTCATGTCAACATTTAGCATTATGCTAAGCTAAAATGTTATGTCTAGTTCTGAGCTTCTGACCTACACCTGATAGAAGACACTATTATATTGTAAAATTAAGTTTAAAATAAAATTAAGATAAAGTCTGATTTTCAGCTCTCATTGACAAGATTAAATGTTCTCAGGCCAGTTAAAATGTTTTTTTATTTTTTTACAATAAATAAATATTTAAAAATTAATATTTTTTTATTTAAAAAATTATGAAAAAAATATATGTTTAAAAATGTATCAAAAGTGAAAAGACATTAATCATGTTATAAAAGATTAAAATAAATGGATAGCAAAAAATATTAGTAGAACAACTGTCTTTAACAAAGAGAATAGTAAGAATAATAGTAAGAACTCTGCTTTGGGGACACCTGATTTCCAGTGATTATCGTCTTTTGATTACAGAGACCGTCTCTGCATTTAATAAATAAAGTTTAATCTCGTCATTATTCATTACCATCACTCTGTTAT
>JAUCMS010000145.1:15662889-15673343 GCA_032357445.1 Enteromius radiatus | reverse complement strand
TTGGAATTAGTAATCGACTACTATTTGTATGTAGTCTACACAGTTATATTACATTTCAGTTTGTATTCAGTTTATGCCAATTTCGGTAACATAGCGAAAAAAGGCAACAATCTGTTTCACAGTGTTACCTGTTACATGTGCAAGACAAAATGCAGGATATGGCCAAATAAAATTTTATTCTCATTGCAGGAGGCAGTGTTGAGCTCCTGGCTGCAATTTAGTGATGGCTCCCTTACCCCTTTGGACATTTATGATCCTACTCACTACCGCCTCGCTGTGACATCGCTGGATGGGGGTGTGATCTCTGTGCAGGACTCACCTATGACTATAGTGGCAGAAGGTGAAGGCCGAGGAACGCTGGTGAGAGCCGAGATGACCATTTGTGAGGTCTGTCAGAAATCCAAGCGTAAAAGCACTTTAGCTGTAGGTACTGGGAGCTTTACGGTAAAGTTCCAGACAAACGGCAAACGTCCTGAAAACAGCAGCATCAACAATAATGACACAGGAAACAGCACAGGACTATTTGCTGGCGTCACTGGGAAAGACAACAGCAGCGAGCGTGGTGATGAAGGAGAGGAGGAAGACTCTGATAAGAAGCTGCAGCAGCCAGAACAGGTTTCAAGCAGAAATTCAGAGTCTGAGCGAGAGGAAACTGCCTTGTTAAAGATCACCACCACAGCCAAGTCGACAGTGCGAGACTCAACTGTTGGCAGCATTGCAAATGATTTGGGAATGGGACGGGCTAACGATGCCTCAGCTGGAGTCAGTAAACGTGGGAATATTTTAAACGGTGGAAATTTCTTTAGTACAGGAAAAGCTGGCAGCGATGGTCGCACAGGAATTTCCTGGAGTAGTAATGAGGTTCCTGAAGGTTCGATGTTAAGCACGGGGAGAGCTTCTGGGAACTTGGTGAACTACAATAACTATCCTCCCCAAGTGAAAAACCCAAACCAGGAGCCAAAAAATGACTATGGGGATGATGACGATGACATTGAGGGACCCCTGTCAAACCGTCCACTTACTGACCTGGAGATCGGGATGTATGCATTACTGGGAGTCTTCTGCTTGGCTATCATTGTGTTCATGGTAAACTGTGTATCATACTTGGTTAAATATAGGCACAAGCAGACGCCTGGTCAAGTTTCTGAGCAGACCGGTCACCGGCATGACTGGGTATGGCTGGGAACAGATGCTGAGCTGGTTATGAACGTCACTGGAAGCCCATTACAGCAGGATGCTCTTAATACGTCTGTAATTGACATAGGACCCAATACAGAGCCGTGTGGTACTCTCACACGTAGGACCTCTTGCCAGGTGTCTTCTGTATCAAATGACTCCAGTGTTTCGTGTGTAGGAACCCCTTCTACAAAACCGGTCCGAAGCGAATCCCTACACTCACCCACTAGTAAGAGGAAAAGGGTCCAGTTCACCACCTTCACATCCTTGGACCGACAAACTCCTCCAAAAATGTTAGTACAAGAGAATGGACATGGAATTAACTGGGTGGGAAAGGAGGACAGTTGTATGACACCTGAGGCGCCAGCTGCTGAGTCTTCGCAACAGCTATGATTGTTGCTTCACATGCAGCCTCATTTATGCACCCATAATGTATCTCTCTATAACAGGGCTGGGCAACTCTGCTCCACTGTCCTGCAGAGTTTAGCTCCAACCTGTGGTCACCTGAATGCCTTCTTTCTTTGGAAAAGTCATCTGTTGGTCTGTGCTACACAGGATTATGGTCAAGATAATCATACAGTTTCATGGCTTTCATAAGGACAGATGTAGCACTTTCTTTTTGACTTAAATTTTGATTCCGCCTTGATTACTGATCATGATAAAAGGGAGAAGAACACAACTTCGCTATTTTTGCTTATTATTAAAAGTACCCACTTACTAGCTTAGCTCTTTTTTTGTCTTTTCCAATGATCTTTGTTGGGGAATTTAAAGATTTTAGAGAGTTTCAATACACTGATATATTTTATTTGACTGTTATTTGCATCCCTACATTTTTTATACAAAAGTGCATGTGATTATTGTACAGATAAAAGTTCACTTTGTTTGAAGATATTTTACCAGCCTGCATTTGTATGTACAGCCAATCGTTTCATTTTCCATTAAAAAGCCACATGACAAGGCCACGTTCAATGTTTTGTGCTAAGATAAGCAATAGAAACCATTTTACTATAAATGAATGGTGGTTTTCATCTTTTGTAATCCATTATATTTCAGTGCTCAAATGTAAAGCACTGTTGGCAGGTCCCAGGTTTTCATATTTGTAAAAGCACTTGTTAACTCCAGAGGGCTCATTTATGAAGTGTGTGTACGCACAGATTTGATCTTTTCTTGCAGCTTGTTGCTCTAAATTATGATGATTGGTGATATTTTCTATGTTAATGACATTAATTAGCAGTTGTTTACAAGGAAGAGAGCTGAAACTATTATTTGTGCGCAAGTTCAAGATCATTGGAGATTCATAGAGTTCACATCTGAAAGAGAAATGATTGTAAGATCAAACTTAGGATTGTTTCTGTGCAGAATGTTATAAATGAGGCCCCGGGTGTGGAGGCAAATGAAAATAACGGTAATTAAAAACATATTTTACATTCTCTGAAGAAAATGAGTGGCGCTCAACTCCACCCCATCACATGGTTGGAATTTTGGAATGAATTCTGAGCACCACTATTGCATATATTTAACCTATTTGAACTAAAAGTAGTAGTTCATTTAACAGAAGTGGTTACAGTGTATATATATTTTTTTTTGTAAAAGAAGGGTAAATGTATCAAGGGGTATCCCAAAAAAAAAGAAAAAAACACGTATGCATACTGTTTTATATTTCCTTTATTCACAAAATGTTGTAAAGTAGCGATGCTTTGGTCAAAGACCTTCGTCAGGCAAACATTATATTTTATTGTGCCACGAAATTCAAAGAAATGTAGATACAATCATACAAAGTCATGGTTTAAGACGAGACATACAGTCTTTGTTACAAACAGAATAAATATTTTATAATAGCAAAACCTCTAAATACAAACCTTAATCCCTGAACAAAGTAACTTTCATGAATAAATTAAAAATCCTCAGAAGAGTAAAATGTGTCCTTAAAAACTATCTTTTGTTTCATGTATTGTACATAGAACATCAATGTTATTCATCTGGGCTTTAGAGAAAAAGCAGTTTGGCAGCTGAATCAGCTTATTAAGCCTGGGAATCTTGGCCTTGACACGGTTTTAAAAAGTTAAGCTCCAATTTTTACTACAGTACATTAAAAGCATGTAGCACCTCTAAAACTGGCATTCTTTTTTAGTGGATCTCCCACCTCATGCCTTACATTAGTTTTGAAAATTCAGTATAGTACATTTCAGCCATTACTTTATCATATATCTTGCCTGTCATGTCATATCAAATATGCACACATCAACACAAGCTGTCTGTTCATTTCAAGCTGAGATCCTCATAAGAGCAGAAATCTTTCTAGCTAGCATTATAATGTCAACTCAGAAAGCTCACAACCACTTTAGTAACACTGTGCTTCTATACCCAATCGTCAATCAAACACCACCACACAACAGAAGAAGAACACAAATACTTGCAAACATGCAGCTGTCTGTGCGCACAGCAAGAGCTCAGCCATGTACAGCGTCCAATGAACGCACACACTTCTAGATATATTACTACCCCCATAACAAAAGAAAAACTGCCAGATCTGTCACCCATCATTGTTCCAAGACCTGATAAATAGTCATTTAAGAGTAAATGTATAGTAAAAAGTGTCCCTTTTATACCTGGTGAAACTTAGAAAGTCAACATCCTATAAATATATCTTTCCTTTTAATCCTATTTTAGAGACAAATGGCCACCATTATCTTGGCAGTCATGTGAGAGGCTTGCATATCCAACCGAAATATGCAATTCAGTCTTAAAAGCTCTAGAAAGAGCAAAAAGCCCTCATGTTTTTTTCTTAAAGTTCTTAAAGACCTGAGACAAATGGTAGTCCCTTCATACTGTCAGTGAAGAGTCTCCACCAGTTTCTGATAGGTTATTCTCTCCTTCATTGGGTTGTGGCAAGTTATAATATAATTCTTTCCATTCCTCACCAGTCTTTCCTGGAGCTCATGGTCATCCAACAGCCTTCTGGACAAGCGTACAAATTCCTGTAGAAACAAGACCATAGAAATTCTTGTAAAAATAAGCATATTATAATGATACACTGAAGAGTGACATAATATTATATATTAGAGTTATAATATTTTATAATACAGATTATACAGTGGTATAAAACATAATTAAAAGGACATTATTTTATATTTATGGACAAAGCTGCTGTCTATCTGAATAATGAAAATATGAACTTTGCAACTCTGCCTTTTAACCTGACTTAAAACACCTTCAGCTTCCAGTGACCCCCTGCTGTTTCCTCTCATCCACGGGTATCATGGGAGACTCTTGGTAAAGTTGGCTTCACACTGATGTGACAGGCAGGGTATAAACCTCTTTTTCAACTCAGCAGGATAACAGAAGTCACGGGGAAAAGGCAAACTGTGTTTGTGTCATATGAAAGATTTGGCCACAACATGACGCCTCTGTCTTTGACACAATGCCATGATGAAACCAGAGTGCAAATAAGTGTGTTTGACAGAATGTGTGTAGATCGGGTCAAGTTATTTGCTGAACAGTTGTGAAATATGCAGGATAACGTAGTCGGCTAATCAATATCAACAGATACAGTATATAGTGTATATAGTATACAGTTTTTTATTTGTTTAACTTTTTCCTGTTTTCCTGTTTTTGTCTTCAGTGCCACGTGATCCTTTGGAAATCATTCCAATATGCTGATTTGATGATCAAGGCACGTTTCCTATTATTGTTATCAATGTTCAAAGAACTTTTTTCCGACCTTTAAAGTTTTTTTGTTACATTTAATGTCACTTTTGATCAAATTTAATGCATGCAGAGAACTAGACCTGATTTTTTTCAATGTAGTGAAGCACATAACTAATCATCAGATATCTTCTAAGCCTTAACGAGGCTCCTTTTTCCAGAATATAGAGTCCAGTCTTAATCATGTCTTCATTAAGGCAGTTTCCAAATCTGAACACCATTAAAAACAGGAAAAGCTGGCACTTGGGTTGCAAGTGGGTTGATCTGTAGCACACTGACCTACTGATCAATACTAAAAAAAGAGGCTTGTACTTGCTCTTTGTCAAGGAACAGCTTTTTGAATTAGGGGTCAAAGCTTAGCATAGGTCACAGGTGTATAGAGGGGAACATGGCAGATCCAAATGGCAAACAAACATCAAAAACATCAACGCTTTCAACGCAATCCTGCGTTGGAGACGTCAGATTTTCAGATCTGCTATTGCTTTTAATACATTTGAGATGAGCATGAGAAATGGATGTTTGGAAATTTCTCAGAGGAGCAGATTGGTTTAGGGATAAAAGTTTTGCCCTTTGACCTTTTAAGCTGCCTTGGGCTCCTCTCAGCCGTTTAGCATGGCGGTACAATGAGCGCTAAGTCTATCTGTTCCCCCTAAAGACTCAACACAAGTTAAAGCTTAGTCACCAACAGATAGAGATGGTGCTAAGAAGAGGAAGTGTTTTACAGCAGCATTTTAGTGCCAAAAAAAGTTGTAAAATTTCAAGTTTAAGATATTAATGTTTTGTAAAAGTCAAAATTATATGAATAAGTGATATTCTGATGTGGGTTTTTTTTTTCCCATTCCAAACTGATATACTGTTACTCTTCATTAAAAACTCAGTTACAGCTGAAATCTAATTCATGTTTGGAAATACAGTGCATGAAAATTAATGATGGCAAACATCAAAACACAACAGTCGGCCTCCGGGAGTAAAAACATTTTCTCCATAGAGAAATTGATTTTTAACAATAACTGAAAAACCTTTAAAGACAGACCAGTCTGAACTCTGAGCTGGTTATAAGCTTTTGTTGAACCCCTCAAATTATTTTTTAAATAATTGTGGCTGATTACAGAATTTGTGGTGCTCCGCCCACTTCTAGGAAGAATAATGTAACTTACTACTGTATGTAGTCTATCTCCCTAGCTCTCAAAATAAATTGAGTATATACAATTATATCTCAATTCATGGGATTGTAGTTCTATCTCTCACTAAAGCCATTAAATTAATCGCCGAATTTTAATTTCCTTCTCTGCTTTAAGCAAAAGTCTAACGATATTTCTCCTCATTGATGGTTGGCTTGGTTCAAGGCCTTTTTTATTTTATTTATTTATTTATTTATCTATTTATTTATTTTAATCTCTTCATATAAATGGGGAACATACTTCTGGAACCAGAACCTCGGAAGTGGGAGGGCACTCTGTTGGTTATTGTGTATCTCACTGTAACCAGTGAATTTGAATATGTGCAAGTTGAGTAAATGATGTCAGAATATTCATTGTATCTTGAAGTATCCCCAAAGAGAGTCCTTAAATACACCGGATTTCATCATGCTCTTATCTAATCACCTTCTTTATATAGTGACTGATTTTATTTGTGTTATTTGCTCTTAACATGGATTAAAGACATCAAAATACAACATTTATACATAAATGTAACATACATGAAAAAAAATGATTTCACTGCATTAAAATTAAGCTCTCGCTGATAATCCGAACCTTTGTAAATCTTACCTGAGGGCTTGAGTATAGCAGTCCTGTGACCTCATGCTCGACTATTGCAGCATTTCCAGGAACATCCCTCGCTAAAACAGGCAAACCTAAATCCATCGCCTAAAACACACCAGATTGCAATACATTAACTCTGTTTGGCCTTGTGCACAATGCATTTACATTGATTCATTTTCCAGGTGCTTTTATCTGGAAACAACTCAAGGGCATTCAAAGTATTTTATCAGTATATGCGTTTCCTGAGACTGAACCTATCACACATTGTCAGTGCCGTTTCAGCTACGAGAATGTTCGCTGCAAGCTAGCAAATCAAGCATTATGGGCTAGCTGATTGCACTTATAAGGCTTTTCCTTTTCATTTTTCAGTTCTCGTAAATTACAACAACCTTTTTAGCTTCAATTGTCATATTAGCCAGGCTTCCAATCCAGGCTTGTTCAAATATGAAGGATAATAAAAAGAGGAAAATATGATCACAGCTACTTAGCGCATTAATGACACTATGGGTTAAACAAATCTGGTCAGTTTGAACACAGATTAACTAGAAATCCCCATGATGATATTGTGCTCATAATATCCTTTTTAATAACAGGAAAAACAAACACAGATTCAAAGCTTATGCAAGTGATTCATGCACTACTGGTGAGAGAAAATTAAATACAAAAAACATTAAATTAACATTTTAATCAAATTGGCATATATCGTCTAGTAATAGAATTTATAATAAAACATGGCACTCTAAACAAACCTCTAAGATGGCAGCAGACATTCCCTCTGAGAGAGATGAGTTGACCAGGGCAAATGATTTCTGCATGGCAGCATGCAGCTCCTCCTGACTCAAATCAGCCGCCAGATACACTCCAACACTTCTACACACACACACACACACACACACACACACACACAAACTCATACATAAATCATAATATATCCAGGAACAGTTTAGAATGAGGGCATTTCCTTATTTTAAAAGGAAACTTTAAAAAAATACTGGAAAGACTACCGACAGAGATATTCAAAAGAAGCACATGAATGTTCCTGTGAGTATGTGTGGGTCTTTAGTGGCAGTAATAAGGAACTGAGACTTTGAAGATCAAGTACCAGAGAGTGACGGTGGGAGATGAAAGTAAAGAAGAGCAGATCAAGGAAGGTAGATGAAGATATCAGATGATATTTACCTTTTGACACTCTCCTCAACCTCTGCGGTAAACACTGGATCTATCTAAAATGAGACATCAGATTTTTAATGAAAAACATTATTCGCCTTTAAGACCCCAAATGCAAGACTACTTTATCTGGTCAAATCTCTCTCTTTTAAAATATCATCAAATTTTAAATAAAATAATAAAATCAAAAAGCTCTCCAAGCAATATTAAACTTTTATATTTATTAAATATTGTTTTGTTTTTTTAAATAGAAATAGACTAGAAATAATTTATAATTTAGAAACATGCAAAATATGCCTAAAGACTACTTTTTTGTTAAATGAACCTACAAATATTTATCTTGGAAAAAAGAATTCAACTTTAAATAAAATAAAAGTTTAAAGCAAAATTAAAAAGGTATCCAAGCAATATTAATTTTTATACTTATTAAAATGTGTTTTTTAATAGAAGAGAAATAATTAGTTCACAATCACGTTAAAAGACTACTGTATGTCGTAAGATTCACAGAAAACATTTTTAAATATGATTCAACTTAAAATAAAATAAAAATTCTAAACAAAATAAAAAAAGGTCTCCAAGCAACATTCATGTTTATGTTTATATTTATTAAATATTGGGTTTTTAAAAATTAAACAATCCAGAAATAATTTGTTTCTAAATAATCATGCCAAAAGACAACTTCATAAGATTTACAGAAAATCATTCAGATTTAACTAAAATTAAAATTCTATCAAAATGTCTCCAGGCAACATCAAATGTTTACATTTATTAGAAATTAGGTTTTGAATACCTTCAACAATCCTATCTCTATTATTATTAATAACAGTTATTACTATTATTATTTTCATCAATGTTTTTTTTTTTTTTTTTTGCTTTCAGTGCTCTATTGGTCTTAAAAACAAAAACGGTCAGTCTCTATAATTTTGAACAACTTTGTATATTTTTCTTAATTGATGAAAATACTAAATGCAGTAATTATAATGAATGCAGCAACACTGCAAAGCCTTTCAAATTTATGTTTTTTTTCCAAATGAGACTCAGGGGCCATGTGCTGTAGAAAAAACATGAAAAGTAACTTAAGGTCACGTTGTGATGAGAAATGAAATGAATGTCTTTTCGTTATTATGCAGAAGTTCCTATGGCTTATCTTTGCTTATAAGCAATAAAGAGCACAAATCCCATGTCGCTATTTTTTTTTCCCTTTCGCTCTTTTTTCCCCTGCCTGTAAAATACTGTCAATAATATCAAATCATGGCCTGTGGACAAGACAACATTTCATACTGATCATAATTTCCTACATGGCCAGTTGTCCTGAGGGGAAAACGCATTTGAAAATCCCATAGATTTCCAGAGATTAGGGTCAGGGCGGGGTTGTTGCTCAATCTGATTCATTACGAT
Organism: Enteromius radiatus; assembly: GCA_032357445.1. Lineage (NCBI taxonomy): Eukaryota > Metazoa > Chordata > Actinopteri > Cypriniformes > Cyprinidae > Enteromius > Enteromius radiatus. The sequence continues at coordinate 15,664,134 of JAUCMS010000145.1, read as the reverse complement.
GAGGGCTTTGCGTGTATTAGCTGTCCGGGGCGGCTGCAGCAAACACAACACATGCAATTTAGGTCAAAGATGATATGAGTGTGTGAGCATAGCAGACCCCCTCTACAAATCCTGTTTGTTTTGATTCCACTATCTGCCTATTCATTTTTCCTCTAAGTGAAATGTGATATTTGATGCACATTTGAATCCAATAGTGATAGCAAAATTAGAGATTACTGCTTAAACTAAAGCTGCTGGCTAAGAACACACCGTGTGATCAGTTCTTCCCACAGGACATCCTGTTCAATCAGGAGAACAGTATATAAGGTCAAGAATTAACTAGACCTATACACAAGAGCAATAAAGTCAGTAAAAGATCTTTATATTAGATTAAAAAGAAAAAATAATAATAATTAAATAGTAAATAGATCAACAGATGTGCATAGTTTTCCATTACAGAAATCAAGTCCCAGGAGTTCAAGACCCATAAAGGTATGATGTGGACATATATTTCCACTAAAACGTTAGCAAACATTTGCCCCTTCATCATTTTTGACAGAACACAAATGTACAAAGTCAAGTTACTTAAAGATAGCATCCAATTACAAATGCAAAATGATGAAGCCACAAATATGAGACACTAGTTAATATTTTGGTGCCCTTATTTTGTAAAAATTTCAGAAAAGAATGGGTAACACTTTACAACAAGGTGTCATTTGTTTACATTAGTTAATGTATTAACTCTCATGAACAAACAATGAACAATACATTTATAGCAGTACTTATTCATCTTTGTTAAAATTAGAAAAAAACATTTTCAATGTTAGTTCATGTTAGCACAAAGTGCTGTAAGAAGTTAAAGGATTCTATTAATTAATAAATTAATATTAATCAATATTTGGGGAAATATTCTTACAATTAAATTTTTCCTTTAGATTAGCTCTAAGGTCTTCTATCAAAATGAGCTCAAAGAGTCATTTAGCTGTAGTTATCCTGAAGTTGAATTATAGAAATATACTCAATCGACTTAATGTCCAGCACTTAGTACGATCCCGTATATTCAAAGGGTTATCTTCATTTGCGGCCAACAAATTAAATTTAACCCTACGTTAATGTTTAACGTTACCGTCTTGAGCGGGTAGCTAGGATCAAGGCAGAATTGGATTGTCCAAACATAAAACACAACAACTGAATCTTAATAAATGAAACACACTTTATTGTCAAAACTAGTCTACTGTATATACACTAAAACAAAACCTAGGATTC
>JAUCMS010000145.1:15623489-15638388 GCA_032357445.1 Enteromius radiatus | reverse complement strand
AGACACGCGAACCGAACGGTTCGGTTTTTTTTCATGAACCGTGCCAGCCCTAATATATATATATATATATATATATATATATATATATATAATATAGTTTAAATCAAACAAATAAGTGAAAATTCATAAAAAAAAAATGAAGTAGTACATGTAACAGTACAGTACTCAAAAGACAATGTACTTTAAAAAAGTAAATATTTTCTAAATAATTTTAGAAAAACTTTTTTGTTTCCACAGATTCTTTATACATTTAAAAACTTTTTAATTGTTTTTGCATTTATGGGGGTGGGGTAGGGTCTGTGACATTTAAAAGATTGAATCCCCTGAGGTAACTGAATTCACTACAACTGGAGAGTTGTCTAAACTTTGAGTAGGTTTAAATCTCAGAGGGCACAACCTTGTATTGATTCTCAGAGTAATATTTTCTACTATGTCTGGCTTTTATGAAACTCTAAATGATATTAAGACCTTTGACATGCTTGCTTGTTTGTTCTTTCGGATGCTTTAGGTAAAGCCTGGCTGATGCTGTCTGTAGATACAATGAGTCACTGCTTTTGTAGTTTAAAGGGTTTATTGTGACCTGTTTTTTTTTGTTTGTTTGTTTGTTTGTTTTTCTTAGGGATTTGGTACTATTTTTCTCACTTTATTGTTTTAGGTACACAAATTAAGAAGAGTAAGAGTAAAGTGCTGTTTTCTCTGTACGTTTACTTTGAGGGCTGGTTGTTTTAAACTTAAAAAAGCATGTAAAAGTATCATAAAAGTTAACATACAACATGTTCTGAGAAGGAAGTAAAAAAATATTGTAAAAGTCAACATACATATTCTAAGTCATTCTAAATGAGTGTTGTTGGTTTGTGCAACAAAACAAATTTACTGATAATCTTCCTTGCAAGTGGGGGCTATAAGCTGTTATGGCATATTTAAATGGACACTGGATCAATTAGATTTGTAAACATTATATTTATAAATTTGGTGTGAAAAAATACAGCTTTTGAATGAAACAAGAGTGACTAGTGGTTACTAATTGTAACAGTTAATTTTCAAGTTTAATTTTACCTAACACTGTCATATTATCATATTTAAATTAAATGCAATAATAAAACCAATTAAACCAATGAAATAATAGTAAATTGAGAATTTAAGACACTTAATCTTACAAATCAGTGCTTTATTACTTAAGTATGGGTTTTTGTATTTGAGAAAGTGCTATTGTGGTTGCTTTGGAAACAGCCCTTTTGTGAGGCTTCCTTAAATTCGGACACACCTCTGGGCACTTTCACTTCACTTATTAAATGAAAAGGCACATACCACGCATTTCTGAGGTACTTTGAGTCTGATTTAGCCATGTGGGCTACAAAATGACTTGTGTCACAAGATCGAAATTCTTATGCTTTTTTTTGATGGTTGCTTTTATGGTCACTGCACAGGTCATTTTTTTTATTGAAGGAGAATTAAATGCTGAAGAAATTCAGTAATGTAATGTAGATTGATTCACACCGAGCAAACCAAACATTTCTTACAATGTGCAAACGCATATGTACAAAAAAGAAAAAGTCCATATTTTTGTCATGCTTTAGCACTCATTAAACCTCTCTCACTGACGTGAAACTGTACAGTACTGTACAGAAACCTGTGCAGTGAGTAATATCTCTGTTGTAAGTGAACTGTAAGGAAATAATTAGCTAAATGACTATTTAGAAACCCCATATGATGAGGAGAAAGGCTCTTCTGAACGATGCTCCTATATGTAACGTACAAAATGAAACTAACAACAATTAGGAAGTAAAACTGACATCTGTCTTTGTTGGTTTATCTGTCTGCATGACAGATTTTTTTTGTTTTCCTGGTTACCTGGTCAAGTTTTTGTAAGAAAATAAAAATTTATTTCTCTATGCGGATGGCTTGGATGTCTGTGTTGATGTCTGACTTGCTGCCTGCCCTGTCATATGATCATCATGTGTTTTTTCGATTCAATAAAGTAATGAACTGCAGGATGTGCCATCTGGAGATCTCATTGAAACTTTGAGGAAGTGGGGCAATGAACAGAAAATTGGCTTACGAGTTACAGTATATTGACACTTTTCCCAAAACTGGTGGATGTATCTCTGATTGTATGACTACAGCTGCATGTTTTATAGGTTTCTCTTTAGAACAGCATGTGCATGCACTTGAGAAGAAACTTTACAAACAAGTTTGTAAATGCATTTAGTTAATTGCAAATCAGTACTTGAATTAAATGAAGACTGTGGGTATTAAATGTTGATGTGCTTTTTGATGGTGCTTTGTAATCACATGCAAGTCAAAAAAGATACTATATTTTTTCAGTAATTTGATTATTAAAATAAGGAGTTTTGACACAATTTTGAGTCAGTGCACTTAAAACTAATAAAACAAGTAAATAAAAATGAATCAATTTTACAAGTTCACGTGTGTATTTGTAATGTATTTGCTACAGGTGAAGGATCGAGGTCCGGAGGCAACGCGGCGGTTCTTTAACTGGTTCTACTGGTGCATTAATCTTGGAGCGATCTTTTCGCTGGGTGGAGTTGCTTATATTCAGCAGAACGTTAGCTTCTTTATTGGCTACATCATCCCAGCCGTCTGCCTCGGGGTGTCCCTCATCATCTTCGTTCTGGGCAGAACAGTATTTATAACCAAACCTGCAGATGGCAGTGCCTTCAGCGACATGTTCCGGATCCTGGCCTCGGCCCTCTGTGGACGCGGGCCAAAAGAACCAAGTCTGCTCAGGTGAGGGCCACATTTACTTTACTTAATAAAGAAGTCCACGTGAAATTAACCTTGGCCTTGTTTACTTTCTTAATACACACTCTTGGTTTTATTTGGCCTCTTTTTTAACTAAACAAATGTACTGCAGAAAATTGCCTGTACGGTTGTCTTAATGCAGCACTTGGAATTTATTAATATGTATGTGAGCGGTGGCTATGATCAAATCTCATGTCAGGTCTCAGCTCATGCATGCAGGTTTTTGGATCACCGTAGCTTAGCATTGCGTGCAGCGCAGTAACTTTAAGCTTATTACTAGATCATTAACTAGTAAGGTTACAATGTGATTTTCAAGTCAAGTCAAGTCACTTTTATTTATATAGCGCTTTTAACAATACAAATTGTAGCAAAGCACTGAACATTATCAAATAGGAGAACAGAGTGATGGTAATGTATAATGACGAGATTAAACGTTATTTATCAAAAGCAGAGACGGTCTCTGTAATCAAAGTGACGATAATCACTAGAAATCAGGTGACCCCACCTGATTTTATACATTGTACACAATATGGTGTTGAATTTCTGTTTTGATGAGCATTCAGAGTCTGTTTCATCTTAAGTAAACGTAAACAGTAGGGAGAACATGTATCATTGCATCCGTGCATTGAGTTTTAAAGGGATAGCAGTGTCATTTAGTTGCTATTGTCCAAGTCACTGATGTTAATTAAGCAACAAAAGTAAAATCACACACTGCTCTTGATTGAATCACTTAGTACTTAGTAGTCCTAAATATTAATCTAAATTTATTTATAGAAATAAATATATACTGTATCTGCTTGAAATATTGAATAATATATGGTAAACAGGTGGTTATAAATAATGCCTATATAAAACATTGGTATTTCATTGAAAAGAAAACCATATTCTTGTTCATCGTGGTTATATTAATTTTTACATAATGGCATGATTTGTGTCACCGCAGTTATATTAGTGTCTGTCATGATAAAACCTTAATCTCAAACATAATGAGTTTGGAAATTTGACTAAACCCATTAGATTTTAGCTGACTAAATTTACTGTTGATTTAGACAACTAAAATCATATATTTATGTGACTAAAACTAAAAACATGACTAAAATATGACTAAAATGGCAAATACTATGACTAAAACCTTAGTCAAAATAGACTATAATGTTAATAATGTTTGTAAATGTTTTGTTATATTTACCGCCGATTGATACACAAAAATATATGTAATTATTTGCAATTACAAGGTTAACAGCTGTTTTTGGAGTAAAATATTTTTTTCTTTTATGAGAGTACTTCCTCTTTTTGGCCAGGTTACATTTCTCCATGCCATGAACTGTAGGGGCAAGGCTTCTAAACCAAGAATGTTTAGGGCCGTGAAATTTAAATGACAATTGTTTTCAGCCACTAAATGTATGATCGGATTGACAGAATATGAATATTTCAAGTGAACCCTGTCATAAGTTTGTGTGCTCGGATCTGCACTCATTCCTGTTAGTTTGATAAATGGGGCCCAGTTGGAGTATTGGTTTTCTTTTTCACTTCCTAATAATAAAAAATATGCACTTTAATATAAGTGCAGTAAAAAGAGTATAAAGGATACATATTAGTTGCAAATTAAGTTTTATCTACATATGAACATAATTTCATGTTGAACTAAGATGGATTTATCAGTTGTTGCATATTAAGAAAGTATAAAAAATGTAAAGATTATAAATCTTTATTCTTAAACTTAAACATAAATGTGCCTATTAGTCTTTACACGGTCTCTAAATGGATTTAGTGTGTTAGATTGTAAGTTTATGCAGTTCTTTTGTGGGAACCTCCACTCCAGATTCAGATGACTCTATTAGTCTGTAATATTATCCCTCATCCTCCTCTTTGATCCACGTCCCTTGTCTGTCTCGTATGTGGCGGTGCTATTCATCGTGTCTCTGTGGCATAAGTTACTGTCAAGTGCTGTGCCCTCTCTCTAAATCAAAAAACGTTATTATTTTTTAAGTCGGCCAAATCTTTGCTCGTTTTGTTATCTATTTTACTTGCTTTCTCAAACACGGATGTACTCAGATATTTCAGTGATGTTTTATTGAATGCTTGTTAAAATCCTTGTTTCTCCCCCCATAAGGCCAAAGCCATCTCTATTGGATGGCGCTAAGGTGACATACGGTGGGCGATTTTCAGAAGAGAAGGTGGAGGAAGTGAAAGCTCTGGTTAAAATACTTCCTGTTTTCCTGGCACTCATTCCGTACTGGACTGTCTATTTCCAGGTAAGTTTTATATGAGTGGGTGTCTGAAGTGATGCGCCGGTCAGATCTGTTGTGCTAGTTATAGGTCCTTAAAAAATAGGGAAATGTACCAACAATGCATTTTGAACTTTTAATTTACTGTAGTTGTGACAGAGGGTGAATAGAAAATTGCATAGGCATTTTATTAGCTTGACGTCTCAAGGTGTCTCATACAGAAGGAGAGGCATGGTGGTGATGAACGGTGTCGTTGGCATGTCAAATACAAGTGATGGATGTTTATAAGCGGAGATTTTGCCTCTGACATATTAAGGTTTGTGCCATTTGGAGCCTTTATGAGACGGGTGGGTTTAAAGCCCTTGAGCAGACAGGTGCTTCCTTGAAGAACTTTATATGTGCCTTGCTCAAGGTAATGCAGAAAGGACAAGCAATAAAGACTGGGACGTCTCTACTACTAAAGCAACGTTCCTTCAACAGCCAGCGTGGGGCCCGTAACCGCTGAATTTATGTCACTTTACCACAGAAAACAGGTTGTGTCTCATATCACTCGTAAAGACATTAAATACAGTTTGTCAACATTTCCATGCTTAAATATTTTTAAGGTCTTTCACTTCTGCATTTTACAACAACCAATTTCCAGCCGTTTTTCTTTTCTTACTTCCCCCTCACACTTGAAAATGCTTATCTGATCTAACTGATATTAAGCTGTTCAAATGAATGTTTTAATTCATAACAGTTTATTAAGCGAATAAAGAAACCGTTTGTATGAAAGTTTATCTAATGGATCTAATATTTGGACACTACAGAAATCAAAGCTAGAAGCAAGAATCTCCTGCTTATTAAAGATAACTGGAATTGAAATGGTTTGTTAGATTTGTTAGAGTTGAGTAGGTTTGTCTTTATGAGCTGCTGTTTTAAATTACTTGTTTTAAAGTAAGTAATTTCATTGTTCCACCATTTGCACGATTATGCATATGTGAATGTTTTTTAACTTACTGCTCAATATTCAAAGGAGAGAACAACAGATGTATTTTTTTACTGCTTGATGTTGTATTAATGTGTCAAAAACTACATATGCTGCTGGTTTATTCAAAGCAATTAAACTACAGTTTGTTCACAGCAATTAAACTATAGCTAAGATTAATTAACACAACCAGTGACTGTAATATAGGGTTGCAGCTCATAAAATTGACACTGTCCCAATTTTATCAGGATGTCTGGTCACCCTAATTGTTTTCCAGATCTTGACCAGTGGTAATGTAATAAAACAAACAAATATTTACACAGGACAATTCTTCATGAAAGTGATTTCCTTTTGTGAGTGGAGCTTTTGTGTAAGGTTAAATTTCTGTGGGACTGTCGGGATAAGGAACATTGTTTCGTAGTCCATCTCACGTGAAAACAAGATTCTCTTTCTCCAATTATGCCGAAAGGTCATCTTTTGAGGCCCTGTCATCCCGTATGTTTTGTCTTCTGAGACGCTTGCCAAATGTTAGAAAGGTTATCTGCCATTGTTAGTCCTCAGGGCCTAAAATTAAGGTTTGAGTAAAGGCCAACGTCTCTAACTTTCTAAAAAAAAAAAAAATTCCTAATGACTTTCTGCATGAATAGATATTGCAGAATGTACACACAAAGCACCAAACTGCTTTTTTACTGGTTGAAATATCACCACTTGCTGTTTTCTACCCTATTTCAAGTTTTAATCAATAGCAATATTCTGCAACAGTGTTGTGCAATGGATCATAGTAGGATGTTCAGTAGTACAGCTGAATTAGTCTACATGTTTACGTGTGCTGTTGTCTTCTCTTGCAGATGCAGACCACATATTATCTCCAGAGTCTCCATCTGACAATTCCTGGAGCCGGTCCCAACTCCACAGACCCCCACCCGGTAAGAGAACCGCTATTTCAATGCCAATAATGTCAGATCACTTCCAAATTAGCCTGAAAGAAAAATATAATTGCTTTGTTAATGAAGAGTTCAATTATTAAAGCAGTTGGCCTCCTTTTTTGCCTGTGCTCTGGTCACTTTCCTCATCAGTTTTCCCCATATTTCTTATTCTGCCTTGCTGTTAAGAAGCAACAGTTTCAGTGCCGCAGATGTTTTCATTAATGATGCATGTTTCTATAAATGAAATATGTCTCTGTCAACTTGATTTTTATTGATCATTTGTCTCAACCAGGAGCAGTCTGATTAATTGTCAGGGACTTTAATTTAGAATATTTTGGTGGAAGAAACCTTGAGTAACATTATAAGCGAATGCGACAGTGTAAAATACGGTATGTTTAAATGACTTGGTTTAATATTAGAGCAAACAGGATGCCTGTGGTGATGCCAGGTGCTTGTGATGTTTGTCTGGCTGTAGAGTAGAGGCTGTTTAGGATACTCTCTGGAGACTCTGGCACGCAGAAGCTAGAGAAATCCTTTGAAAACCAGGGTATTAACTTCAAAACCATGACCCTCTCTAATCGCAGATTAGCACCCAGCTCCCGCTTTCTCATCTGAACTTGCTGTTTATTTGTTTCTGTGCGAGTGTGTGTGTGGGTGTACATGTATACGCTCCACTAGGTAAGTGTGTCAGAACCTTCGCCTTGAATTAAATCTCCTCAAAACGGTTTCACAGTGACTAATCCAAAATCACGACTCCGGGGCTGTCTGATCAGCAATGACAATGCAGTCACATGTTGCTCTATGACCATGAAAATGCATAGACACAAATGTAACTGGATGAACAACTTGTGCATTTGTGTGTGTACGTGCTATTTCACGGTTGTCTGAAATGGAGTTTTCCAGAATTAGATTCGGAGTCACATGGTAAGGACAGAGGAAGTGCAAAACGATAATGGGGAAGTGAAAAAAGACGTAATTGGCCGTGTTAAATAACACATCGCTGGAGAGTGCGACTGCAGGGTCATATTGAAGAGACTGTTGTAAAGATCTCATGCTCTTTAAATGTGATTTTCCAGAGTACTTTCATAGTGTTTGTTGCCAACGTTTCAAAATATGACATGAAAGCTTGTTTATTTTTATGAGATTACTTACAGATAGATTTTGTTTGGACACAGTTTTTTCCTGTAACTAGCTTTATGCAACAACACTTGTTTTGAAGAGAACATGAGCCTTCCTGTGCAATACATATAATATTTATTTATTTGAAAGAATAGTTATGTTTACGAAGGCTGCATTTATTTGATGAAAGATGCATTAAAACAGTAAAATTGTAAAAAAAAAAAAATGTATTGCAAAATTATGTATAGTAATATTTTAAAATGTATTTATTGTTTTAATATTTTAATTGTTCACAAGCTCAATATGCAACTTTTCAATGTTGTGTGGAAATCATAATAATGTATTCATTTTTTATTAATTGATGAATCTTTGATGAATAGAAATGGCATTAATAAGTAATAAATATTTTGTAACATACTGTCACTTTTGATCCATTTAATGCAAAAGAAAAAGTAACCCTGCACTTTTCAACTGTGCTATATATATGATATTTAGTTGTATATTAAGCTGCTAAAAATAAAAAAGAAATAAAAGAATGTTGTTACATTATGTGCTAAATTAAATCAATTAAATCAATATCAAATTAATAACTTGTTTAAACAAATTATGCTGTTAAAGATTACAAACTGTTTAAAAAAAAAGGAAAAGAAACAAGCAGCAGACATAGATATTTTCCTGCTGCCCTGATTTTACTCTTCTAAGAAAAAACAAAAATAAGAAGAATATATATTGATGAGTCAGAAATGGAGGTCATTTCCTAGCTTCCTGTTTCAATGGAAATCAAATCATTTGACATTCTATCGTGGGTTTAATGGTGTTTCTCTGGAGCGCAGGCTGAATTGTGCAAATCCCCATCTGTCGCTTGCTCTCACAACCACAAGGGCTTCCCCTTCTAAATGAACATGTGCTGCTGTAGATTTGTCTCGGTGGACCGCACAGCCTAAAGGGAATCCAGTGCGAAGTCTTAACAAACTGTGAGCTCTTAATTAGGAGATACCCACAGAGAGAAACAGACACCAGTGGTAATGTGGGTGAAAATGATATGACGATAGAATGATGCAAACTGGCAATTTCAAACAGAGAAAAAAGTGTTTAAAAGTGCACAATGATGAAGGGGAGACAGAGCGCTCGGAGGGACATGTATAAATTACCAGTGCTTAGTGAAAGAAATGTGAATGTAATGAGGGAGTAAGCTGGAGAATTAAAAGTGTTAAAAGCACCAGTAGATTTGGGACTGACTGAAGTTGTAGAATTAAATTCAAACATGCTGACTGAGGCACGCTCTCCACTTAACCGACTAATACTCTACTGGAGGTGTAAATGTGTGTGTGATAGGCCCATGCGCACCTGCAGGCGTGAATGAATAATAAACCTCTTTTTGAGCTCTGGGCGGCTAGTCCTCTGGCGTTGTATTTCACCTGAGTTATTTGATTAACGTCAATTAAAACGTACAGATGGCGAAGTATTGTACACGGTTTTTGAATTAATTACAACCAATCAGATCTGGGCAAGAATGGATTGGGCTGTTTTTAACATTTGCTGCATGCATACATCAGCGTCTAACCAGATCTGCTCATTCAGATCATCACGCCCTGTCTGTGCAGGAAATGAGGACAGATGGTTTCCTGCAGCGGCCAAAGTAAAAAATACTGATAATCAGAGTCAAAATGTGTCATTTGACCACAGATTTGTGTCACACCTGCTGTATATGCACCCTGGATGTGACTTATACCTCAAATTGTATGGCTTGCAAGTATTCAGACTTTTAGTTATGATGGTACTTAGATTCATTTAATATACTTGTATAATGCATGCATGTGTGTTTATATAGTCCCACATTATATGAAGTGGCCTTGTACCTATATTTAAATAATTAAATAATAATAATTTGGTACAATGCACTTATTGTGTGCATAAATGTTTTTACAATGTGCTCATATTTTTAAAACTACCTATATGTAATTACCCAATACCCATACCACCAAACCTGTCCCTAACCTTACCATACCCCACCTCAATAGCGGTAGAAGTACACAATAAATACACTGTACTTATTTTTTTTTTGATGAAATTACGTAGTAGTTAAAGGTCACCTAATATAAAGTGTGATCATTTGTATAAAAATGAATGTATTATTCATTTAGGGATATAAATGTGTTATTTTAAAGTGCTAAACTGAGTGATAATCACCTGATGTTTAATATGAAATGATTATAATTGAGTTATATTAGAAGTGGCATTTCTCTTATTTAACTATAATCATGATGCATTTTAACTGTTCCTCTTCACACACTTTATATCTGCAAATAACACATACAAACAACACCTGGGAGTAATTAAACTCTTGTTTCACCCGCATATTTGATTCAAACTTCTTTAAATACTGGGTTGATGTGCACTGGCTGTTGGGTAATTTCCCTTTCCACTTCCTGTGAAGTGATATATTGAGGTTCCTTTATTTTCTATGCTGTTCGCAGTGCCCTGAAACATTTAAGCTCGCTTTAGATTGAAATGTTGCATAAAATGGCACAATACCCTTTGAAGTCCACTTTGCAGGACCCCCTTGGTGGAACGCACCTATAGTGATACACAAAAAAAAGGCAATGTGTTTGTAGTGACTCATACTGTAAGCAACCACTTAGCAACCTCCTGCCATCAGCTTGAGTGACAGCAAATTTTGCATAGGCAAACCCTTCTCAGGATTTAAAATGTGTTCCTTATGAAAGTAGTTTTTTTTTTTTTTCTTTGTCACAATGGTCATAAATTTCCAAATCTATCTCTATGCCAAAATAGTCTTAAAGGGACAATTCAACCAAAAATGAAAACCGTTATAAATGACTAATTCTCAGTCTTTTCCAAACCTGTAAGGCTCTTCTAAAAGTTCTTCTTTGCAACACAAATTAAGATATTTTTGATGAAATCAGAGCACTTTCTGACCTTGATAGTCAGCAATGCAACTGAAATATTCCCATGCAAAAAAAGGTTGTTTAGGACATTGTTAAAGCATTCATTGTGGCACAAGTGCTTCAACCATAATTTTATGAAGCTACGTAAGCTGTCCCCAGCTACCTTTTTTGGGCCTGGTAACTTTTCAGTTGCATTGCTGTCTATGCAGTGTCACAAAGCTCTCAGGTATTGTGAAGATAAACAAGCAGATAAACCCTACTCCATTTTATGCTACTTTTTTCATAAATGTAAAAAATCTAATTTCTTATTATTTCACATGCTTATTATTTTTTTTTCTTGTCATAAAAATCCAAACTCTGTCATTATTTCTCAATAGTCCTGCCATAGGTGAAGCACTTTTTTTTTTTAATTTTTCCCTACCTGCTCAGTTTCCATCACACATCAGTGGCATGTGAGTGGAGCAATCAGCCATTCATTAAGAAACAGGTGCTCTGACGAATGCCATTCAATCCCCATGTGATATTAAAGTACTTAACAAGTGATTAATGATTTTATGGGCTATTAAGAGACCTGTCCCTCTCTCTCTTACTGGATGAGTCACGCCATTGACCAGCTTTGGCCACATGAGGGCGCTAAGGTTTCTAGAATCATTCAGTTCCCTGCTCTCTCTCTCTCTCTCTCTTATATGCTCTCCCAGAATTCACATTTAGGCTTCTGTACTTTCCTTCTCCATGGAGAAGAAAGAAGCACCTGAGTATTTTGAGTGACCCGCACATAGCCTACTTCCTGTTTGTTTATCCTCTAGTGTTTTGTAAACATGACTCATTGTATTCCCATGTTGTTCCCAGAATACCTTCCGGTTCCCGGCAGCTTGGCTGACCATGTTTGACGCCGTGTTGATCCTCATGCTGATCCCCCTCAAGGATAAAGTGGTGGACCCCATCCTCAAACGCAAAGGCCTGCTACCCTCCTCTCTGAAGAGAATCGCTGTGGGCATGTTCTTTGTCATGTGCTCGGCGGTGGCAGCTGGTGAGTCAACAACACACACACTAAATGACGCGTATTTAGTGTGTTATCAACACACACAACAAAGATTTACGGCTGAGTCTGTGAACCTGTGCTTTTTTGTTCTTCTGCTTGCTCTCTTGGCACACAAACTGTCTGTGTGTGCCGGATGCATCACGCTTCTTTATACATATTCACAAACTGAGACTCATGTGGGAGTGTTTGAGTGTGATAGCAGACATTTGCATACGCATTTTAAATACGTGTGTTCATTTTTGTGTCAAAAGGACCGTCACGGTAGTGAACTTTTATTTCAGACTTCATAAGGTTCATATGCTGTGTGTTCTGTTATATATGACATGCTATAACACACACACACACACACGATACAAACATTCAGACTTAAATTACACAGTCATATATTCTTGACTCTAGGGCTGGGTATAGCCAGCTGCTTCATGATATGATGCACTTCATGATTCAGTACTTCGCAACATCATAAATATGGTCATTTTGAACGAAATAAAGTGAATTTGTGGGGTCAGTCGTTGTTGCTTTTTGTTTTGCCTAGTACTGTATCTTAAGATTTACGGTTCCAGTATTTGTTAGCCAAGAATGACTGATTTAGTATATATTCATTTATTTATATACATTTGTATTCATTTCAAGTGTTTTAATCAAAGTTATTTGATTAAATATACAGTAAAACCAGCAATATTCTGAAAAATTATTGCAATTTAGTAACTGTTTTAATATATTTTAAAGTAATTTATTTTCCAGTGAGGGCAAAGCTGAATTATCAGCAGACATTTTCTCAAATCATTCTAATAGGCTGATATACTTCTCATATTTGTTATGATCATTAATGTTGAAAAAAGTTGCGCTTCTTAATATATTTTATGTGAAAACTGATCATTTGTACGTTTTGATGAATTTATTGCATCCTTTCTGAACAAAAAGAATGGAAAAAACTTGGAACAGTATAGATGGCATATTATACAGCACTGTAAAAAACAAAATAAACATCATCTTGAATTTGAGTTCGAGCTAATTTTTTTTACATTTCATGCACTCTCAGGAATAAAGGGACAAAAGCTGTCTCTGGGGGGTATCTTTTCAAAAGGTACATGTACCTAAAGGTAAAAGGTATATATTAGTACTTTAAAGTGTGAAATTTTTCACTTAATAGGTACAAAGGTGTATCTTTTGAAAAGGTACCCCCCCCCAGTTACAGCTTTTGTACCTTTTATTTTCGAGAGTGTAGGACCAGATTTGCAGAAAAAAAAAATCCACAGGCGAAGTCACGCAGTCCGTGACTAACAGATTGTTAAAGACTAGTCTATGGTAATACAGTATACAACTCATGCATCCAACGCTCACCTATCATTCATCAACCTCAGATATGAATAATCATCTGAAATAAAAAGGGCCGCTCAATATAATGTTAACCCAGAGAAATGTGTGCTGCTGAAGTGTCTGTGTGGAGACCGTGTGCCCGCTGCAAGACAGATGTGCTCATTTTCCCTTAAATACTGCTCACTTTTGTTCAAACAGATAAAAGTAATGCATCTTTCTAATCTGTAAAGACTACGCTTATTTGTGTGAAAAAAAAAAAAAAAGGGAAATAATGAGAGCAAACAGGATGTGTCTCAGTCTGTAAACTTGAACTTGAACGCGTATGTCTTTTGCTTTACAGACATTAAAAATATATCTGTATTTAAATGTATACTTTTAAATGAATCAATTCAAATGGTAAACAAATATTCTCAGATTGTGTAATCCATATGAAACATACTTGAACACTTATTAGTCCATAGGCAATTAAAGGCATTATAATTATTTGAATGGTTTATTAATAAACACCTGATTAATCAACTAATGCTAAAAAATGTATGACTACTGGTCGATCCTTAGTCAGGGACAGCCCTAGTTTCAATGATGTGGAAAATGTCTTTGCCCTTAAGAAGCACCTGGATGACCTTCCAGGACATGATATGGACAGACAAATCAAAAGTGAAAGTTTTTACTTGACATGCGCCTTGTTACTGTTTGTTTGACATGAACCAAACGCTGCATTTTTAATCACAGCATTGTACATGCTACAGGCAGAATATGACAGTTAAGCATCAGTCAACATAGTCAGCAGCGGTCTATGGATCCATCATCATGTGTCAAGTCCAAACAGAATCGATGTGGAAAATAAATTGTCCAAACATGTAGTCTCTGGTGTAACACACCAAGACAACTCACGTCACAGATCGAGCTGATAAACACATGCAGTGACATCGAAACGCTGAGCCAATATTATGAGTTTTGTGAGATATCAATACATCCACACAGACAATTGTCAAATTGGGTTTTCTTAGTACTCTTCACCTGATTCTGAGAAATGAGTTCATCTCAGAGAGGGTACGACTTCTCCATTCGTCAGATAAGGTACAGTGACTCCAAGATGGCAGAGATTCGATGTAGAATGACTCACCGACAAACACCCACCCACTCTTGACACATTCGCACAGACCAATGATCTCTCCTCTGAATTCTGTCACTCCTGTCCAACCTTGAGCCAGCTCTATTGAACCCTGCAGAAGGTGGATCGATATCCCGGCTTGTTCTGACAGTTAATATTCATACAGCCCACCGTCCTGGAAAATACCAACCTGAATCAGCGCTTTTGCACTTTTCATTATTCTAACGTATTTTTTTGCAGAGGCATTTTGACGATCCTCTCACTTGTTTCTTCGAAGTCCCCCAAAACTAGAAATGTATCTCTCAACCTAGTGATATATATATATATATACAGGGCTCCAGACTAACTTTTTGTGTTGGTTGCACTTGTGCGCCTAACTTTTTTTTTAGGTGCATCAGCACAAAATTTAGGTGCACACACATTTTTTATTATGTCGCCATATAATGTGAATGGAACAACAATTAGGTGTCTTTATTTGATAGCCTCCCAAATTGGTTCAAGCCAGTCACCTTTG
>JAUCMS010000145.1:15604449-15623137 GCA_032357445.1 Enteromius radiatus | reverse complement strand
TACCGAAATATTGCGGTTCACGTGGGTGTACCGAACCGAACAAGCCGAACCGAACGGTTCAATAAATTACCGAAAACCGTTGCATCCCTAGTGCCAATATAAAAATATTCAAAATATTGGCAGTGCAAAGCTGCATTATAGTCCCAAGTGAGCCAACAGAAAAAAAAAATCCTTAAGGTTGAGCCCTGATTTTAGATGGTAGCATAATCTTGCTAACTACAGTTTCGCAATGACCTTCATATCAGAAGTGCAAATAAAGCTCTTGGAGTGGGCGGCTCGCTAGATTTTTGGGCACAGCAATCTCTCCAAAACCGCAGCACTTTCCTTCCAAGTGTTTTTTGGCTCGCTCGTACGCCTGTCTGAAGTTCTGTACACAGTTGATGCTTCGCTACTAAGACAACACTTTTTAAGCTTGTGTCCACACATACACGAAAGTTCGAGTCGCACATTGAGAGAGTCGTGGAGTGCCTGTTCGGAGGTTGTAGAAGAAGACACCGTTGACAGGTCGGCAGTATCTCATTGTTCGGTTTGACTGCGCCCGGCACTCCAGTCAGTCCCCAGTCCAATTCCAGCTCTGCCCAGTGGATTAAACCAAGCTTAGTCAGGCTGACAGTGTGCGCTGCCTACAGACATTGACATATTTCAGACTAAAGCGCTTTTTGAGTGAGATGAGTTTAGGGAGATGCGCTCTGGAGTGTGGGGAAAATATATATTTTTTTTCTCCCCCACCCTGTCTGTCTTTGACTCTCTTTTAAACCACTGTCAAACTCTGCACGGTGAGGGAGAGAGTTTAGACATTTTTAAATTCCTCATCTGTCTCAGCTGCCATCAAACTGAGTAAATGTGGGTTTGTAGTCATCATGAGGGATTCTTTAAGTGGTAAACACCACAAAGTTCAGAAAAACTCAAAACAGTCAAAATAATGAGAGACTGACGTCGAGTGCTTTGCTGCATGATTGCAGTTTTCAGGTGTTTACTTCCCTTGATTTGCTCCCACTTTAATATACTGGTACCTGTTGACTAAAATGACTGATGTGTGATGTGGTCTTTTGTGTAGCCACTCTTGAGCATAAACTGTAGTCCTCATCGCAGATAGAAAGAAAGATTAAGTGATCTGTAAAACAAATATATATAATATATATATCATTTATTTTTATTTTTTTTTTTGTTTAAACGTACACTGTCAGCTCTATACAGGTTCTGCATGCAAACATGCTCAAAATTTTAATATGACAAACTTTTCCAGATCTACCTTCTAGGTATTTCTCAGCAACACGGTCTGAGATCTTGTAAACACAACATTTCCTGCTTTACTGATAAAAACCTGTGCACCCTGAAGCACTTCTTGAAATTGAGTAAAGCCAATCAATCAGATTGTAGGTTGCAGTTTTGAGAAGGCACTTGCCAATTCTGTGTGCAGTAGACAGCATACCAACTTATGGTTTAAGGACTGTCTGGTTCAGAAGACTCATAAAAGACCAGCAACTTGAAGACGTAAAAGTCAAGTAATTGAGTTTGTTTTTACTTTTCTTCCGTGTCTTTTAGTTTTGAGTTCATCTACAGGCTCGAGTATTTCTAAAAACAGGTACAGTTTTAGCGCATGTTTGTATCTTTTTTATCTTCTTGGAAAACAGACAAAAATGCATTTATGTGTTTGTTTTTTTGTCATTACCTGTTAATTCCATTTATGTCTGACATGCAAATGAAAGTAGCAAAGTTTTTATTTATTTATTTATTTATTTTTTCAGGTTTAGATGTAAACTAAAGGTTGTCTCGAAAGATAACTTTCCAATTCAGTTGTCTTTCAATAGTAAAAAGAAATTGTAAACAGAAGCTCATGTTTGCTTGACACACAAAAACAAGTTCTCTTTCAGAAGTCCACTTGATACACATTACGTTATCTTGCTTTTTCTTCTTTTGAAGCAAGGTTTTTCGATTTCCTTTGGAGGAACAGAAATCTCTCAGACTTCATTAAAAATCTTCATCTGTGTTTTGAAGATGAACTAAAGTTTTTTGGATTTGGAAAGACATGAGGGTGAATAAACAGCAATTTCAAAAGAGAAATTTCATTTCTGAGTGAACTAACCACTTGAATGAATATAAAGGGCCAGATTTACTAAACCGGACAAATTAACAAGAGAGCGCAATTCCAAAACAGGGCTGATGGGAAATTCTGCGGGTGGTTTACTGACAGTGCGCAAATGAAAGAACACAGACGCATGCAGTATCTCATTTACATATCGACCAATGCAATATACCAAATGAAATTAAGAATAAAGATATAATGTAGCTACAGTACATTGAAAAAAAACCAGAGGCCAAAAATAAATGTTTGCTAGAAGTTTTGATAGACCTCAGATTTCAAGTCAACTTTTATTTCTTGAAAAAACAAAAAAAAACATGGCTTTGCAAACGATATGTTGGATAATGTATTCTTCTGGCATTCAAAATAAATTAATACATGTGATAAGAAATCATCTCCTTTTTACCACGTGGTCTGTTCTCTGCGGTACCTTTTCCAGGAACAACAATCGCAGCCATTTCAAGCACAAAATAGATGGATACACATCTAGTTACTATGGAAGTACACAGGTATTAGGGACACTTAATATAAAGTGGGACCCAAGGTCTAAGACATGTTTGTAGGGCATTAAATAATAGCGCAAATGGCAATAATTTGACAAGCACAAATGCTAGTGAAACGCTTTGCGGGATTCATTTGAATACTCTCCTCCCATAGCTTTTGCGTTTAAAGGGAAGCTCCTAAAAATGCATATTCAGTAAGGTTAGACGCAAAATTAACTGTGTCCACACCTTTTCTTTACTGCGCGTCTGTAGTAAAACCTGACAGTACTATGTTTTTCATTTAACGCAAAAGACGGTTTGCAAAGGCACAAAAAACTTGCCCAAAATGTCAATGAGAGCATAAAACGACTGACATTAGAGCATAATTCAATAATAAACTAGTTAGTACATTTCAGAATGGAATTTTAAGGACAATATTGGGTCACCACTCCATGTCCAATTAAAAAAAAAAGGTCCTAATGCAAAATTAGTTGAGAACCACTGTTTTAAAATGATGCTGAAGAAAATGACCTTGGTATCGCATGACAAAGCCTGAACGTGCAGGAAGTCTACTGTGCAGTGCACAACACAGATGTTATCTAATAATAACCGTTGCTTTGATGTAGCCAAGAGCAGGGGGAACTCGTTGGCACACTCTTGTGGAATCAGTGTGTGCAAACCACGTTCATATCACACTCTTTGTGTGTGTGTGTGTGTGTGTGTGTATTGTGGAGATCAAACTAATGAGAACCTTTGGGACTCATGTTCTGCTTCTTGAGCGAGAAAGAGAGCGTCCCATCCTTTGTACTCTCACTCAATGACACAGACTGACTCATTAATAAACCTCCACCTGATACAAGCACGGTTTAAGGATGCTTACTATGTGTGAATGGATTTGGCAAAAGTGTGTATGTGTGTTAGGAAGATATATTAGGCATGGTGTATGTATATTAAGATGCATGGAGGGGAGAGAGTGTGTGTGTGGGTGTGTGTGACATAATGGGTCCCACTAATGGGGCTTATTATATAGATGAGATATCATGGGAAATGAGTCTTTTAGTGCCCCTCATTAATACCCAACGTATAGTAATCACACTGCTCTTTTCTTTCTATGCCCCTTCGCGCGCTCTTTTTCTTTTTTTCGAAGCCCTGCTCGCTTTTCAGAGTACATCAAGATACGCACACACAGAAATGTCACCTGCGGCACACAAAACATAAAGGTAAATTGCAGGCATTTATGCAAGGAGTCAAGGGTGTGTATGAAATGAAATATCAACAAATAATGATAAATAATTGCAGCTTTTATCTGAATCTCTGAAAGATTTTGTGACTCATCGCTCTCTGAATGAAACCTCAGGAGCAGGAACGACAGAGAACGTATTACTTCAAAGCTATTTATTTTGTTCGTGACGTGACATACAATTATCCTCATAGATTGAGAGAACATCAAATTCATATTCATACATATCCTATTTTTATTATTTATTTTATTTCCTTTTTTCTGAATTCCTTTTTTTTTTTTTGGATAGTGTAACTAATTTTGTAATAATATGGATGGTGAAATCTACACTCCATGATTTTCCAAAAATTGTAATGTTGTTTTAAATTGTTTTCGAGGTATGGTGTTTTTAAAACTGTATAAATAGCATTTCCAGTAACACTGATTACAGATGGTACAAAGAAAATGCTGCTATTTTGATTTAGTGTAAATGACATATATTTAATGTCACAAATAGCATTTTGAGTGTGATTATACATCCAGACCACTTTAGTGATGATCTTTGACATTTTGTTATGTTACAGCCTTATTCCCCAAATGCATTAAAATCATTATTTTTCTCAACTTTCTACAAACAATACCTCATACACTCTCAGAAATAAAGGTACAAAAGCTGTCACTGGGGCAGAACCTTTTAAAAACGTTCACTTTTTTTATATATTGGGTTCAAATATGTAGATTTTAATCATTAATATGTACCTTTTAAAGTACCTCATGAACCCTTTAGGTACAAACATGTACTTTTTGAAAAGGTGACAGTGACAGCTTTTCTACCTTTATTTCTGAGAGTGTACTGACAATGTAAATAAAGTTTGTTTGAATGAATCTTTGCTAATAATAATAATAATAAATATATAATAATAACACGTACATGTAAGTATTCACAGCCTTTACCATGTCACTCCAAACTGAGCTCAGGTGCATCCTGTCTCCACTGATCATCCTTGAGATGTTTCTACAACTTGACTGGAGTCCGCCTGCGGTAAATTCAGTTTATTTGGAAAGACACACACACCTGTGTTTTCCGGATGGACTTTATATTGATGTAGTCCAGTTAAAAATCATCTGTTTATAGTAAGAACTTTTTTTGTGTTCCAAATTAACAAAGTTTATATACCAAGCGAGTACACCATGAATCAATTTTCCAAACCTTGTCCTGAATCACTACGGTACACCTATGATAATTGTTTATATTCAGACTGTTTAGATTGATTCATAGGCAGTCTAAACAGTCAGATTCAAATAGCATAAATGGAGAGAAGTAACCCAGCTACAATATTATTCCACAAGACACTTGCAGTTCTGTTTATTAACCGCTAGAGCTTTAAAAGTGACTGTAGCTTTAATATCTGTTAAAATAACCAATCAGTCAAATAACTTTCTCACTGATACCACTTATTGTTGTAAGAAGCATGTAAAGTTATGAGCGGATATGTATTTAATAGGATACTAGTGTGTAGTCTAATAGGATGTTGACTAAGAAAAAATATAGTGGGACTGTTTTTCATTTATTAGGAATAAATTGAATTGCCAAAAATGGATTATTATTGTCTTTTATTTCCTGTTAGAATCGTGTTTGTATGTGCTTACACACAAGGCTTCTGCTTCTTGACTCGAGCGTGCCGAAACACTTTTAATCTGAGTCTACCCAGTAGCTGAACCCAGCAGGGCTTAGGTGGGTTTTAAAATGCCACTGCCAGTACCTCCTCACAACATTTACACAACATTTTCCAAACAGATGGGTGCTTGGCAGTGGCACAGCTCTGAAGCCAACCCTACCCGCAGGCACAGATGATGCCCACACACCTGGTCACACTTGTTGTCCTGCACTCAGGAAGCAGCCATTTGCACGGCAAGCTGCTCCGACAACAAAGCTGCAAACACTCGCGCCCGCCACACACCAGACGATGCCTTGGGGCAGTTCTACTTCTGTTCAATTTTCCCCGGAAATAAAAGTCAAGGATATTTTTTGTATATATATTTTTTTTTTCAATCTGGGTTTAGAATCTCTTGGAAGTGCAGAAGTGAGGTCTGTAATCTGCAGCGGGTCGCACTTTTAGCCAAAGAGCGTTTTATTCCAGGCATCATTTGTATTCCGATCTAAATCTGACACACCACAGCCACAGATCAGAGCGGAACGCTTCTGGTGTTTGGGCGAGGGGTGGAGGGGGGAATAAAAGATGAGAGGGAAGAGAGGGAAAAAAAGAAGTTACTGTTTTGTTAACTGAAGCGCTTTGAGTTAATGGCATGCTGTAGATGCTCGGTATCACACACTGCTATTTTAAGCAAATGAAATACAAGGTCATACCCTTTCAAAATGGGAATATGTGCATGTCAGTATGATGGAGGGATCCCACGAGGAGTTATCTGAACGGCACCTGCAACATGGTTATTATTGGATCAAGCTTTTAGATGGTCCGGGCTGACAATCTCTGCTCCACTCCGATTACCTGCTAAACCCAGCTGTCTGGTATAATTTTGTGTGTGCGAGCTTGTTTTTATGTGTGGGCGATAAGCTGTTTTTGACCTGTGTGAAGCGCTGGCATTGACCTGACACTTAATCCATTAATGGACTCTTCATACTTGTTTTCATTCAGTGTTGCATACTTTCTCTTCAAACATCCACATGTATTTGATACCGATCTAACACACTGGGCTAGAAACACACGTGGACACACATGTTCAAAAACTACTTTCTCAGAACTACTTTCTCACTGCTGCCGATATTTAGAAAACACATGCTCAATAGTTGATTTATTGCTGATGTATATACTGCAATTATTTACATGTACTGCTCAATAGTTCGGGGTTGTTTAGGTTTCTTCAAAGATGTCTCTAATGCTCACCAATGCTGCATTTATTTGAATAAAATTACAGTATAATATTGTAAAATACAATTTAAATATAGTTGTAAAACTACATTTTCAGCCGCCTTCACTCCAGTCTTCAGTGTCACATGAACCTTCAGAAATTATTTTGATATATTGTTATATTGATTTCCTATTCAAGAAACATATTATTATCAGTGTTGAAAACAATGTTTTGTTGCTTAGTATTTTTTTATGTTATGTTATACTCTTTTTAGGATTTTCAAAGAAAGTTTTTTTTTTATATATATATATATATATATAATTATTATTATTTTTTGCTAGTTTGTAACATTACAAATGTCTTTACTGTCACTTTTGATCAATTTAATCTGACATGTCTGAAGAAAAATATTAATGACTTTAATATACTTTAATATGAATTAATTAATTACAAACCTTGAATAATAGCGTGTGTGTGTGTGTGTGTGTGTATATATAACATTATCCTGTGATATACATTTCTTATGTTCTTTAAGTAAACTTAAATATCTGTACATTTTAAAAGCAGAATTTAAATTTTTAAGTATAAATGTAATATAGTATAATTTAATTATAACACATGATGTGCACACAATTGTTCCTATTTGAAAACACAGGATATGTATCATGCATTGATCTATCAGTCAATTTTGGAATAAAGCAAGGAAGGACTAAAACTTCTGTTAAGTTACAAAGAAGACAAAATACTCAAATATGGAGACCTCACGGGGTTAATCTCTGTAGTATTAAATATAGGCTAAAATTTTAAATACACAGAAGACCTGAAATTCTTCACACATGTCTTTGATCTCAAAGATCTTGATATGTTTCTGTTCATTTAAAATATTCCCAGTGCAATTCTAAACTGTGATTTTTCATTTTAATCTGTTTTTCTTGTCCCTTTCAGGCATTTTAGAGACAAAGAGGCTGGACATTGTCCACACACGAGGTCCCATCCCGCAGTCGCTCGGTGGAGTTACGTACTATGCAGCCGATCTCCCCATCTGGTGGCAAGTGCCTCAGTACGTCCTCATCGGCGTCAGCGAAATCTTTGCTAGTATCGCAGGTAGGTGGTCCTTTGCAAAACACTGCACTCTCAGTTTCACGAACCAAGCTTATGAAGTTACCACGTTCTGTAGCTTTTTTGTAATTAATAAATTAAGGTCTCTTGCATCAAATATATTGCACTAAATATTGAATGAAATGCTTGGCTTCTTTACATTTGATCCAGAAGTCTGAATATGATTAGGTGTTGATATGTAAACACTGACAGCCAAACCTTAATGTGTTTTTACGGCAGCATGTCAGCATAATTCACTACTGTATTAAAATTGATGTTCTTTAGGAAATGGCCTTTTTCCTGAGGTGATACTGAGCCTCTTGAGAGGCGATGATCATGATAGGAAACACTTAGAGCACATTTGTGCTGAAATTTTGAGTTTCTTATTAACTAAGATGCATGTGTTGAATAACTCATCTAGATACATAAACACACAGCATGGTTTTAACATAAGTATGTCTTGGGTCTCTTCTGTGTACTATAGAGTTTTTGCCGTAGGATCATTCATCTGTCCTAATGACCATGCTAATCAATGCGTGTCCTTTTAAAAACTGCAGTAAACTCCTTGCTGCCTTGCCTTTGTGTAGTAGCTCTTGTCTGAGCCGCTGCTGAAATTGCTTGCTAAGGAATCCATGGCTGTATCAATCAGGACCGATCGATCTGGGCTTGGCGATACATTATTGCAGTTGTGCAGTTAAGACGGCCAGGGAAAACATCTCGCTCCTGCTGGAATACACTATGAAAATATCAAGAAAGTCTCAAGCAAGTGGGCTTGAGATTAATGAGAAAATAGATGAAAGGAAACTAAATCCCCTAACACAGAAAAATTGTGTGGACCTCCAATTACTACCTTCACTGCTGAGATCTACAGTAATTACAGCAATTTGATGTTGTCATGATGAAAATCTTAAATTTAATTCTGATTCCACTCCAATACATCTGGTTTCTGGATTTTTTGATGAAGGGCCACATAATTGTTAATTGCTTTATTATTGTATATAGTTAATTAATGTGGCTTCAAACTCATTTGCGCTGATTTTTTTGTATCTCAGATCTTTGGAAATTTAGTTTTTGGTTTGTTTTGAGTTGAATATGACTTTGTTGTTCAGATGCTCATGCTGTAATATTCAGTGAGTGGCAGATGACATATTCCATACTTTTCTTAACCTTGTGAGTGTTATTTACTCGGCAGTCAATGGGACAGTCACAAGCCTCTCGGTTTTCATCCAAAATATTTTAAATTTGTGTTTCAAAGATGAGCGAACCTTTACAGGTTTGGGGCGACATGGGAGTAAATGATACATTTCATAATTAAAATTTTAGATGGAGTAATCCTTTAAACAGATTCTGAGTAAGGTTATTGAATCCAAGCTTTGTTTTCTTATGCTGGTCATATTCTAGAGGTTTACAGGTCACAGTTTTTTTTATTTGTGTTGGCTGTATCAGCTCTATATTTACCACTGGTTATGTGCGCACCTGTCTGTTGTCCATACAAATTTTCACACAGGTTAGCAATGTTCTTTTCTCCCTAAAC
This sequence comes from Enteromius radiatus, assembly GCA_032357445.1. Classification (NCBI taxonomy): domain Eukaryota; kingdom Metazoa; phylum Chordata; class Actinopteri; order Cypriniformes; family Cyprinidae; genus Enteromius; species Enteromius radiatus. Next base: position 15,613,850 of record JAUCMS010000145.1, on the reverse strand, counting down.
ACACCAGCTGTGTTAATTTCAAACCCTTCAGCTTCTTTTCCAAGGTCATGTTCAAATATGCTTGTTTTCCTCTTAGACACACACCACACCGGTAATTTCACACCCATTTCACGCACAGAGTAAATCAAAGGCTGCTCGTCCCCCCTCTTAGCCTTTATGAACCAACAAGACTAATAAGTAGCATTTGGCAAAGGCAGGGAAGAACACTCTCCCTTCATGCTGAATTGTAGAGAAGACAGTACTGATTACTGGATTTCTTCTCTACCCCTTAGATGAGGTGTTTCAAATCAGATCGTCACCCATGGCTTATGCTGCTTCGCATCACGGGATGTTTTCTTTTTTTTGATCCTCCAAGGACTTTCAAGGTTTTTGATAGAAGACTATATGATTGGTTACATGTACATTTAGTCATTTGGCAGACTCTTTTATCCAAAGTGACTTACAAAGTAGAAGTAAGCAGACCAACAGTAAGTCTCAGTTAGTCTAGCACAGTGCACATAATCTGTTAATTTGTTAATTTATTCTTTTAAATGATCATTTAACCTTTTCTATGACTATAAGGTTAGTTCCTGTTCTTTAATGTCATATTGTGTAACTCCTCAAAACACATATTGTTTAAATAATGTTTCTTTGGGTTAGGGTTAGAAATCACTTAAGTAAAAATTAATAGATATAGTATTTGTAAATACAGTGCCCTCCACTAATATCGGCACCCTTGGTAAATCTGAGCAAACCTATGATATCTAAACTATCATTGAAGTAAAACAATTGAAAATTGGGAGAAAATCTCATTGTGAAATTATATGTGGGCCACAATTATTGGCACCCCTAGTATTTTTTAATGAGTAAAACATCTCTGAAGTATATTCCCATTCATATTCACAATTTTGAGCACTTCAGGGTGATTATGGACATGAAAATATCCAGCCCTGGCTTCCTGTTTCACGGAAATATATATAGGAGGGAAAACAAAGCCCAAATTCCCTTAATCATCAACACAATGAGAAAAACCAAAGAATATATTTATGATGTGCAGCAAAATATAATTGACCTTCACAAATTAGTGAAGTGGCTTTAAGAAAAGAGCTAGAGCAGTGAACATTACCATTTCCACCATCAGGGAAATAATTAAGAAATTCCAATCAACATACAATGTTAGGAAACTGCCTGGAAGAGGATGTGTGTCCCTATCCTCCTAATACACGGCGAGGAGTAGAGTTTGAGTGGATAAAGACTCTTCAAGGATCACAGCTGGAGAATTGCAGAAAATAGTTGAGTCTCAGTCTTCTAACCTTAGAAGAAAATAGTCAAACAGCCCCTACATCAGCACATGTTGTTCAGGAGGGGTTAATAAAAATTCTCCTCACTCATCCAAAAACAATCTCCAGCATGTTCAGTTGTCAGACAGGACTGGAACTACAAATGGGACTGGCTTCTATGATCAGATGAAACTAAAAAATGAGCTTTTTAGCAGTAATCACTCAAGATGGGTTTGGTGAACACAGGGGATAAAAGTACTCCATGTGTACAGTGAAATATACTGCTGTGTTTTTGATGTTCTGGGCCTATATTTCTGCAGGAGGTCTGGGACATCTTGTTTAGATGCATGACATCATGGATTCTATCAAATACCAACAGATAAAATATCAATAATTCACTGACTCTGTTAGAAATCTTATAATGGGCCATGGTTTGGTCTTCTATTGGGACAATAATCCAAACACAAACATCAAAATAAATACAAGAATTAGTCACTGAGCACAAAATGAAGCTTTTGCCATGGTCATAGTCCTCTGACCTGAACCCTGAGTGAGGTGAACTAAAGAGGAGAAGCATCATGAAAGCTGGTATTCTGAAGGATCTGGAGAGATTCTGGATGAAGGAATGATCTTTTCTCTTATCAGGTGTTCTCCAATCTCTCCAGGCGTTACAGGAGAAAACTCAGAGCTGTTATCTTGGGAAAAGAACAAAGCAGTAATTGGGTGCCAATAATTGTGGCCGACATGTATTGGAGAAAAACATTTATATTCCAATGAGTTTTTCTCCCCATTTTCAATTGTTTTACTTCAATGATAGGATAGAATTTTGTGAATTTTAGGATAAATAATGCAGATTTATTTTCACAGCCAGCTTTGCTCAGATTTACCAAGGGTGCCAATATTAGTGGAGGGCACTGTATACTATTTACTCTGAGAAAAGAAAAGAAATAAAAACATTCTTAAAAATTCTAGGAACTGAGTTTAGGTTTCAAATGCAGCAGGGCAACCGTGGATTATTTAAAAAATATATAATTTTTAATATAATTTTTTTCCTGGTTGGCATGAAATTTTCAGATGAGGTCTTAAATCTGAAAAATATAACTTGATGTTGTTACATCTTGTTTATATATGTGGCATTTTGCACATGTTTGATTTGTTACAGAATGAATCAGAATTTTGGATTGTGTTAATTTAATTGGTCAACTAGTGATTCAATCACTTGCTTTTTCCTGAACAAATAAGCCATTTGAATGAATCTGTGAAACAAAAGGCTCACTCATTAAGACACTTCCTGTTGTATTGGTCTGCCAGTCATGTCTTTCAATCCCTAAGAATTCTACTCGGGTGTTTACGTAATTATGCTTTTAAAAGTTGTTGACCAAATGTATCTTTATAAAAGTTTATAATGTTGATGCAGATTAATTATAATGTTTATAACATTAAACAGTTTCTCATAGGTTAGATATTGATTATTAATCCCATTTATCCGCTTGACCATTGGTCTGGAATATCCACAATGTCGGTAGGTTTTTAACGATATCTGTTTGAGGTTCTAATTGAATCATTGTCCAACATGCAATGAGTTGTAGGCAATATTGGCTGTCAGGATTTGCAGGGATCTGCACTTTGAATTCCCATCAGAAATAGTAATACTTACCCTAACTCATTTCAACATATACGTTTTTCATAGCACCACACTCCTTGTGTACATTGTGTTCATAGTCTTGTAGGAAAAGAGAACTAAGCCAACTGGCAGTACAAATGGACAAGATCTGACCATTGTTACTTCAAGGTTGCTTTAAAGTTATTCTAAAGTTTCTCTAATGTGAACAGATTGATTTTAGTTTACTTGTTGGTAATTTAGTGTTTATATGGTGGTTCTGTGTTGCAGTACTTATTTTAATAACTGATGCCTTCTACACACATAGATGCTACTATAATGCAGTGTTTCTTTTATGAAATTCTAAATCCGTACAATTATTTCCAAACAATTCCAGTAAGAAGCATCTTGCAAGAAAGAGTACTACTGTATGGGTTCTGCCGAAAAAGCCATGTTTAGAATCAGTATATTTAAACTTGAAAGTTTTTCCAAACCATACCATTTCTGTGTGAATACAAAGAGTACATTTCTATGAACTAGATTTTTAAAATACTTTATTTTTAGACACGCTTATTTGTCATTGGCCAGGTTTCCAATGCCAAGCACTGTCTGTGTAAAAGCAGCTTAAATTTAAATATATCTGCCTTTTTTTGTACTTATACCCCCAAAGGACACCTCTCCCCTTTGAGACTCTTGTTCTTAGGAATATGTTTTTCTGCTATATGTGCACATCTCATGTATATAATTTTCAACCAGAAACATCCTGGCACGCAAAGTTAAAAAGCAACATTTGCCCTCTTTTTGTTAACACAGCAGCCCACTCCAAAAGTAACAAGTAACATCTTTTGTTTCTCCGTTCTCTTTCTTCTACTTTCTTGTGGGGATAGTGGCTGTCCCTAACAGTTAACATCTTCATTTCATTTTTTATCTGCAGACCCGAAAAAAATTGAAAGAAAAGAGGTGCAGCGCTGGTGGAATAATATGTCCACGGTGGACGTAGCGGCCTCTGATTGAATTTCCAGCAGAATGGGGAGATGGGGAAGGCTAAGTGTAATCTTCCGCTCCTCCATCACGTCTCCAGGGGTTCGAGTATTGTGGAAAAGCTATAAGACGCTATCTGCACAGGCGCTTTTTAAACCTGAAGAGAGCCATCAAGCTATGAGAATCAATACAAGAGGCAGCCCGCCTGCTTCCTGATCACAGACAGCTGTGAAATGATAGAGAAATTGGAGAGGTGCGAAGACTGCATCAAAAATATTAAGATTAAAGACGCTGAATAGCATGTCACCCGCTGAAATGAAGATAAATTTTGCTTTCTCATTTTCTTGAATAATCTTTTTACATCTGAACATGATTGGAAAGATGGCCATGGCTAGAGACTGTTTGACGCAGTGCGAATGCAATGCGAACTACAATGTAGTTGCGCGTATGATTTTTGTCATGTACATTTTGCAAATGTATCTTAAAAGAAAATTTCATCTTCTCTGAGAAGCATGCTAATTCACAAGTTTATCTAGAAGCTGAGCTGCAGGACATTTATTCGTCAGTTACGAAACAAAATATCTTGGCTTCAGCTTTTTTGGGGAGAAAAAAATAAAACTTCTCAACTCCTTCGGGCGAGCAGACTAAGATTTAATGTGACTGCAACCGCAGCTAAGCACAGGTTTGTCTCCGATAACTTCATGTCTGTAAGGCGATGTGCTGACATACTTTTCGTAGTCAGCTCTCTCCATCTCACCCCAGGTCTCCGGTGTCCCAGCCCTCCCATGAAATGCAAATGCCTCCTGATAGCACGGAGGACCCTTAAAATAAAGCCTCAACGCTCCGTCCCTACCCCTGGGGAAGCTCCGGGAAATTGGATGACAAGAAATGTGACAAATGTCTCTGGAAAGTTCCCTCCTCTGGCCCTATTCTGTTTGAATAAATCCTTTTTAATGGAGTCCACTGCCAGCTCGCTTTGTCGTGGGCTGTCGGATGACAGCGGAAGCCGAGTTGATTCTGATTTTTCACATTTTTGTAGACACACACTTGCACACTCACACACTACCTGCAGGAGATGTGTATGGACTGCAGTTGAGGGGACAGACCTTAAACCTGATTTTTTTTTTTCTCCACTGGGAATTTTAATTATATATCGTTCTCTCTGAAAAATGTTAAAGGCTAATGTTTTTTCAGAGAAAGAAAAATCGCCCACTGCCTGACTCTGCGGGGGGAAAAATGAAAGCAGAATATTTCAAGTTAAACTTCTCTTCTTGGTTTTGAATAATTCAGCACTGAAGTTAGAAAAGGTCAAGTTTTAGATTTTATTTTTCTTCTCGCGTGATATTGTGAACAGTCGTGTCATTAGACTCTTGTTGCCATGCTCACGACATTGAGACACCTCCATGGATTTCATTTTTTCCTCTCTTAACCCTTATTTTCACTTAACCAAAGCAGAGCAAGGCTTTTACATTGGGGTTCATTTATTAACCCTTCATCACTTTGCTTGACTCGAGATGCTTTGATTTCCACATTGAAGAGCAACATTATGAGTTTTGTAGGTAGCAAGAAAGTGAGCAATATATGCAGTAAAAAATTAAAACAGTAAAAACAAACCAAAGAGGAAACTTGCTAAGGTCAAGGATATTTTTTGTTATAATTTAAAAGCTATATTAAAAAGTTATTTTTATTAAAATAATGTTATTTTACTGTATTTTTTATTTAAATAAATGCCGCTTTCATTAGCGTAGGACAGTTAATTCAAAGACATTTAATGCCAGTTGCTGCTAGTGGTATGTGTTAATCACAGAGCTCAATGCATTAGGAATCCTTCACATGAGTCATGTCAAAAGCACCTTTTTAGATTTAGATTGACATAAATAAGGCAATCATGCTTTTTTAAATGTTCTTCTAAAACGAAGAAATTTCAGGCTCCTATGTATAGATTCAGTAATTTTCACTTTAATGAAAATTAATAGGTTGTTTTCATTGTCATTCAAGTGATCATTCCACAGGAGCCTAAGAAAAATTGCTTATTTTACGGCTTTTGCATCTGAACTCTGTGTATATGTATGTATGTGACCAAATAATAGAAATCTAATGAATTTAGAAAAACAGAGCTTATGACATTTTCTCAGTCTTCATTGATTTTGAACAGTTGCAGTTGTTTTAATAGTTTTTCTTGAGCCCTGGGCTTCTCAAGCTTCTGATTGTTGTCGTCTAAGGATGCAGACACAGTCTCCATGACACAAACAGCACTTAGAAAAGGTCAGCCATGCCTGCAGACAGCTATAAACACTGTAATAGAGCAAGTCGAGTTCCTTCATCTCATTCGCATCTCTTTTTCTCTCCGCCCCTCCTGCCTCCACATCTCCTAATGTGCGTTTGTTTCAGAGGAGCGTGGGATTGTGGGACGGGATTAGATGATCTCTTTTGCTCCGTTTGGTGGAGTACCTCCCTCATCTTTTTAGCTGTTTTGCCCTTGTGCTCTCTCTCTCTCTTTCTCTCTCTATCCATCCATCTATCAGAGAAGATTCATGGCCTAACCAGGCTCAGTAAACGAGTCTGACAGTTGTGCCCACAAGCCATAATTTTAAAAATGACAAGTTTGAGGCGCCATGAAATTATCAATGTCAGCCAGCAGGCAGCCACCACTCAGGGTTAAAAAGAGATTTGATCTTTTCTTTCTCCTGCGTCCTTTCTACATCCTGTTTTTTTTTTTCTGAAGTACTTCATCTTTTCTTTCCCCCACTCAGCATCCACCTTATATTAATTGTTATTCCTCTTTTTCTTTCCCGGTCTCTTTTAGTAAATATTTAAGGATGTGTGCTGATTTTGGCAGTTGAGTAGGTGTTTCTGAGTCACTCAGACCTTCAGCTGAGTGCTGCGGATGTATGGACACACACACACACACACACATTTACTTGCATTTTTAGTTTACAGGGACTCTCCATAGGCATAATGGTTTTTATACTGTACAAACTGTATGTGGTATTGCTCTAAACTGACCCTACACTTAAACCTACCCCTACCTACCTGAATTTCATAAAACACTGTTTAGTATGTTTTTTTTTTTTAAGCCTTTTGTTTTTCGGGGACACATTTATGTCCTCATAAACCACAAATGCCAGTACACACATTCACCCCCAGAAGTGTTATAACGATTTAATTCCCCTTTTTGTCTAATGTTGCTACTTTATAGGGATGTCAATAGTGTATGGAGAACTACAAATGCAACTTAAAAATACTGATGCATAAATCTGTCATCATTCTGTATATTAAAAATATAGAAATACATACACATCTGTACAGTTTCATAAAATGTTAAATATGCAAAAAATGCAATATTATTTTAAAAATCCATTAAAAAATAAACATGATATACAAACAACTTTTCTTTTTGTTTGTGTAAATGTTTCAAGTGATTCATTAATTCATTTTAACTTTCATTTAAACATGAATTAAGTGGTAGTCAGAGTGTAAATTTACTACATAGAAATGTTGCATATCAGACTCTATATTTTTCTGTTTAGCGCCGCATCATGATAAATTCATTGACTTTTCTGCAAAATATTCCTTTCTATGCAAATGATGCTCGTTATGCTGGTTGCTACACCTGTATAGAAAGGTTATACAAATAAACACCACTTTTATTCCAATTTATTCATAGTAAATCCCTCAGTGTCTTTGTCTGCAATCAAATGCAGTGACCCTATTCCAAATGAATCTGCTCATGTGATTTTTAACCATGATCTTTTCCACAAGGCTATATTTTTGTGTGTATTCGGAGCATAGATTCCCTTGGATGCTTTCAAGGTTTTGATTATGCTTTTGAAGCAACCATCAAACTTTCATCATTGATTTCTGTATCTTCTTGTGCTTGTAGGTCTGGAGTTTGCCTACTCTGCAGCCCCTCGCTCCATGCAGAGCGCAATAATGGGCCTGTTCTTTTTCTTCTCCGGCATCGGCTCTTTTGTGGGATCTGGGCTACTTGCTTTCGTCTCTCTCAGAATCATCGGCTGGATGTCTTCACATAAAGACTTCGGTAAGACTTGTGTGCGAGAGTGCATTTGAAGGTAGAAGGGATAAAATAACAGATGTAGCTCACCTAGTTTATGAAAAGTGTGTCTACTTGAATAAGTTTATGCATGAATATAAATGCAAGTGTGTGTGGGTCAGGTTTTGCCTGCTTCGAAGGGACCAAATGTCCCCATAATGATTGTAAAAGCTAAAATTAGATACACTATAGGGACTTGTGAGGAAAAGGCCTTAATAAGCATACTTAATTATGACTTAATGAAAATGTAAAATGCATAATAGTTTGTAAAAAGGTCAGAGGGGATAAAACAATATAATTTATCTCAGTATAAACACAATAAAAGTCCTACAGTATTTCCGCAGTTTAGGTGGCTAAGGGACACAACTTAGCACAAATATCCTGAAAATCAATAACTTGTATGTTCCATCTTGATGAATGAAATCGATAATGAAAGATGCTCCCTGATCAGCATTCTGTTTAAATGTGATGAATTGTAATTATGCCAAGAGAAAGAGAGGTCATACCTTTGAGTTCTCGGGTTGTGTCAGAGATGAAGTGACGAGGTGAGCACATGTGCTTGATGGATGATGTGTGTTTTATGTGTGTGTGCACGTACCTAGGCTTGAGTGCAGTCATCTGTAACTAAACCTAAGAGGTGATTGCCTATTGGGCCGCTGTGTATGTCTGTGTGTGTAGCCTTGCCTATACAAAGTGCCATGTTTTGTTGGCTTGTTTAATGATTGATGACATGTGTAGAAAAATCAGATAGAAGAGATCTATCAGACACAGATTCCAACATTGCAAGCATTGTTCTACTTCCATTTCAGAAAACCATTTTTATAGTTCTCCCCAGGTGAAAAAGAAATATGTTTTAATAGTGCTTTTTTAGACATACTTAATATATTTAAATTATACGATTCTAAGTGCATATTAAATGTATTATTTTGAAACAACTTTAAGTACATTAAGTGTATTTTAAGATATATTTAAGTTTAACTTTTATATGTTTGCAATATATTTAATGCATTGAAGTTGTGTTCAAATGGACCCATTTTAAGTATATTTAGTGCAACTTAAGTGTATTTCTTTACAATACATTTAAAATGTACTTTTAATAATTCATGAACTACATTTAGAGCATATTTTAATTTATTTTTAATGTACTTCAAATACATTTAAATTGTATTTCAGTTCATTTGAAATGCATTAGCATTTACACTAGTATATTATGAAGATAATTTTTCTGATCCAATGAATAAATAGGTGTACTGATAATGGAAAGGAAGCACAAATTAACTTCCTGGAATAATCCTGGACATATTGCTTGAATTGTAGATGTTTGTTAACACCATATACAACAGCCTACTTGCTGCACAGTCTGCAACTTTTGTTAGGGCACCCTATCTTGCGGGGCTTCCTAAAATAAGATTCTAAAGCCCTATCATACGACATAATTTATAATACGTTTATTTGATTCACAGCTGCTACATATAGTGTTTTGACCTCGACAACCCAACTAGGCTAG